>CAADRB010000009.1:673443-946742 GCA_900708905.1 Hymenolepis diminuta
CATTTATCTTTGTATATCTTACTTTAGAATCTGAGGATTATAAAAAATTTTTTCAGCCTTAATGCAGTCGCAAACAAATTTATTAAATATCCCAAACCAAAATTTAAAATACGTAGAAAGTACTTCCACATTAGTCATTTGATGGTAAATATTAAGGACACAGCTCTTCCCACGTGTTGAAGTGCTGACTCAGTATGTATGAATCCCATTCAAATTTAAATATTTGCATAGGGGGGAATGTTAAATAAATGAGTAGCTTTGAACTTTTCGTCATCCGATTTTAACGTAAATGGCAATTTAACATTTGCGTCGTTCAAGACACAATTCTCATGGTTCGTTGTATCTTACCGAATATGCGATCTATTATTCCATCCTTCAAGTTATGTAGACACCAGTTGTCCATGGCAAGATATTTTAAAGTTACCAAAAAAATGTGTTAATATAATTGGATCTAATTTTAATAGCATTTTACGTTACCCAAATCACCTTGAAATTTTAAAAATTATTATCTGAGCCTGAATCATGGTGTGAATATGAAAAACTTTAATATACAAAATAATCAAAAATGATATTTATCTAACTTTATTAAAAATAACAGTAAAAAATAATTTCAGATTATCATAAAAATAACAAATTTATTCAATTGTATAATCATATATTTAGTAAACTGGAACCTTTTTAAAGTACTCGCCCACATTTTCATTTAAAAATACCCTTATAGATTTGTCATTATCTGAATCATTGTGATTATCATTTATGATATATTGTGCCTCTTTCTCGCTTATTTTTTAGAATGTCCTATTTTATTTTAACATAATATCACTCAGTAAACTTTATATTCACCCTAAAATTGACTGCTGCCTTCGTAATATTATTTATGAATAATTAGCCTCTGGTAGAATTACGAAATCCCAAGCATTCTTGTGGTTTCCATATGGTCCCGAAGCTCCTAACTTAGGTAGTTAAACAGCAAAAGAAAATGAATGCAGGCAATTTTTATATAATAAATTTCTTAAGTAGATCATTTTTTATTAACATTTTAACAATTAAACTGAAATTGGAAGGCATTTAAGTATCAGGAAATCTTTCCCTATTCGACGAGCGTCATTTTTTCTTAGGATTTTCTTCACACCTCGTTTACCCAATAGTAACTTTGCTCTTTATTGTGTTGTCTGCTATCAATTTAGTATTCATACTTTCTAATGTAAACACACAAACTTCGTTGCTATGGAAATATATCCACTCTGATGATGTGAAGGAAATTGTCTGCAAAATTTAAAAACGTGCTGTTAATATTTGAACTGAAATATTTGATCAAATTTAACTGGCAGCTTCGCAGAACTAAAACTGAGCTCGAAGCAAATAAATTGATATATTTTGATTCATAAATTAATTCAATTTAAGATGATAGCTTACAAGGCTCTGCTGATACAAAAGTGCGAACTATTCACCTCTACTATGTTAGAATTTTAAGCTGTTGAATATCATATCATATGAGATAATTTTGACTTCTTAACCGTCGGAAGAAAAATCGAATTGAAGTGACAAGACCGACCATTCTTGATCAAAAATATCGGTTAATAAACACTGAACCTTGTGAACAAGCATTTGCTTAAATCCAGGAGGCAAATCATGAAAAATGCTTCTTGGAACGTATGTTACTCATTAAGTAAGTAAACTGCACAAGTCAAACACAAGAAGTCAATTGAAATGAGACTCATTGATACCTTATCATTTTATCTCCTTCATTTTACAATTTTTAGGACATGGATTAGCCGATTCAATTGTTTTCCACAATCAAAAACAGCAATTTTTTGTATTACTGTTGGTAATCGTCTTTATTATTTACTATTGTCAGCGCAGCGAAAAGTCGCTTACAAATCTTGATCATGGGATAACGATGAAATAAATAGAACAGCGAATGATTCCAGTTAGATATTAAACTATGAGTGGTCATTAACAAGTAGGTAATGATTTGTTGTTTTTCCTCATATGTTCAAAATAGGAAGAGTTCGGTTTGTGATATCCCAATGTTCAATCTTCATCATTTGACTCCCAGATTCATAGGTGAGCCCACGTCCACCACATTCATAACCTGCTGCCCGGTCAGTTTAATTCCGTGATTGCTTATGCAACTCGAGTTATCCCATTTTCTGCTGCCAAAAGCGGATAATAGTCATGACAATAACTGTCAACCTTGAATTACTTTTCTTTTCAAGCGGATATTCTCTAATTCTGTTCAGTTCTTCATGAAATTATTTTAAAAAATAAATTGTAGCTATTATTTTTTGACACACCTCTGAATATTGCTGTCTTATTGAATGTGTCAAAGGAAATTGTTTTCAAATGAAATTTATATTCTATCCAGTCGTTATTTGCCTAGCAAACGCTATTATCAGATTTCTTATTGGAAAATAGTGGAAGAATTTAGCCAAATATATCACTATGTAATTTACTAGAGAATTGTAATAAATCGCCCAAGAGCCTCAAAGTTCAATTGACACCTCCAGTGTCGAAGTCCAATTTGATTTAACGCAATGGAACTGTAGAGCTTTAATTCCCATTTTGAATCAAATAAAATCTACATTTTTATCTTATTTGGTAATTCCAAAAGATTAAATAATTGAACAGTTATTGGTTCCCTCAAACGCATTGAAAAATGTTAATGTTCTAAATTGTATCTACTCCTTGGTGTATGATTCTCATTTATTCTTAATTAACTTTTCTTCAAGTAAATTGAAATTGATTTGCTTCAAGCTTCAATTGTTTTTAAAACACCACACCAAACAGATAATTCAAAGTACACATCGAATTATCCAACAGTCAGTTATATATTTATTTTAAACCATTATTAAATTGCTGTGTGTGCCGCTGTTATAAGGTATTCTGTAAGTGGTCAGAGAGAAGAAATAGCGACTTATCAGACCAAACTACCCTATTTTCTAGACTAAATCAGGCCGGATTTATTAAGGTAATTAAAGAAATATTTTTGGTCGTAGGCATAAACACAAGCGACTGGCTTATTCGTATATATTTTGAGTAGTGGTTGAAATTTATTTGAAAATCACACCGATCATTACTCTCAATATAGACTCCTTATCTAGAGTATCGCCTCAGTTGATTCGAATCTTCGGGTCTCTAAAAATAAAGCAATGGAATTCTTTGCTGGATACTTAAGTTCGTCAAATTTTAAGTAAGAATATCGACTTGATAAGACTCCTGTATCTTCTATTAAATCTAGAAAACGACATGTCCTAGAAATTCTCTTGTTTATGCCCGTTTAAATTATGTGAAACGGATCCCTATGGCACAGACCTTTTGGCGCCTAGCTTGAATAGATGTATTCGGACATTTTTGAGTCTTCTGATTCCGTGGATTTACAATAGGGCTATAAAGTTAGCCACATGGGTTTATAGCTTAATACTGGGAACATCCCAGAAGCAGCAGAAAGCTCTTATCAATTTGTTTGGGCATTGCCGGCCCTGCAAATTCTTAACAACCTTGCTTTGCCTCTCTTCAATCAACTATTTATTCTCAACTTGTGACACTGCGACCAAGCTACTTTTCACTATCTTCTCTTTTCCTATGACTCAGTACTATTAATAGAACTCTCAGAACTTAATCATTCTCCATTTTCATCATCTTTGATTTCATTTAAGCATAGTAAACTTTTTCACCTCAATTTTCCATCGATAAGAACAGTTATATCAAATCTAGATTTACTGCTTCTTCCCATACTTAACTCAACTCTCGTCCTTCATATTAATTATTTGCGACTCACTGCACAATGAGTTGATATCAGCGTATATCAAAATTTTGTTCCAAAATGAATCGTATGTGAGACTTGAAGTACATTTCTTTTCCCTGTTGGCGTCGAATCCGCATAATACTGCACTATATGCTTGTACAATATCGATTTTTTGTCTTCCATTTAATCTCATGAGTTGCAGCCCCTTCTTCTCCAAAAAGGTTTTCAATGTAAATTCGAACTCCGACAAAAAAAATCGATTTTTTCAGACGCTACCACTCATGAAATTAGTTTAAGGCCAGTATCCCTTTTCACATAACCATATCGGTTACAAATACTGATGTCAAATCAGTCTGTTTGTAAACTTATCATTATTTTTTTACGTCCTTGCTCATTTTTTGCAATCTGGATACTGCGCATATTGTTGCTCAATTGCAAATAATCAGACCACCTGATTTACTGAATTTGATTTCTTTCAAGAGTTTTACTGTTTGTATCAGCACACCGCCGAATTTTAGAACTTATTCTGTCTCAGTGGCTATTTATTATCTTTTTAAATTTCTTGTATTTTTCCATCTGCGAACTCACATTTTCCGCGGCAAAGTTCACGAAGTTTCGCGACATACAATTTTTTTATATGTCAGCGATGCGATCAGTTAGCAGAGCTCCATAAGCTGTGTTCACTCGAAGAAGGCTTCTCATATTTTCTATTATCAACTAATTTTATTTTCTGCTAATTTATTTTTTGCTTAAGTAAACGAATGGTGATTAGTTTTATTTCTGCCTTTACCAAAGGGAACGTGGCCTACATCTCTCTTATAAAACAAAATGGGTGTGGTATAACATCATGGGTGAAAGTAAGTTAGAAAGGAAAACGCTATTCTCCGGTATTTTTATGGATGCATTTCTCCTTCACTATAAAATAATTTAAGCAAAAGCACTAACGTAACTTTTATTTCGCACTTACCTTACTTCGGGTTCCTTTGAAATCATTAATTTAATTAACGCAAGATGTATGCTCTGATTAGGAAGCGAAAAGTCTTACGGTTAGTACTTGAATTTTCTTAATAATATCTTCCTTAACGTAGAAATACGCTCTGTATATCTCAAAAGAAATAAATACAGATTGGTAGATGCAGTCTCTAGGAAAATGCTGGAAATTTTCGTTAAAAACTTAGTGATCTTGGCATTAAAGTAAGCATATATGACATATTGCATACATGTCAACTTATTCAAAGGCGAGCCAAAATAAATTAGCTTTAGCCAAAATACGGCAAATCAGGTTCATATTTTAACCGCATAAGATGCCTAAAGCAAATAAAGTCAAAATAAATTCGTTTTCGTTCGCAGTTTATTTTTCAGTTCATCTGGGGAATTGCAACAAGCAATTTCTTTAAATTACTGAATTTGATGTGTGGTTTTCCATACTTTTCGTTTGTCTTATCTAATATATGGACATTACATTACACTTATTTATATTTTACATTAAAGTATAGAAAAACGTACGATGTAATAATTAATTTTCAGGATGAGTAAATAAACTTACAGTAGAATTTTTGAGATTTGAATCATATAGGCCACGTTATTTGTACAGCAAAGCAAACATATATCTTTTATTTTACTCACTCCTAGCATATGAAAAGTATTCGGTCAAATCAGCACTATTTTTGCAGCCAGTAGCTTATAAATTTTCTTGATTAACTGGTTAATTTCACAAAATACGTGTGCTATAAAACAACGTTGGAGGGCAGATAGTTAGGATTCCGATTTAATTTCTGTTTTGATCAATGCTAATGGGCAGCCTAAAACAACTGCCCAAGGCGGCAGAATCGGTATTTTGCCTCGAGAAAATTAGCTCCACAGTTTCTCTCCAGGTAGCCTATCCCCTTTATCAAAATGCTGGCGCACATCGCTCCTGACAGCTTGACAGGTATTTGGACCAAAACTGTAATCAGTCCGGCAGTGTTTTGATGTCGAAGCGACAACAACACGAAGACCACTTGTATTTACATACAAAGTCTTTTTTAGTAAATAGTGTCTGGGACCAATTGCATTCTGTCTTATGCCTCAGATACTAAGTCAGCTATAGCATAGCGATACCTAGTGGACAAATAGATCGTATCGGCACTAAACTATACATCCTTGAATTACTGCGGTACGGAAGAGCTTTACCTTAAAACTATTCTTTAAGACATATTTTATCATCCAGTTATTAAAATAAACTAGTTACCTTTAGAAAATTGTTACCAGTTAACTTTACCTTATGGTTTTCGTTTCAAAATCTATGACACTCTATGCTTTTAGATCTAATGGCGATATCTTTAGCCGACATTAGCATTGAACACCCAACGTTGAGTCAGCTTGATCAGACACTACCGAACTCGGAATCAGCCTGGTTTAATATTGTCAACCGCCGAGTCAGCTTGACGAAGTGTTTAGCATTCAACGACAACATGCACAATTAATTTCTTCAAAAACTCAATCCTATGCGTGGCTTAATTCGTTGTTCCTGCTTCATTCTCTTCGTCATTCAATTGCACATTGGAACCCTCTCTACATATATCACCGTTAGTCTCTGTTGTTACTTGATAAAGGCTTAATCAACTGATTCTCGTCTCTTCTGTCATAACTTCAGTACCATAAGCTGCAGTTTCCTTATACGTTTAACGGTAATATTTGAAATAAAACTTGCTGAGCACACAGTAATTTAATAGATAAAATATCATTTGTACTTTAACTTCGCAAACCAGTTGACTGTTCCAAACTGTTGGTGCATTAGATTAATCAGTTTTATTATGGGACTCATATTTTGTTTGAAAACTTCTCTCTCCTTCATTTAAGTACATTAGTGAATCATTATTTCCAAAAGGCTGTTTTTAACTATTTTTGAAGAATCATTTATATATAATTTAGCTTGTCCGCACTACACTACACCAAACCGATAGTTTTAAAAGCCCAAGTAAGTGAATAACTTCAACAAAACGAACATTTTAGCTTGTAGTCGTGCCTCAAATCATTTATATTTATACAGAAAATTGAAATAAGAAGAAGCACAAATCTCTAATATCAATAAGACTTTCAAAACAAGGGTATTGAGCCATCTGAAATATATAGCCAATAATAATCGAGAAGAAGTTAACTATTCGAGTTTTAAATTTATTTACTTTGTCTATTATTCATGGTGACCTTGCTTACAGATTCTGCTAATTTAAAATTTTTAAATAACCCGTCTCAAGTATGTTAGGACTATAAGCTCCTAAATGTCATATAAGATCACTGCCTTCTTAACTATTGGAAGAAAATGAGGTTTCGGAATCGACCATCATGACTAAAAACCTGTCCATATGCAATAGATATCACGAACAAGTATTTGCTACAGTCGAAGAGATGAATCATGAAATTTGAACTTTGAAACATGAACTATCTATCAAATAAATGTTTTACGATCCAAATGTAAAATTTAAATAAAGAAAGACTCTTTGATACCCTAACATTGCTCTCAGCAATCTCCTCTCCTCCATCATTTATTGGACTTTCTGTTAGCAGGTTGCAATTACTTCCCAAAACTGGAAATTTTAAAATTATTTTGTGTTTCTTTGGTAATCACAAATGATACTTTATTCACTTTCTATATATAGTAAAAAGCATATTGAGGAACATAGTATGCATCTGCTGAAAATTTGTTTGATAATGTTACAACGACCCATTCACCAGCAACCTTTTACTCTCCTAAATACATCATCGGGTTAAATGTTAATTAACCAGAATAAACTTCATAATATCAGTATGCTATTTTAAGAGAAATAATAATTACAACCTATTACAACGTGGTTTTATAATATAAGCACTTTAACTCATCCAACGTGCACTGATATCTATGAAAACTTTGCATATTTGTCGATCGTTATATTCAAATGTACTATATTGTTTGGCTTTTTTCCAAGATATTAAATCTCAAACTTTAACTTTAAGCAGATTTCAAATAAGCCATGACAGCAAAGGCAAACCAAATACAACAAGTTGGGCATTTGTTTTCCAACAAGAAATTCCTAGTCTGAACAGAGATCTCTCAAGAGTTATTTTGAAGGTGTTTAATGTAAAATTCAAAGTCATTTTTCACAAACTGCCACATACGTCTTTAAATTCAGGAAATTTGAATGGAATGTTTTTCTAGTCTTAAAATTAGACCACTAGAAGGAAGGCCTTTAAAATTTACTCCAAATTCACTGACATAAATACAAATACATGTTTGCATTTAAATTGTACCCGATTAATGTGAATCACACCCTTCCACAATTCTACAACAGATGAATTATCGTATATAGTGATGGCATTTATATAAAGATGCGTTATGAGTAGTTTGGTACTCCTGAAATGATTCAAAATTGATGGCAAAGTAATGTAATAGAAGAAAAGCTCTCTCTTTTCACACACATCAGTTTACTTCTTCTGTTCAGTCAGATTTGTGTTTCTTATTTTGTGTCTGTCCGAACACAAATTGAATAGAAAATAAAAATATATATGTTCGAGAGATAGAGAGTCTGTCAGAGATATAGAGAGCTGCTTGTCAACAATTTGGTAAAAGAGGATATTCATGAGAAATAGAGAGGGGATAATGTACACACAAGTAATGAAGTATCTGAGAATATAAGGGGAAGGTTAGAGAGGAGACATGAGAGAAAAGTTTTCCAACTCTGAAGAAATGGGGAGGAGAAGGGATGGGAAAGATATGATGGCCATTGCAATGATGATGTGCGTGCGAGTTATCAATTGACTGATAAGGGAGAGAGATACAGAGTTACGAGAGAGGATGCGGAGGCGATTTTTATTAATTTATCGATCAACCTTCAGATCCATTTAATTCCAGCGCGTAATCTCGGCAGGTCTTGCAACAATTGAACTTAAATGTGTGGAACGAACACCAATGACGATACTTCGGGCACTGATCGGACAAATCGATACATTCTGAAAAATGAACAATGTAAATAAAGCTGTTAGTATGCGTACTTTATTCTTTGCATGTATTGTTATCATTGACGGAAAACAAAAACTAAATCGCCGGATTAAAATCAATGTCATAAGTGACATTTTCTCAACTAGATAATAATATTCTTATCTTTGTGAATCCGAGCTAAATATAGAAAAGCACTTTCGATCAACAATGTTATCATGCCAATGTTAACCTAAAGAACTAGAAAATATGTACTGGAACTGAAGTGTTGTTATAATTTAATAATCGATTAATTACTCATTTATTAAAAGTACTAAGTCACTCACGAGTTCTACAGGGTGGTGGCTGACACTGTTTGACTGCAGGAGGAGCCTCTATTTTTGCATCATAACAGGCAGATCCAGCAGGTTTGTTTGAATGGACCCAAACGCATTTCTGTTCTCGATACCGGAAGCCTGTACCTCCACAAGTTACGGAGCACTAAACGAAGGAAAAACATGTTAAAATTCATCAATAAAAAGTGATTTAAAGAAATGAGAGGGTGTACGAACCTGAGACCAGTTGGAGACTACCCATTTTGCTTGACACCTAGGGTTGTCACATGAGATGTCAGGTTTTGTCATTTGTTCACAGTGGTGTTCTGGGATTGCTACGCCACCTAGCATACAAGTCATTTCTCCCCAGTAGGTTCCTCGTCCGACCCCGATACAATTATCTGTGCACTAAAATAAATATCAGCATATATGCTGTGCAGATTTTTTTAAACAGACATTAATTATTTCAATCATTTCAATAAGATCACCTGCTTTGATCCGTAAATTCAATAAATTTTCATATTAAATCAGCTTCAAGGCGGTAATGAAAATAACAATATGTAATAAATACCTACTATTCGTTCACAGTTTTGACGCCAAACATCGGTAAATATAGTTAAACAATTTTAGATTTAAGATATTTCTCCCAAAATAATGGCATTTGTGTCAAGAAAATAGTTCGGATAATGTATTGTGAAATAGAATAGTGCCAACCAGGCGAAAATGGCTATTTTTCATCAGACAGCGAGGAAGCCAGTTCAGACAGGAAATAAAAGAGGTTAGAAATTTATTCAGATGAGCAAATTTTAAATCAGAAAACTATATTGCCAGATGTGGTAGTTCGGAAAATTACGGGTGGAGTTTACCAACAGCTGGTGTTAAGTTGATGTTGTGACAAAAATATTTTGGCTCCAAAGAAGCACTGCGAAATCAAAGGCCCGTCAATGAATATTTTCGTTGAGATTTTAGCACATTAAGAATCTATTCGCCATTACACCACTTTTCAAATCTTTTTATGATCTATTCTGTTAAGTGACATATCAGTTCGAATTAATCAAGTACGAAACAATTAGAAGAGCTTTACAAACTACGTACACCATTAGAATTTTACTATTCCACCAACTATTTTACCAACACCCTTCTCCATTATTTTATCTCCTTCTTCCGGCTTCATAATATTGGAGAAAAGTTCATGATTGAATTACCATCGTCCCTCCACCCACTATTTATCATAAATACACGGTTTCAATTGTCAGTTCTAACGCATTATTTAGAATCTCATTGAGTTAGATATCTTAATCAGCTTCTCTAATATGTTGCACAAATATTTTCACACAATCATTGCTGACGTTATACATTAATGCAATAAAATAGGCGAAGCCAATTTATCTTTTCCATTTTATAGGCAGATCTACGAATTTAATGTGTGAAATGTCAGTGGAATTTTGCTTTCTTTTTTCATGATTCGACTGAGCCTTGAAAGCATTTGATAGTGCTTTCACACTTTAAAGATTAATATTTTAAGATAAACTCTCAATGTTTTAGGTAGGAAATATGGAAAATTTCTATTTGAAACAACCTTTTTGGAGATAAATTGAATTTGGATAGAAGATAAAAGTAGATAAAGGCGCAGCAAACTTTCGCCACTTTTTCATTTCCGATAATGATCTTTTCGTTAATAATAACTTCTTAGTCATCGCCTAATAGCAATCATATCCCATGAATCTTTCTCTATTAACAGTCTTCTAATCCCTCACTAGAATCCCTTTTACACTTAGATCCATTGGAATCTATCGTGTTTCTCTTATAATTATCTCCCATCAAATAATGAAGCACTTCTCAGCTTTTCCTTGATAGCGGCCTTTCTCCGTATAAAATCGCCTCACTAGACCTTTTATAAAATCTTTTTGATGCCCCTAATGTATCGGCAGAGAAAGCAATGTCTCCAAAGCGTCAAACACGCATTGTAAGTGTGTGCACATGCCAAACCATTTTCTTGAGTGAAGTAGAACCAGGGAGCAAGAGAATCTATGACATATGATCAATAGCGCCTCACGAAAATATCACTTCACTAAGGGCAGCACTATGTATATGTGTGAGGTAGATGTATATGTGCGTAAAAACATTAAAAATGACTAACGGAACTGTTTTTATATAAACTCGTGCGCTAACGTAATACCATTATCATACTCATAAAAATAAATAAGTAGGAAAGACTTTGACCCCTCCCCCCGCCCACCCTTAGTTTATTTATCGCTAAGGTGGAGCTAGGATCACCGATTAAATAAATCTCTCAGACCATTCTTTAGGTAAAAGTCCACCAAATCTTCTGAAGACTGATTTGGAGAATCTGCAGAAAATGGGACAGCATATGTTCATACATTAGCATTAATAGTGATTATAGCATCAATTTAATCACAAAGTAAAAGAAATACTGATAGACTATTTCCAACAAGTTACATAAAGTGTCAAGCTGAAAAGGAAATAGCTTTAAATAGCAGAAAATTCACAAACCATAGGATCTCACTGATATGTAATTTCATTCTCTGTATGTTATATACAAATATTCGTAATGAAATTAAATTAAGGGATAAACAATTTCACTTAATTCATTATAGGTAGATGTCAATATATTTAAAGTTTCAGTAATCAAAATTAATATCTTTAGATAAATAAACTACGGCTCAAAACTGATTTCTTGATAACACTCAGAAACATCGTAATTGATATGCTTTACAAAAACTTGATCCTTCCTATTCTCCACCAACCACAGTCTTACGAATAGGTGAAGAGCAATAAGAATTACTTTAAACTAGCAGATAAATAAATTTTTAAAAGATAAAAAATAAGCATAACTTTGACCGTATGTCTAAATGGCAACTCCTCATACTATAGTTTCCTAAATCAAAATGTACGAAATCCAGAAATTAATTAGACAAGTTTATAATTTCTCTGCAAAATTTTCTTAAAACGTCCGGTTTTATAACCGGATTCGCCCTCTAACATTTTTGTACAAATTGCATCTCTGATGAAATCTTTAAAAGATACATTTCACCTTACATTCTAAATATATTGACCAATAATATTTAGTAGCAACATTTAGCTACAATCGTGACCCAAAATGACACTTCTATCAACAGTAAAATGGGGAAAATCTTTTTTAGTCTATACCATATTCGGCTACGGTAGGGAATTAAATGAGGAGAAATTTGTAAACGGTTTATCTGTCATAATTGATTATAACCAAAGTTTAAGAAAGCAAAGCTAGCTTACCCTTGCATAGTCAGCATTACGAAGTTTCCAATTGGGACATTTTGGTAGATTAATGCATACACGTTGGGTCTTTGGTTTCACCAGGAACTGGCGCTTACATTCTTCATCGTCCAGAACATGATAGACACCCGTATCGAGAAGTTCACATCTCACAACTCGAGTTTGAATACCTTGACCTCCACAGGGAACGGAACAGTTTGACCACGGACCCTCCACCCATTGAACAAGCTTTTGACGTGTCATTACCACTGCAGGGTCTTCATTTTGCATCTCACTGTTGCGTTTGGGATTTCTCGCCTCCCAGTCAGCCAATCCTTGAGATGGAAGATTGTAATGCAGCTTTATTGATGCTTGAGGACCATCTTGACCTGCCTGACACCTCCATTCACCTTCATCTGGACTGGTGAAATGACGAATGACTAGGTTACCAGACTTGCTCACAAAGTGAGAAACTGGATCATTGCCCGGATGACCAGTGTAGGTGAAATTGCCGATTTTTTTGTGATGCCATACGAGATTTGAACTCGGGAAAAATGTTACCGGGCACTTGATAGAAAGCCTAGTTCCTGGAAGGATATAAGCCTCCTGGCCAACTTGTAGGCGCATTCGACGTACCTATAGAGATTTATGATAAGTATTTATCCTGATGATTAAAGATTCCCTATAAATAGCTAGAATGGCTGACAGTGAAATTGTTTTCAGCATTTTATACAAAAGAGAAATAAAAGTATGTAATTACATGCACTTAAAATTCACAACAAATTTTCCTCGAATATATAAATGCAGTAGAGGCCGACGTTTGCAAAACAATTCTTGTGGTCACTTCCATATGTTATTTCCGGAGAAGGTAGGTATTCCGTTTATTCGTAGATATGCATTTGGCAAGAAAATGATATTAGGATAGAAAAATAAGTAAGATTGATTCAACCTTCTGTTTGACGATATTATCAGGGCTTATTATGTATGATAACTGAACTAGGAGTAAACTCTGGTAAACTTCCTCAAATTAAAAATACGTTACCATTCATCATCCTGCTAGTATCTTAACTGTTAGAAGAAAGAGGTATTTGAACCGATCGTCCAAATTTTAAACTGATCAATGAGCTGTGGATGTTGAGATTGTGAGTCCACTCGAGAAAAATAGGACAAATTTTCAAATTTGGACATTCAAATTGTACCCCAGAAATGCAAACTGCACAACCTAAATTCATTGGTCAAAAGTTGTAAGATTTTTGATGGACTGACTATAATTTCTACATCCACTCAATATCCTTCCCTCAACCCATATGTGTTATTTTATCCATGTTCACATGCTTTCCAAGGATTACCTGTCATCATTTTTCACTTTACCAGTGGTAACAATAATAGAATTTTGTACCTTTTGAAGAATTATCCGAATTACACTAAATTTTCATTTTTAAATGTAACGAAGCTTGCTAGAACATTATTTTAGCTAATTTTCCATTAATTCGAAATCTTCTGTATTATTTGCCAATTTTTCAAATAAAACAGTTAAGGCATCAGAAAATCTATTTCAACCCTGTTTATTTTGCACATAAGTGATGTTTTGATTAGATTTGATTTAGTTGTTTGACATTATTTTTATTCAGGTAGCCGGATTTTCCCTACTCAAATTAAAGTAAAAGCAAATTGCGCAGAAAATTTTGGCATTGGGGTGATATTATTAGATTTCCTGGGGAGTTTAAGGGATATAATTTCAGAAGTAGACCTACCGCTCGCATTTGTACAACAACCATTTTCATTTCATCAATAACTGGGAGATTTCGAGTGCA
The DNA here is from genome assembly GCA_900708905.1 of Hymenolepis diminuta. NCBI lineage: Eukaryota > Metazoa > Platyhelminthes > Cestoda > Cyclophyllidea > Hymenolepididae > Hymenolepis > Hymenolepis diminuta. The sequence goes on from CAADRB010000009.1 coordinate 687,523, forward strand.
CTGAGCGCTGATCTCTGGGACGTAACACCTACGCCATTCAGAAGGTGGAGGTTTGAAATGATTATAGCAGGCCACCTTTGGCAATTCCACATAATCTCCATTAGCCATCAATGAACGGCATGACAACTGACGCCTCTGCACACCGGTGTTGCACGGATTCTTTTGCTCACACTGAAATTTGATCAAATATTAGTCATATTGCAATTCAAAGCATCTTTCTTCCCCATTTACTACTGTAATTCATCCCCTTTACTACTTCTATTTTCTATATTTAGGGTTTATAAAATTTCTTTTAATTAGATTTATTTCCGCAATCTCACATGTCCAATTTTTGAAAATTTAGGTTGCATTTGTTAATTCATTATTCTGTCAGATTAATAAAAAAACATCATTCTGACTAACTTTTTGCCACTCAAGAGGTTGAAATTCGCCTGGACAATTGAATCGGTTGCAGGGCCCTCGAGATTCGGGTTTCTTGTTGAGATCGCAAAATCCATTTTCATACTTCTGATTGATTACAATTTCGCCTTCGTCACCACTCATTACACACTCCACTTCTCGAGTTGCAAAACCCAAGTTGCCACAAGGATGGGAGCAATCTGACCAATTTGAGGCTCTCCACCAAGTTTTGCGTTGACAGTCACCCCAATTGCATTGCCGCACTGCGTCGGAAGGCATTTCCACAGGAAGGGGGCCGCAATATCGCCCAGGTTTCACTCGACTGCAGTTGTATTTATCGTTTTCAACGCAAGCAAATACTTTTTGCTGAATGCCAGCACCACAGTGTGGGGAACATCGTTCCCATAGATCTGTGGCCACCCATTCTGGACTTCTGTCATAAAAGAGGAATGAAAAATTGTTATTTTCTCCAGGGAATTCCCGTGATTTCAACAAACGTTTCCTGCTACTACTACTGATTAGTATCCTTTAAAACTTAATTTTTTTAAGACTGACAAGAGGTGAATTCTCAAGTACTCCTCCGGAGTTGAGAAAGAGATGGCAACACCATAAGTTTGATATATTTTGCAGATTTTCTAGACTGCCAGGTGACTACTCTAGATATAAAGTGTGTTTGGCTTTAGTTTTAGGTATTCGGAACAAATGCTTCATAATCTATTAAATTTTCTTAGAATCTAATTCGGACGACATTGAATATGGTACTGATATAAGTATCATTATAAATATCGGTTGAAGATACAAAAGTTGTGATTTTATTCGTGATAAGAAAATTTTTATATACTTTCAAATATTAACGGAATCTTACCCTGCTGTGACTAGTCTGTTGTGGAAAAGTGTGATGAGAGCGAATAAAATCCAAAATGAGGACATTTGTAGGGATTCCATGGGGTTAATTAATTTTCTTTTCTTTGGAAGTCGAGATTTGATCAGAAAAATGCACTATCTAGTAGAAAAGTTTCAATAAACCAAGACAATTCTAACAATTTCATCATAAAATTTTATTAAAATAGATAGATTGGATCAGAATAGATATTTTAATAAAGATGAAAGCTATTGATTAAGAGGAGTGGTTATTAGAAACCTTAATGGCATGCGATCTTTCCAAGAAAATTAAAAGTTATTTTGAAAACAATGAATTTTGCATAGTTATCGCGAAAGTCATCTAGAACATGACTTTGTTTTTCATACCAGTAAAAAAACGTAATTTCAATTTATGCGTCTATGGGGAAATTTATACGGAAGAATTACTCACCTTACAATAACGACTAGTATCGATTGCAGAAACTTGGTTAGTAACTTAGAAATAAATGTCCATCCTATGGATGGCTGTATACAACTTTGGGAAGTAAATCCAGTAGAGGTTTTGTTGGGTGTGTTCAATAAATTCAAGCGCCCTTAAATATGCTTCCTAGAGGTGATTTAGAGAAGGAAGGACGAGACAAAGTTGAAAACACTGAAGTAAATGCCCTTTGAAGGCACCCGACGATAAGATAAGATTCCAATGGGAGAGATGATATAATGAGAGCGTGGAGTTGGACAAGGAAAGAATCGCTTAACTCCACCCACATACATGCCACGGCTCATTGGTATGTTACCCTCCAATCAGGTGCAAGATATGCAAGGAACCAATCCACATCACGGAAAAGAGTTGGTACATGATTATCTTCAGTTTCCAACCAATTAACGTGATAGACGCGCGCATATGGGTGGTACACTGATACACAAATTTTACTATTGTGAATTTTTTGATAGGTTTCAATTTCCCAGCTCTATCTCATTATCTTCGTGACATATTACCATCTAACGGCAAAATGAGATAATTAATGACTGCTGATCCTCACCCTTTGAAACAAAAAGACCTATTCTGCAGACGTCACTATTCGAATAGCTTTTATTACATTTGTCCTTTAGTAAATTTATACTTGCGAAATGATTTCTTTCTCATATTTACCAAAGCACGCTAATAGGCATATATTTATTAATATGACCCGGTAGCAGAGGGATCAGAGGTCATGCATACTCAATGAGCGGACTGGTTAAGTCCGGCTATTAAAAAGACGATATGGTTTAAGTTCCTCATCATGGAGGCCCAATACGATTACTCTTCTAACCAAGGAGAGTGACAGAAAATGCTCGGGAGTTATACATTAGATGATATAGCCCAAAGGTTAAGATTGTTTCCGAAAGAAAATGCACTACTAAAGTCTTCATTATGCAAGGCTCGAAGGAAGTGGATTGGATTTTTTCAGTGTCTGAGAGAAGCGTTTGAATCAGGGGTCTCTTTCAAAAAACACGTTAAATCATGTTTTTTGGCATAAATTGATGTCAGTCCAGCGGAAACTACAGGCACTAATGTGAGCCAGAGGTAGAAACTTGGCACATGCACATTTGCGATTTAATTTGTTATTCTGTGTGACCCTGGCAAAAAAATTTATAGCTGACAACTAAACACGGACGAAGGACAGAGAATATATGCAGAGCTTTATGTTACCGGAATTTTGTTGAGAGGGGCGAATGTACAAAGATGGTTGAATCAGTTGAATGTGTTTCAGGATTTACTTGCCTGTCGGTGTTATGATCTAATATTCGACTAGGCATCGCATGATCGATTAAAACTTTCATAATCCATTGTAGAAAGTGAGCACAACACTTGATTTGAGTAGTGAAACCCTCTACCAACCCTCTTTTGGACCAGAAGTAGCCAGTGCTACTAGCCATCCACGTTAATAGGTGTGCACCAGAGGACATTGGTCATTTAGCCTCCGACTTCTAAAATCTGTGCTAAATTTTATCAATTTTTAATCTGACCAAAACAACCAACTCAATTAGGTCTATTTTCACACAGTGCAGGCACGTACACCAGGATCTTTGCATAACAATTTCCCTTTCATTTTTTCATAAATATGTGCGAATATGGTGTGATAAAGATTCTGGAGCTCATCAATTATGGCCTTTTAGAAATTTCGAAATTATAACGAAACGAGCCAGTAAAGTGAAAAAGGAGTGCCGGAAACTGAAAGCATATATATATATATACATCATAAGGCCTGGCGATTCACATTCGCATTTAGCTACGACAGTTAAATTACCAATTTATCAAGAAATGTGCCTCTAGATGTCACCACTTCATCAAGGTATAGGACCCTGATATTTTGTAATCAATTTTCGTATAAGGTAAAAGATAACAATCACTTTCTTCAAATGTGAAACCTAGGGTATGTACATGGACCCAGACATTGTTGTACATCAGCAAAAGGAATGAGAAATTAAGAGAAAGAGAAAGATAGATTGAGACGGATAAACCATTGTATAATGTAAAAGAAACTAAGACTGCAGGTAGAATACGTCTTTACTAGATCATATCTAAAAATATTGTGACAAAAATAACCGTTTTGATGGACAAGGGAAATACACTTGATGATGAGGGATTGTCAGTCTTGCTCAAGTCATCTCGTATCAAAGGGGGTTTATCATGTCCCCCGACGCCCAAGGCCTGTATACTAGATACTGGACAGGCGGCTGCACTGGATGTGTGAAACAGGGGGTGTGATACACAGGCCTGATTTGAGTTGAACGTTTCAAGTCCTTTGCTAATCTGATGGGGAACCAATAAAAATAATCACCTGACAGTTAGTATAGAGTAAACATACAAGTCAACATGTGGGTTTTCGCTTTTGCAAGGTCTCAATTCAGATTTGGGGATTCATTAAGAGCCATCAATTACATCCAATTCGTCGTGTCAACAAATAATGACTGAGGTCTCAAGCGTGTTTCTATGTCTATCTTCACTGTATTTTAGTAGAGTTGGTAATATGCGTTTTCAGTTAATCAATAAATGGACGTTTTTAATTTAACACTTAAACCTATAAACTGATTAGTTCCTATGCTGTAATAGCACATACAAATGCTATTCTTAGAATGTTACGGCCGCTTTTAATCAAAATTGTAGCCGTTTCATCATTTTGAATTCCGAGAAACAAAAACAACTTCAAGTAATAGTTGGGGAATCAAAAATAACAATACGAGCTGGAATTTCGGGGGTGGAGAGGTGTAAAATCGGACGTTTGTTCAAACATTTTTCTCAGTTTGGTATTAAATTTGAATTTTAATGGAACTGTATTTAAGAAAGCTCTGCCTCGCAAATATCTTACCATATGCGTAATTCATTTTCTTGAAGAATGATGTATGCATTCACTGAAACTCGTACAAATAACCAAAGATATCAATGGGATGCCTTATTTTTGGGGAGTTGGATGAACTTTTACAGCATTATTTCCAGCTATCAATTTAATTGTACAGTTGTAGCTTTCGAATCGTTTGTAAAAATGCATTTGTCGCTCTGGTGGACGTTATACATCTCCCTTGTACACCATTCAATCGATACATTTAATCAATCAAAAGGATCAAACGGTTAATGATCTGATCTAATAGACTTGACATGATATGAAATTCAATGAACTACTTGTGTTGTATTTTAAAATGCAATATCGTTATTTTTCAAACACATATAATGAAAATATTTATCGTTAAGAGAAGCACATTTTTGCCTTAGGAAGAATCCACGATCAATACGCTAAATGGCAACCCTTAGAATGCATTTCAAAATATCGGAGTGCACAAAACAGCAAATGATACCGATTGAAGCTCGTCACTGGAAAAATGTTTAAGAAAGATCTTAAAAATATGAGTGAAACTGCCTGACTAATGAAAAAAGCCTAATGCCTTAGTTTCACATAATGAAACAATACTTTTCCCGAGAAAAATTCTTTATCTCTTAATTTCCGCCTTTTAAATTCCTTTTTATTCAAACGAATTTCCCAATATATCGGCTGAAAAACTATCGGGTACGTGTTTTTTATTATGGTATTTGAGTCCGATGAGTTTATATTTGCCATTTGTCCAAACCATTTAGGCAATCTAAGTTTCGGTTACCTAGCAGAGTAGATCATAGAAGCCCTCTTATTTCAAATTTTTCTAAACCCCGCCCGGCGACTTCACCAACATACTGAAAAAATATTGAATAGAGTATCTTTTACCTTTACCACAAAGGTTGCATTGTAGTATCCTTTCAGTAATTTCACAATTTGTCAACGTATAGTTGGCAGAAAAGCGATTTTTAATTTCACTCTCGTCTGGATCTCTTCATAGCCGCTTATTCCCATAACGTTTTAGAGGTTAGTAGCACCTTCAATAAATGCTGAAGGAAAAGATTAGATTCTCCTCCATTTTACTCACTCGCAAACTTAAGAGGAGGTAAGCCTAGTAAAAACCAAAAGGGAATTACTTATACTTTCGGTGTGGGGTAATGTTTATTCTTGAAGAGCTATTTTGTAGTACATTTCCCTAAGGATGATGTTTGGAGAGGTCTACTGGAATTTCAGCAAATAAGAGTGGAAATCAAAGATTGTCTTTCATTTATTCTGATAGAAATAACAATTGCTTAAAGTCTTACTTTCCAATGAACTTGTTTAATAAAAAATTCGATCATTTATTCCTTTTAACCTCTCTTTAATCAGTATCAATTCTTTTGCTCGTAAAGCATGAGCATATCTCGCATGCAATGACTTCTCAGCATGCATGACAAAAGAATGTATCACAGACCTGAAGAAGTGCTTAAAATGAGGAGAAGTGAGATGCTCCAAGTATATTTAGAGGGAGTAAAAAGAAGAAAGAGAAGTTAGGGATTCAAATGTGATTTACTTAATCTGAATTGTGGATTGTCTATTTCTCGACTCAACAAACCTAGAGAAGACTTGGTTATTGCCTGCATCAAGATTCGATGTCTAATTTCCTTATTATAATGTTTGACTTCAGTATTTAACTAATAGCTATTTTGTAATTTGTATTTCAATTTCTGGATAAAAGATAAAATGGTTTTAATAATTTTTACTAAATCATTAATTTATTGCACATCTAATTGGTTGTGCTTTTGCACATTTTTAGCACCAACTACCATTTATTTTTACCATGTGATCATCAAACACCATTCCACCTTATAATTAGGATTCATTCACAGAATAATCATCAGATATTGTTAAATGTGAATAGACGTAATACAAACTATATGATTAGTTTAAATAATTAGTTTAAAATTATCATCCTTTACCAGTCAGTTAATAACCGTAGCGAAATTTTTTAACTCATTCAATTTAATTGGTCAGAGTGTAATGACCAGGTGTATCATTCTGTAATCTAAATTTCCTCTGTTTTACATTAAAATGGCGGCTGTTCGTCAATTTTTGTAATAATTAAGGCCATCACTTTGTGAAATACAAAAAATCGAACTTCACTCTGTATTTCGGGTTATATTCATTGCGACTGGATATATTAATTATCCCCATATGCTCTTATGAGACTCCAGCACATGTTATCTAATACAGCAACCAAACATACTGTCGGCACGCCAACAATCCTCTTAATCATTTTCATTCTTACCATTAAAATGGTGTCGTGGCCTACTGAAGAAATGCCGGGTGTGTCTCACTTTCTGGGACAAAGCAATCCCACAGCAATAGAAAGCACAATTTTGCAAAATACTGAAATCAAATTTCTGTGGGCGTGTACGCATGCGCTAGGATCACATTTAAATATAGAATATTTTAAAAGAAATTAGGTGAAATTTTGTACTGACATCCTTTAAAGGCAAATTATTAGAAGCAACACACCTTCAAAATCCCCCAAGTGTATGCATAAGAGGGAAGAGAGAGAAAAGGGGCTTAATTGCCTGGGTAGGTGGTTTTTTCCCCCATTCCCTCTTTTTCTCTATGTCAACACCACTTAATAATTTCTTCTCCCGGCGCTGTTTGATAGGGAAAAAGGGGGACTAGGACTGAGCTAAACTCCTTAAACTTGTGATATACATCTCTCTCTGTGATTTGTGTTTGCGTCATACGCCCTAATTGACAGATCTCTCTTTTCAAAATCTCTACCATAATTCGAGGAACTTTATATAAACAACACTTAGTGAAAAGATACTTCCTTTCTCTTTCATGCTACTTAATTGGAACGCTGATTCAGTGAGGTTGGACAGTAAAGTATAATCAATCTATTCCCAGTTTCGTCAATCGCTCACCAATTAGAAGTGAGAGATCACACTGGAACTCCTCCACAGACAATAGCATTTTGTAAAGTGCAATTAGTGCTAAATGAGACGTTCTCGTTAATAAGCTATAAGTGGAACGTCTGAAAAAGCTGAAAAGTTATCCCAGACCCATTAAGTGTCAGTCCCAAAAAGTGTTCTAAGTTAGAAGTCTAAATAGAAACTAAATAAGCTTTTAAATGAGGTAGTCTAGAAAGTCTGTGATTTTGGTTGTCTGTTTAATATAGTTAAGCAGACAGTCTACAGTAGTTGTTTGAAAAGAACAAAAATATCTGGAGTACACTCTAAGTCTCGGCCGCTGTTTGCCTAACCGGTGAAGTTAGCCGTGTTGTGGAATATCATCCCAAATTTTAATTTTCTGGATTTGATCAGGAATTAGTGCAGGTTGATTGTCAGCTAAATCTTAATTATTATATTATTACAACCCACAACAATGGAGAAGAACTTGAAATATTTTTATTGTGTGAAAGCAGCTGCAATTGGGTAAATAAAGTTCAATAGGACTAAAGGAAGAGGATTGAAAAGAGAGCGTCAAAAGGGTTACTTCATTTAATTTACAGATTCGAGCTGTAGATATTCACACAATGGGTGGTACATTGCGTCACGTTCCAAAATTTTAATTTATCAATCGTCCTCTGAATTATGCAGCTAATTCTTGTTCGCAGTGTCCAGTGTTTATTGACCGGTTGTTGGAAAAAGGTGGTCGGTCTTGTCATTTCAAATAATTTCTTCTTCCAAACATGTAAAAAGTAACTCAATTATTTTTCTCTTCAAATAGCCATATTTACTAACTGATATAAGCTGGGAGTTTTAACATTGCAGAGCAGGTGTTTAAGTTGGGGGTTTTCCAAATATTTATCTTATCAGTCAAAAAAAATAAAATTTTAAGCTCTAACTGGAGAATGCAATCTTGTGCTGGTGTCGTTGACAGTGACGTCAAGTTTCATAGTGATTAAAAACTACCCGATCCATTAAAGATCTACCTCAGGAATTAAGGCGTTTTCTTTTTCTAGTTACTGTCACCGTTCTCCATTTTGCTAGTTCTAACGTCACTTATTGTGACGAGAACTGCATCAGCTATAATCGTGACTGCATTTGAATTAATTTCGAATTCTCTAGGTGAAGAATTTGCTATTTGAGCTCCACTCACAAATCGTGTCATTTTTGACTCATATGTGGTTTCTTTAATGAGAATTTCTCAACAAAGGGCTTTAAGATGACTTTTCCTTCAATCAACATAGATGATGACAAAATCATTGTCTTGATACAAGTATAAGGCTAATTATTTAAAAAAGCATTTTCATTATGAAAAAACATTCAGATGTTATTACTCACAAGGTCTTTATCAATGAATGAACGCCTCGTATTATCTCACCTGAAACCAAATGATTTCCTTTTCACAGGTGCATTCCTTGGCCTACTTCGATTAAGATAAGTTAGGATTTTTTAATAAACTGGGCTCCTTTATTATTATTAAGATAAAACTGTTAATATATAACCATTAAGATAAAATACATTTAAAAGTGAAACAATAGAGATTATAGCACTTTTAACTTACCTATTACCATCTAAGCTGTTCATTTAAGTACGCCATAGCTTAATTTGTCCAGACATAGTAGAAAGAATACAAAAGACGTGTAACTCAGACGGGCGCTCATATGTTGAGAAAGAATAGCTGCCCAAATAACTGTGAATAAATAAGATTGATTTCCGCCTGGTTAACGAGCTTTATTTCTTAGTGTGAGCATTCATGAATACTAATCGAATAACTCAGTGCCCGAAGGCCAAATTTTGTCCCCAAAGTTTCAAGGAATCTGTTAAGGACATTAAATGCATTCGATTCTGATTCTCATGAACCTATAAATGCTTTATTTATAAGTTATCAATTGCATCCCATTCCACACTTAAATATTTATCACAAATGCACAGCTAATTTATCTTTCATATTTGACTTATTGCGTAATTGAAATTTATTAGCCTTTCCAGAATTTACATAATCCATGCCCTCACATATCACAAGTAATTAATTTTATGGGAAGAAGTTTCACCCGTTTTCTGTTTAGAAAAACTGGCCAAAATTATTTTCTACCTTTTTGACGCTTTTTGTTGTTTGTCGAGATTATCGTAGTGATTCATGATTTGGTACTGTTTTTGAATGCACAGGTAAATACAGGAGTATTTTTCTTCTATTTTCAGATAGAAACGAGGCGATATTTTAGAAATTTAATTTTGTCCTAAATTTTATTGATGAATCTTTTTATGATTAACGTGATGGAAAGCGCTCTATTTCCGTTTCCAGTCCAGTTTGTTGTAATAAAATTATTCTGTGTACAACTGACAGCAAATATTAGCTTTCTACCAACCATGCGTCCTATAGCTATGAAGATTGGAGTAATGCCACTACCCAAACTCTAAAACTCGTGATGCTATTTTATTATATCCTAAAAAAACTGTTTCATGGATTATATAATAAAGAACAAAACGCATGAGCGCAGGCTTTGCCCTTGTAAATCTACTCAGTTCGCAACTGTCTCGCAATTCCCAAAACCGCTCCATTACTGAACTCAATACCTCTAACTGCAATATCTCGAATCTTGAAGGTATTTATTACAAAGTGGCCTCAATCAAAAAGTTAGTGCTGGAGGATTTTAATTTTCAAGGACTTTTAAGATTCCACTTTTGTCTCCCCTTGATAGCTGTTATGTTAAAAAATATGAGTTTCTCTGAAAAAATCGTGCTCATAAAACAAAAGTTGATTTATCATTCTTCTGCTGTTATAAGTTGTATACTGATGCTATTCGAACAGAGGATACATAGTCTTCAAGTTAATATTTAACGAGTGGTCCTCTGTCCAATGCCAGTTGCCCTTAAAATTTCATATCTTTAGATTTTGAGGACGCTTAATTTTCAAGACAAGCGAAAGAAAACTTTGGTTAGCGTCGATTTTCAAGGCCGGAGACTTGCATTAATTTGCATTCCCATCTTTAGAGCTACAATACTGTCAGCTGGTATAAGCCAGCTGATTTTTTAAACGGACCAAGATAGAAGAATGAAAGTGATCCAACAAATCTGGTGATGCCAACGTAAAAAGATATGAAAACGGAGATTAACTAAATAAAAGGTTAAACGAGGCTTAAGTGATACCGGATCGCATAGTCAGCAAATGAAGATTTGTACTTTATTGGAAGTATCGATGCATTGAATTTTCCATCTTAACCAAAGGAATGTGGTTAACTGTGTTATATCCCAATTCTTCAAAGTGTTAATTTTGATATCTGACTCTTAGATTCCTAACCGAATTCATGGCTAATTGGAAGGCTGATTTAATTGGTTCGTTGGTAGTGCTACCTTAGTCCATTTGTATTTTCTTAGACCCATGAGCGGGTTGACAGGATTAGCATATGGATGATAAATTAGGCCAGGTAGAAATAAATAAAATCAAGAAAAAGTATTTTTTTGTTTTCTCTTTAGGCTCTAACTTTCAACAGGAAGTGCTTGTGATCTCTGTTAGCAGAGATATTCATGAAGGATGACACACCTAGAGCTGTGTACGAAAACCAGATCAAAAATGAACGATAACGTGTGTTAATGAAATTTTCACTTTTCTCACCCGAGCACTCGCTCTCTCTCACAGCACTTTATTTCCCTGATCTCTCTCATGTATCGGCACGATGAGATTATTACAAAGCGATGAAGATGCTAATTCACATTATTTCTAGATGATGCCGAACTATCAAATACTTTCAGTTTTTCCATCATTTCCCAGAGCTAAGGATAACAGCTAAATTACTCTGCATAAAGAGAAATAAGCATCTAATGATGTTTTGCATGAAGCAAAAAACAGTGAATACACAAAATTTCCAAAAATTGCAAGTGCTAGAGAACAAATACATAATACTTAATGCTCTCCATTAGTTTAATTTGTGTCAATAAATCCTCATGAAGATTAAACTTAGTGTAAAATAAATGCTTATTATTGATTTTGAATAACTAAAAATTCACTAACACTTCGATCATTGTACTGTGTTTGAGTATTCCATTTTCAGCTAACCTAAAGGTTTCACTTGTTTAAGCAACGGGCAAAATTATGTGGCTTTTGGATTAACTGAAGGTCGTTTTCTGTAAAAAGCCATGATCAACTTGTTTTGACTTTAAACAAATTGTCCTCACTCAATTTAAGTCCAAATATGACTTTCTAAATTACTTCACTTGTTGAAATGAGAAAGTAAATCATGTGATTTGTTGGTTTATTAACTTGCTCAATTCTTAGTAAATTATGTATTATACGTTTAATTTGGCCTTATTATCCATAAGCTCAATGGCTCATTAATATTTAATGAACGCTAATGGAAATAAAATCCAAGTAACTCACGTATCTGCCACAACTGATCACTTTAAACTTTTCAAGAATTGATTGAGAATTATCGTACTTTTAAGTTTTGGTATAGAATTGGAAGGAGAGTTGTAAGGCTTTACTTTTAAATAATGTTTGTTTACCTAAGCATCAATCCCTCCAAACGTAGTTCTAATGGCACGTCCAAATTCTGACATAACGAAAGTAGGTCTGATAATGAAGGATAATTAATGTTATTTACTGCGATGAATACTCTGATTACTTCATCGTTATTTATAAATAACGAAGCTCGAAGGACTTAAGGGTTGAAATATGTCCTAAACTCCCCAATGTCAAGTCATATAGTTTGGGAGAACGATACATATCCATCGTTTGTGGGCTACCTGAGGGTTGTATTTTTTCTTCAATTCCGCTTCTTTATGTGAATTAACTTTTGTAATTTCTCTCTACTTTCATGCATTAGATCTTCTCATATTATTAAAATTGAAATATTAAAATAAATTAGAGACCATTTGAAACATCTACAACAGGAAATTGGCGATGTTAAAAAATAAAAGTCACACTTAGCTGTGCTTATGCAATGAAGTATATTTGTTCCTCGCAGCATATACCATAAAAACATAGTTCGTGTACTGTTATAGGAGGTGATACTATGCATTTACCAGTATGCCATGTTAAAAAGTGAATACTGACAAATAAGTTGGAGCTAAACGACAGTGCTCGAAGTTGTCTGTAGATCCTAGATAGGTGATTACAACAGGTACGATAGCAGGGGGTCCGAGGCCACATAAGTGCTCGACAAGTGATCGCGGTGAGTATGAATGGAGGATGTGTCCGAGGCCATTTAAAGGTTTCGATAGGTGGTTACAATAAACTTGTGGACCTCGTAGCTTTATCATATATCAGAAGACTGATATCAGATAACATTTTTGAACAGTCGATTTAAATAGTCTTCGAGGATACAAATCTAATTTGTTTATCAAAAAAGTCTAATAAATCCTTTTACGTCTTTCAGTTAATCTACTTTTAACAACACAATAGTTATTTTGCTTTGAATCGTCCGTTAGCAATCCACCAATTTCCTATTAAGAGTTATGAATTTCAAAAATAAAATCTAATGGAGTCTGGTGGAATGCAGAAATCATTGCTATTTGTTGATTGTGTGTCCTTTTAGAATTTTGTAGTGCGTATTTTTAATCCATAAGTCATTTTAATCAGAAAAACAAAAGCTATTTCTGCTTCTGCCACCACAAGGACATTTGTCATTTGAAATTACGTGTTTTGAAATCATCTGTTTTGGTTCTCTTATAAATCGATAAGCGTCTTTAATAGCCTTTTCGTCTAACAGCTATCAGGAAGGGTACACTCTCACTGTTTTTCAGGGTGTTTATGTGGACATTTTATCCATTAGTTACGTGTAACTTTGAAATAGAACGCCCGCAGGCAGTGTGTGGGCCTTAATTTAAATATGGGGTCTTTTAGATACTCAGGTAACGCAACTGTTCGGAATTCAAAGTTCTATGAAGCCAAAACTTTGGGACCATTTTATCCAAGGAAAGAAATTGAAGTAACAATTTTACTTGTTTATTAATTTTATTATTGATTATTTACAATCTTACATAATTGTTAGATCGTACCAAAATTTTGGATCTTTGCAAGGCATAATTTTGAGAAAGTAGAGAAAAATTTGATCAATTCCGTGTTATTTGAGGCCGTTTGAGAGGCTACAAGGCTATAGCAAGTGGTGAGCAGCGATTATTAAATTATCTGAGATTTTCTACATCACCGAAAACAAAAGTTTCGCAATTCTCTCAATGATCAGTAGATTTTTCACTATTGTTTGTCTGTCTTCGTAAGTTAAAGGTCTTTTGGCTAAGTTTGATCATAAATCAGACATATTGTTTGAATCATGGTACAACAAACACCAATATGTGTTCACTGTGAATCCTGCCAAATGGCAATGAGAAAATAAAAGTTCGTCGCCTCGGCAGGAAGCTGGGTCCTTTTAATATGAACGTTTCTTAAACTTCATCCTCTTCAAGAAATCCGATGAAATCAGTTACTCTGATATTGTGCTGGTCATGAAAGAAGTTTTTGACCAGAACTTCACCCTATTTAACGTTCGCTTTAACTCCCTCAAACTTGTGTTCGGACATGATGAAGATCTTTATGGCTTTGCAGGTGTTGTAAGCTTTTATTGTGATAAATATAATGTCGACAACCTAAAAAAAAGAACAGTTCGGATGTCTTATTTTCATTTCTCGACTTCAAACAAAGCCTTAGTTACCATTAAGATCTCTTCCGTTAAAACCAATAGAGGAAACTTCAATGTGAAACTGCAAGAAGTGGACAAAGAAGGGGTTAAGATGGTGAATCTCAGACGCGATTCTGACGACATTCCCATGCATCTGATACACAAAATGTCTGCATCAGTGCCTCAATCCGCACAATTCGTGGTACACCCGAATCCTTCTGTTGAACAGAAATCTTCATCTTGTCTATGCTGTCGAGGTTAGCATTTCCTTCAGCAGTGTCCTTTCGAGCAGTATTAGTGTAAACAGTGTCGAAAGATTGGACATAAAGAAGGCACGACTAAGACTAATCAGGGATAAAATTAACAAGTTTCCCACAAAAATAATCGTCACTATAAAATTAAACCAAAGTACCTCAGGTCCAACGGTCCGTATCGACATCAAGCAAAACCGGAAATATGTGAGCTTACAGATCAACGGGGATCATTTCATTTACAACTAGACCCCGCTTCAGTCATAATCATAATCTCAAGAAAGCCGTGGAAATCATTGGATCGTCCAAAACCAGACCCAGTCTTTCTATCAGCAATCAGTGCCTGTGGTGGATCTATCAACCTGACAGGGAAAATAAGCTGTAGTGTAACCTACAGGGAATTTAGTATCTAAACACCAGCTTATGTAGCAGATTCTCAAATTAATCTCCTTGGTCTCGACTGACGTGGTTAACTTAATCTTTTGGATCTGCTTATAAATACCATCTGTAATCGAGTGCATTCTACTGCATCCACCAATTCATTCACAGCACAGATGATGGTCCGGCCTACTCCCGAGGTATTTTGGGAAAGTCTTGGTATATGTAATCACACTAAGAAGACATTAAAACTGATGCCGAATACTCAGCTAGTTTACCGTCCTAGGCAGCCAGTTACACTAGCAGCCATACAAAAGAACTTAAACGTTTGGAACAAAGAGGCCTTCTAAAACCTCTTTCAAAATGGGCCGCACCTATCGTTTTTGTTGTTGCAAATGGAACCGTCCATTTGTACGCTGATTATTCTACCGGTCTAAATGAAGCAGTTGTCACCCATTATTCGGTTCCTGATGACATTTTCTCGATGATAAATGGTGGTAAATTTTTTGCAACGTTTGATTTAGCAGACGTTTATTTTGTAAATTGGACTTACGCCAAATTCACGAGAGCCACTAAATGTCAATACACATCGTGGCCTATATCAATATCAATGGCCTCTAATGCCTAGTGGTAGATTTGCACTCAAAGCGGCCTCAGGTTATTCCATTAAAGGCCATCACGGCTACCATGTTGATCGGTAGTCTTCGCTATGTTTTTTAACTCATGAGCTACCAGAGTTCGCTCCTCCACCAAAAGTCTTTTTACTTATTCGCCACCCTATTTTTGTGGTAAACCGGGCGCATTCATAAGAGGGATGGGACAGGTCTAATATATTAATTCTGATTATCTTTGAGTAAACTACTTGCCCCATTGGAATGGTGATTCTGTTGAGACTGATAGTTTTCTCCATTTATTTTGTCTTATTTCTGAGAAGACTATCTCTAATAGGTCCCTTATGGAGTTTTCTATCTATGGTGTTTTCAGGTTTTTTTCTTATATACGGCGAGGTAATGATGCTCTTAATTCTACTTCATAAGTTATACGTATTCTAAATTTTGAAAATTTCTATTTGAAACCAGTAAAATATACTTATGTGAAAGTCTGCATGCTTGAGCTCTTATTGGCAAAAGTGATGAAATTTCAAATAAATATTTATTTAAGTATATTATGTTAATGATGCTATTATTACTAATGGATAGGCGGAAATGTTCACAATTTTTCAATGTTAGAGAACAATAAAGCAGGGCATCAAAAGATTCCGCTAAAATTTGATCTTTGGATTCAGGTTGTACACTTTCCAAGGTCAGTGCTTTATTTTTTAACGTTCCCAAGTTCAAATATCAGGATTTCCCCTAGTGATCGAGTGAACTAACGTTTGCGGCCTCAAGAGTTTATTGATTGGCTTATTCATTTGGATGGTTTGTTAACCGACTAAGTTGGATATATTTTTCTTCTAACAGCCAAGATCTGAGTTAATAAGATCTAAAATGACTATGGTAGACTTAACTAGAATTCAGTCACTGCGAACTCCGATGATGATACTAGTCAAATTAGCATATGTATAGCTTGTTAATATTGGGTTTCGAAAAGTTATATGATTGTGGGATCCATCAATCAGCTAAATTCGAGAGCGTGTATTCTCAAGATTAGATAAACAATTTAAAAATCTTTGTCGAATCCATATTCAAATGAAATTGTCCTTTTCGTCGCTCTTTTTGCATAAACTTTTAGATACACTCCCACTCTTAGCTATTCTCATTTTGAATAAATCTGATGAATGAAAAGCGTAAACACACTTCGGAATTGTTTAAGTAAATGGTTCGTTCGTAATTTTCTAGCTCTATTAAAAAAGTAAAGTTGTTTAAAGATCAGACTTTTGCAAATACACGATCAATCGCGGATTTAATGGTATGAGTAATTCACACATACCTTAAAAACACTCCGTTCCTAGACCTTTAAGAAGAATTAGCTCCAACTCTAAGGAAGCTCCATTCTATAATGTATTTAAAGTGAAATTCGTCATCATACAGCGCAGCCCTACTTATCAGCAATCAACTTGCATACAATCACGTCTTATCTCGGTAAAAATGTAGGAAGATCTTCTCTCTATTGGAGGATTAATGCAAGTTCGTAAAATAATTGTACTCAGTTATCATCGTTGGCGGTAACCTCAAGTACATTATTCATTAACTCACAAATTTTTAGAAGACAGATGGTTACTTGAGGCTAATTAGATACCCTACGTGACAGGTACATATAACCATGATCCAAATCACGGTGTTCAACGCCTTTTTGTGCGACTCTGAAAAAAATAACTTTTTTGAAATAGTTGTGTCGATTTAATAAATAGATTTTGTGGTTTTATGATGTAGACTGGTATAATCTGATTTTGTGAAATGTTTATAAACTTAATAAGTAAACCTCTGATTAATTCAAGTATTCAATTTGTATGAACAATAATACTCAAATTTTGCATTTTCGCGAACAATTTATCTTAAATTCGAAGTTTAGTGGATTTTTGAGCAAAATTATATAAATTCCTAGTTGAGTTTCTGCTATTAGCAACTCCTATTTTAGAATATTCAACGCCAGACTTTTTTAAAAATGAAGGAATCACTGAATCTCTCTTAATGAGAGGACAATATCCATCCATCAATGAGTCGAAATATTGAGGTTTCGGGTATGATAATGTATTTTGTATCAGCTTAGTTCTCAACCAACCCATAAATCAAGTGATTTGATAGAAACTTTTAAAAAATATTATTGATTATCACTAAAACTAATACAAAACTTCAATGCAGGACGGATTCTGAAGGATGGCTTCCCGCGTGCTTCTTAAAATTACTTGTAAATCCTGCATTTTACTAAATCTAATTTTAACTCTTTCTCTTTAATTTCTGATGGATCAAAATCATTTTTTATATTTTTATGTTTAATTATTTTTCAGTGAATTCCGTTCACGGACGTTTATGAACTCCGGTATTGAAAATGATCTTTTCCCCCTCCTATTGAAAAGACCAAATTAAACTATCTACTGAAAGATGTAAAGCGAAATTGTTGGCAAAGCCTTAGTGTCTGATTATTCCTCTCCGCCTTCTTAATCAAAACTTTACAAAAGTTTAAGTATATACGCCTATCTTAAAATATTCCAACAAAGCATTAACATTTGAGGTTCGTTCCTTATTATTTTCCAGTTGTGTATTTAACCATTGTGTTTAGTGATAGTAGCGATGATCTTGGACAAAAACATACTACTCTGACCGATAAACAGACCTATCTAGTCTTGTTTAATTAAGACTAGCAGTTAAACAATGCTGTTATGAGCTTTTTTTTTTCATATTAGACTTGTGATTAACAGCAAATTTGGCAATTGGTTTTGACTTTTAAGAGGTACTCATCAGCTTGATCTAGCAGGTAAAAAGATTAGTAAGAGTTGTGAAATACTTGAGCACCAATCACTGAGCTTTATGCTCTTTTCACTCTCATACGAAGTCTCATTGGTAAACCTGAGATTACATAGCACTCCAGCTCAGATTATTGCTATGTATTTGACAAAGAATTGTGGGTAATCATTCAAGTCTTTAACTGCCCAATAGGATGGCCTATGAAGTGAATTATAGCCGATTCATGCTAATGAGCATTTTTATGTTATGAATTGTCACATCAACTCAAAATGTGAGATTCTTCCACGTGAACTCGCCCGCTCCTATTTTTTTCGGCCTTTGCAAATGGGCTTTCTTAACTCCTTTTGTAACCACAATGCTTGATGATTACGCCATCACAGATCATTTGCACTCTGGCTGGTTCGAATCGCTG
This sequence comes from Hymenolepis diminuta, assembly GCA_900708905.1. NCBI lineage: Eukaryota > Metazoa > Platyhelminthes > Cestoda > Cyclophyllidea > Hymenolepididae > Hymenolepis > Hymenolepis diminuta. The sequence goes on from CAADRB010000009.1 coordinate 706,134, forward strand.
CGCATCCTGTAATCCTCTAAATCAGCCAACTACCTAGCTACCTAGATGCATCTATATATCGTCTATCTCTCCAAAACGCTTTTGGAGGTTCTTATTCTTGCGTTGGGTTTTAATATAACCGTAATCTTCAGAAAAAACAATTTATCATCAGCTACGTAGTCGGTTCATTCAAGATAGGAAATGAATTAAAAACTCTGATATCAAAATCACGATCGCTTTCGGTATGTATCGGTTGCAATAAATAAAGATGTTTGTTAATTCTGATATCCAGAGTTACACAGCTTCATATTTACTGAAAAGGAGAAAACTTTCAACTTGCATTAGAAGAAGAGCTCAATACACTTACTCGATAGAGAGAAAGATAGAGAGAGAGGAGCTACTTTCATGAGAAATCCGCATTCTACCATCTCTCTAATTAACCATTATTAGTAAGTGTGGTTGGTCACCACATCGTTGGATGGAAATTTCTTTTTCAAACTTATCTTAGGCCGGGAACCTGTATTCTGGAGTATTCCTGATGAGAAATTCATATTATAATATCATTTTTTTCCATAATGCATGGTCAAGCCCAGTTTTATACATATGTATTGTGACTTTATTAGTCTTCCAAGTTTGCCTAAAGGCCAGAACTCAATAATAACATGAGATTACCGTAATGTTAAACTTTAATACAAAATTACGCAGGGCACATTTTAACTAATTTTAAACTTTAAGACTAATTAGCAATATAGTATTAATTTAATTTTCCTTGCATAAGAATTATTTATTTTTATCCAACGCCTCATGACGAAAGCTGTCTATCCATGCGTTTGAGTGTTGGATTCCATTTGAATAGTTTTCGACGTGTTCTGGAGCGTCTGAAGTAACGTTCGGGATGATGATTACGCTGGGCCTTTGGAGTCTCGAGATTCCAATGTGGAGGTCCCATGTGTCTAGACAGGCCTTCGTTGGATCTGTTTTCAGCTTGGAAGCTAAAGTTGCGTACCGAGTACGGAAATATTTGTAATAACCCACCTAGACTTGGGCAACAACATGAGGCGTCGTTCGGCATCAAAACTGCACAGAATGAAGAATCCTTTTCAATATCTCCTTCCTTTATGACGCAAGAAGTTATCTTTCATATTGTCAACAATCTGCTCATCCAGACTATTGAGATTAGTTAGAGAGTGTAAAAGGGAGATATTTAGACTGCAAAAAAATTCTCAAATCGAGTAGAAGAAAACTGTACACAATAATTTTTGGTAAGCCACAAATGGCGAATACCTGGCGGAGCCCGTTTAAGACGATATCGGTTGTGGCAGAATTAAAGGGCATAATCTTGGGTCACTTAGATACAAATCAACCAGAATTAGATAGGGAATCCCTCAGATAGGTCCATCAGGACCGAGATCAATATGAGATCAGGGAACGTTAATTTGATAGAATATAAGATCCTGATGACAAGGTAGTGCATCTTCGCCTGCATGTTTTACAGTCACTTTCGGCACTGTTCAATTTACGAGAGAAACAGGTTTAACAAGACCGATTTCCTTGAGGTTGCTTGCATTTATCATTCGCTGGTGCCGATCGTTTATGACAACAATTGAACATGGATTTAGCTTGAATGTGATTGCACTGACCAAGACATTTCAGAGACTTGATTGTGGTGGCGATATAGGAGTTTTAATGGAGGCACGAGTACAGCAACCTTCTTTTTGTCCCTTTAGGAAGTATATTTAATTTGTCTGATGATCACTCAGAAAAGATTTTGGAAGTAGTTATTACTTGAGCACGATAGACTTGGTGACAAGTAGTGCTGGAACAACTTTAGGCATGGAAGATTCCATCGAATGCGTGAGATTAGTTACTTTTACACAACCTCTGGCTGGTGGGTGCAACTTCATGCCATCATAGAACGCCTGAACTAGAGTTGCAGTAGGAAACACCACAGGAGCGACAGATATAACCGGAGATTGGGTGGAATTTTGAAGAAAATCTAGAGAAACAATGATTGTAAATGCGTTAGTAACATCAAGAGACGTTTAGCCTCAATTATTATATAAGTTGTGTATTTGTATGTACTCATGCTGTAAGCATCGTATTTACATTGTATATTTTACATTGCTTAGTCTTTATAATAATAAGTTATTGGAACAACGTCAGTATGATCGTATGTATGTTTTATTATAGTTTGCTAAGCAGTTTATAAGGAGCAACGAAAATTACCTCTGATATGTGAAACTAGGTATGTAAGAAGTTACCACATTCAGGTCGAAAAAATAACACAGGGGGATTATGAATGAGATATTATAAAACAAAAGTAATAAATCAAAATTCCAAATTATTTTAAAAAGAAGTACCCTAATGAGTTTATTTAGATCTCAGTTGAACTACTGAAATTAATCTTTAATCATTAGGATGGAGAGGGATTGCTACATCATTAAGAATTTCACAAACACTTACTTTGTATAAAAGCAAGCTTATATCAAAAGATATTGTAATATTTATTTGAACTCCTAAGGCAGAATCGATTTATTCTTTCCATCATCCCATGTCAAAACTCAAACATTGTAATTGCAAATTTGTATTCTCACAGTCAATAACGATAATGATAATAATGAAATTTGACTGGAATATGAGCTCTTTACACGTGTTACACATCACCCGGTAAAGTCAAGTATTCACCAGTATGGACAATCTGTTATATCCCATTTCTGTAACATTTCTCCAACATGCATCTAGTGAAATGAGGAGGAGGGATAGTCGACTAACTCAATTCAGTTCAGCCACTCAGATTATGGTCTCTTTATCCACCAATGATAATCGATTAAAGATAAGATCCCAATGGAGGTGGATACTAATCGGGCCATCCGACAGTGAACCACAATTTAGGGACCCAGTTAACAATTCTAATCGGACACTATATACTGACGAAATAGAGTACATTTTCCCTTGAGGTTTTGGTGTCTGCGCACGCTGACTCGTTGGCCAGCTCAGTTTTTCTATGTATTGAACACCTAATCACTCTTTCGTCCGTCCTAACTATCCGTCACACATCAACGAAAAATATATGTCAATCGCCCTATCATTCTTCAGTTCGCCTGGTTCCCACTACCCGTGTTTTCTCCATTCGGAATCGACGCCTTCCCCTTTACTCCCATTTCTTCTTCCTACTCTTTCCTCCTTCCCCATTTTATTCATCTCCACCTATTCGATAAACGCCTGGTCCTACTTAACTCCTGGTCTTCTTCCTCGAGAAAGGTATTTGTATTATGCTAGCCTTTAAAAGATCATTAGTTCTAGGGGGATATTTATCCTGATTTGGTCGAGCTCCTAAAGTAATCTTAATTTCATCTGCCATTGTTATAGCATATATTATCATTTCTTCCAATCAGAAATCCTAAAGGATAATATGGTTTCTCTCAGATAATTAAAAAAGAGGATACTTAGTATTAAGTTATTGAAAGAACTGGTTGTGCATTTACCTGATGTTTATTCGAGAATGGGCAACTAAAACTTAATAATACTTTTCTTTTCTTATCTATGTGGTGAATCTTACAAAATATTTGCAAGGATAGAGACAATGTTATCCTGCGGTGGATCCTCATATGAAATTGAAGGTCTTTCTAAGGTTTTAAAATTATATCTTCCTTGTCCAAATCAGGTTCTTAAAGTTCGAATGTGGATTACAGGTAGACAGAAAGAACGTCGAACGGGTGTCAGGATAGTAAGTGAAAACAGGACTGATGCGCAGGGTCCTCCGTTAGTCGGGTGAGTAACCAATAAAAGTTATCACACGACTTTTGAGGAAGAGCAGACAAATGAGTCAGCACGTGCGTTTTCGGATTTGCAAAGCCTCAACACATTTATTGAAGACTGCGTAGCCTTCAATTTAGCGAAGTTATTATATATTAATAATCATCATAACTTTATTAACCTGAGCAACTGCAGCTTATTTCTTTATTTCTCCTTGTCCTGCTTTACACCAACAAAATTTAACTAAAGCCTAATTCCCACTGAACAAATGATACTGCTGTTAGGTGATATTAGAGCTCACCGGTAATGGATTTTAGTGGGGTTGTGTTGTATAAAAATTTTGCCAGCTACTGCCTTACTAGAAGAGCCATATTTATCTAAGAGGTATGACCGAAAATCCAATAAGATCTGAACATCTGAATTCTCACATTAGGTCACGACTTAGCTAGCTGTATCAAATGAATCATAATTGAACAATCGGATAAATCTGTTGGAGTAATCTCTAAGGACTGGCAGCTAGCAACAGCAAACGACAGTTCTAAAAGAATACAAGAGCTGTGTAGGCTAAAGGGTATTGGACAAACCACGATAAAGAGGAGCAGGTGAACGACAAGCGACTCTGCTTCCCCCTCCCCCCTTTGCGTGTATAAAGGGGGCATTATATAGTGTTACAGAGACGTAGTAATAAAAATAAGTGAAACGAATCCGGACATCGCCGATCAGGGAAACTGTATCCCAGCAGGGCTCATCCAGAGACCACTTAATTGGCTTACACCGCTAAAAAAATGAACCACTTGAGGACATATGATAATTCTCTAAGGAGAACTTGAGGTTGCAGCCAAATCAAATACTTCAAGTGCCACTGTGAAGTCGAGAAAATTAGATCTTAGAGATTAGTGATGAACTAGATAAAAATTTCGGAAATGTAGAGGAATTCATCCTTCAAATTTAAAATACTTTAACTTCAATCTCTATTTCTATTTTAAACCCCCTCATCACCCTACATCCGATTATTTCACATCTCGCAATTAGATGTGTTTAAAAATTTGAATAAATGCATTGAAATCTGAGACTACAGTGCAATAATCTCATTTTTAAAATAAGTACTCTCAATAAGAGAGACGATTGGGAAGCTTTTGTTATTTAACCAATACTTATAATCGGCTTTTCCACTCTCCAGCTGCGTGGTAAAGAAGTATGGCTCCTTTTATCTGATAATTCAAACGTGTGCTCGACTGTGCACTATATCTAAAAGTGGTATAACTCTCGCTTTAGGCACGGTAGGGTGCGAGAGACAGTAATGAGCCACACTACGAGCAAATACATATGTGAGGAGTAAATAAAACTACATTCCAAGTCAATAAAACCACTCGGGAAGCACGCTTTTTTTTAAATGAAGCTGAAACATGAGTAATCGGTAATATCATAACTCGTGCGATTAGGTTAGTCACCTTAGAAATTTACATATGAGTTGGCAGAGAGCATGGTTATAAACTCCCATAGTATATTTCATCAAATAACGTGCTCTGTCTGTCTCAACGCTGTCCGAATTTCTTATTGTCCATTTCGAATGTACTAAAAGTAAGGTACATGCCTAGAGGAAGCAGTAAAGTACTGTCGATAACTCTGTCAATCCCATTACGTGGTCAGAACTTTAATGTGCGTTAATGAGATTTCCTCCATTCATTAAAACCACAAACTAACTCAGAAAAACGAACTCTACTTTATTGTGCAAGTTCCATTCAGCTAAAACATTCAACGAATGCGTTTTACCTAAAAACAGAAAACGAAATTCAGAGAATGAAAATTAAAATTAACTTTTCGTTGTAAATATTCCCACTTTTATTCAATTAGTAGAATGATTTAACTGTAGCAAGCTCAGAAAAAGTTGGTCTCGGGACATCTGCAATGTTAAGACATTAATGGTGGCTTCTTGTTTATTTTCCCCGTATGTATGTTTTTCCAAAAGCAATCCCTTCGTTATTTTTCCTCTTTTTATAGATTTATAATGACCTTGGCATATTTCAGTAGTTTTTTATCGATTTAACCCAGTTTTCACCCTCCACCCCTTTCATCCCTTAATTTTTGAGATGTTTATCTATTTACCGACCTTATCTACCACCTGCATTTTCTAATTAGTCCAAATTTCAGTTTTCTAGTTGCCGTTGCCTTTTTTCCTATTCCTTCTCTACATTAATGCTTTATCACCCCCTCAGTCCTTTTTCTCATCTTGGAGTGACAATAGCTTTCTCTGGTTTATATTCGTGATTTCTAAACTAGAACCACTCTTCAGTGGATTTTTTTATGCAGAAATTCCATTGAATATCTGTACAAACCCTCATTATTAGAAATATTCAAGTGTAAATATTTGCGGAGCATATAAAACTGCATTCCACGTTAATACAGGACGTGAAGAAAGCACAAATATTTTCATAAAACCAACTGAAGCATAAATAAATAAGTAATTTGATTATATTATAACTAAAATCACTATGGTAGTCATCTTGGTAATTAAAGTCTCCGACAGTGTTTTGATTTACACTCATTCCAAATCACTTGATCTAATTCATGACTACCAGGATTTTTTACCATCTTTTTTCAGATCACGATTTAAAAGACCTCATAATTCTAATTTCTCAAACTGTAATAGTGCGATCAAACTATCAGAATAGAAGACTTAGAGAGAATATCCGCTTACAAGCTCATAGACGTACAATTATCTGCCAATCAAATCAATTTATACCCTATTGATATAAATTTTATTAGACAGACAGTTATCAAACATCTTTTTAAGTTGATAAATGCTAAAAGAGTGGTGAAAGATAATACCCATTTTTTATATAAAAAGCTTATTCATCGCAATACGAGTACTCCCTTTAATAGACTTTGATGAGCCTTCTTCTGTCCTTTTAAACGGCAAATTATCTCTCAAAACTAAATCGCACTTTGTAGAACTACTTCCGTTCAATCTTAACACTTAGGTGTCACGTATTGTCAAAAATCAGGAACTGAAATTCAAGTAAGGAAATATCTTAGGATGTTTTGTAGTTAAAATCATATTGAAAATACAGTGGATTTTCTCCCTCTTTTAATTTTCTCTCAAGCGAGTAAGGAAATGTGCCAGAATTCTTCCTTCACACAGTAACTGTCTTTTTTAAATGAGTGAAATAATAGACTCGCAATAAGCATATCTATAGCCACATCTCTAATAAGTGTGACAATAATAATAATAATGACAGCATTTTTTATTACCGCTTAAGATTAACGAATAGTTTTTTGAAAAATTGCTTCAGCTGATTCCTATTTATTGATCCTGTTACTTACCGATTTAATTCAGTTTTCTACCTTCTTTTCACTGCCTTGAGTATGATTCATCTCATATTATCCAGAGCCATCATTTTTAAACTTTACCGCCTTAGTCGCAATTTCATTTTTGTAATTAACAGACTAGTGCCTTTCCTGAGCTCTTTCCCAATATAAACATTCTCCTTCCTATTTTGTGGTAGTTGAATTCGTGGGCCTTGGAAGCGCTCTAGCTTATTAAGCTTCTTCTCTCCAATAATGGCTATTTTCAAGCTAAAAATAGATTTTTGATGCAGAAATTCCTTTAAAAAATCAGTATAAACATATATTGCATAAAATTCACATTAATAATCTCTTCCTTTCAAATAATTAAAACTGAAAATGAAAAATAGAGAAGGTATTTTGTAGAATTTTATTTATCAGAATAATACTTAAATTCTGCTCATGGTCGTTAATGCTCACGGCTACTTCACTATTTTGACCTCATAATCTGATGTCTTGAAGAGTACATCTATAAAAGTCGCTCTACCAATTATAATGATATGAACTCGAGAGTTCATCCTTGTATAAATAAATTCATGTGGGCAAATATATGAACGAGTGACCGCCCTTACAATCTAGTTTTAACGAAAATAGGCTATCACTTTATGCACTGATCGGTCTTAGACATTTGATATACATTGTATTATTAAATACTGGAGAACGCTATTATTTCTTTCAATAGGGTTTGAGGAATTAGTTTTTGGGTTGCTATTTACGGAAGAAGTTAGCTGAAAATATTCTTGTCGTATTGGGGTTCCATCCTATGATTAAATTGTCTGGATCATAAGCAGATAATCGTCATTTGGGAGAAGCTGGCATTTGGCATTTATTATAAATACTATCAAATTGAGAAAAGGCGATTTGTATACATTGAATGTCGCTTAAGATAATTCACCTAACACATCTTGCTGCCTTATGATAGTGAGTAAAGTAATGCTGGATCTTCAGAGTGACTGAGTTGAAGCTCACTATTTTCATAATCAATCGGGTTTAATTTAAAATTCTGTTTATATTTAAATTTATCTAGCAGTTTCCCAAACCGCTCGGAATCCCGTTATAGAACCTTGATTTTTGCATGACAATTTGTGGTGGGTTTTATATCGATCTCTGCTTTTACTTTCATAATAAACCACTCAAAGAGCTGTTTTTCGAACTGGATAATGCTTTAAAAAAATCTTGTATGTTCTCGAACACTTAAACGCTTGGAAAGTTTTATGGGAAACAATTTTTCAATCTCCATGTGTGTAACTTACATTTTTCGAAAATAGAATTTTATTTTGAAATTTTAGAGTTTCTTGACATTCAAAATGATGATCGATTTACTAACAAACAGTTTATGAAATCATCATTTATTTTTGGCTAAGTTCAAATTTAAATTTGGAGGGGAGACTATTAAGAAGGTTAGCTATCTTTTCGAACAAGCATATGTGGAATTCACTTTTCCACTTGCTATTCAGAACTCTCTATATTTCGACTTTGTTTTGATAGTGTCATCGTGACATCTGATTGTTTTGAACGTTCATACTGTCCTCAATCAGAAGTCGACATTAGGCCGCCATTATAAATACTGATGGCGTATAAATTTTGTCACATTCCAGTAGTGGTTCCGAACTGTGTTGAAATTAGTTCCTTTTATCTATTTTTAATTTGCCTAATTGAAGGGGAAAATCTAATCCAACTGTATGCCATATGTTAAATATCCTTTCAGCAATCCATCTTTAGATTTCGTAGTGCTTTGGGTTCTTTTAGGGCTGCCTTAGTAATAAAACCAAAACCATGTTTATAAACTTTCCCCTACTGATATGTAGACTATATTCTACTGTCAAACAAACTCGTGATGGTCATTGAAATTATTAATAATGAAAATAAAAGCGAATGCAAATCCTCGCTCATGAAAACTGACAACCGGCGCAATAGTCTCCTACCAACTTGGAAACGAATCTCCAACCGAAATTTTTTATCACATATTCTGAAAGTTCAAGGCCTTGGGGACACCAATCATAATTCGAGCTCCTTAGAAAACTTCACTTTTTAATTTCCTTTTCTTCTCCCTCAGGAAAATGGAATATTAGAGGTCATGTATCTCTCTTACCACTTCGTATTTTAAATAAGAACTTTATCTGATCATTTAAACCTTCACTTTGTAAATAGCTGAACCCTCTATTGTTGGAAAACCTTGTTCAAAATTATTTCTAGACTGTAATTGATCATTTTAATCAACTGATAACCTTGTGCCCAGATAAAGTCACATATGTGACCGTTCTGCAATGAAACAGTTGGTTGATATTAAATCTAATAATAATGGACCACAAAGTTTACTATATAACTCTTTGAAATGCCGCTTTAGAAAGATTTATTTAATACACACAGTGAAGTTCTCACAGAAAAGTGGTTGCTGATAGACTTGTGCATGATCTATGTATGTACCATTTGTCCGCATATATGTTTCATATCTGGTGGCCACAAGCACATTCTTTATGTGTGTATGCATGTGGACGACAGATGATGAGGGGTCTGTTGTACTGCGAGTCTAAAACAAAGGCGCCATTACTTTGAATGTCATCACACACAGGGCACATGCATGGCGTATCACTTACAAAATGGGATGGAACGACAACGCACGTAATATATCGATTGCGAGAGATATGACAAGGAAAAATTTGTTTATTAATAAAGGTCTATTAAACAGAAAACGAAGGCGTTATTGGAAAGTGCATATTTCCGTTCAACTTGTTTAATTTTACATTTTAAAATTTTATTAATAGATTGTGTTTCATTTATAATTCCTAACAGGCTTAATGGAGTAGAACAGCTGATTATTTGGAAATCGTATGATCCGACCAAACCCTTATTAACGGTTGTAATTGGGGTATCCTAGCTCTCACCGTCGAACTACATGATAAACTTCCTTTGAAATAGTGACGTGAGTATGATTAACTTCCCCTATCGTCAAATTTATCTCATTTTTCAATCCAGGCAGTTGTAATTGAAGCAATATAATACTACGTAATCGAAATAAGACGTGTTCTCTCTGGAATCTTCTTGATCTTAGTATGTTATTCCCAACATGTCAGAGTAGTATCATCTTGAGTGAGGAAGGATATATTTCAGGTGAGGAGCTTAATGCTCTTCTGATAAGGATGGATTTCATAGAGGGCTACAGTTGCAATACACATGCAGTTTCTTGACGTCGCCGTTAGGTGACGAGCTATTGCGAACAGTTGCCAGTTGCTTTGGTGAAGATTGTCCCATGTGCTTTTAGATGGGATTTGATTAATAGGACCGATTACAAACAGAACGACGTGCTGAAAATTGCGTTAGTAAAACCCTTTCTAGTTTAATAACATGCTTAAACTGAACGAATTTCAAATCCGCCGAAGTGGAGGGTAAAGTATGACTTACTGGAGCCTTTCAGATTTAAAATCCTCCTTCAGCCGATCTTTTGTGGATCACTATGGTTGATTATTCAAAGAACTGGTTTTATACCAGCGGTCCTCTGACAGATAGCCTTATTTTACGCTCGTATCCTTCAGACATCAAATATGTTAAAATGAGCTTGCTGCATCCCTCCGTCTCATTGTAAACTGTGTAGAAATCCTCATTCCTTCATAATGGTATACTTCTGCCTCAACTTGATACTCGTTAATTTTTCGATATATTATTAAGTGCTACACGGTCGGAATGTGTTGGTGGAAGGCTACTTTATAGAATCACATATTGTACACCAGTGAAATTACTTTCATAAAATGAAAGAAAAACAGAAACAAATAGTTAGTCATTATGACCGTTATGATCGAGCAAATTATGCATGCTGAGATATTAATCAAATCTCAAATACATATGTCATTTCATCTATCCTTTTGCTTAATTCCGACCCTGCATTTGAAACTTCATCCTGGTGTGGGTTATGAGAAACCATACTTTGTGTAATATCGAAATTTTGAGTCTTTGTGAACACTTGCAATCAAACATAGTCTAAATAGTATTTACCAGGCTAATTGTCAAATGTCCACAATAATATGCTGCTAACTGAACATTTGAATTGGCTGAGGACTCATATCTATGGGAGAAGGCGAGAAAGAAGTACTATATTAATTTATTTAGTGAATATATTTGTGCGAATATGTTTGGAGAGATTATTTAAGATTGTTATTACGGCCAACAGGCCTGCCTGATTAGATGGCGATTATGTAAAATACGCATGAAATCATGTCAATTTGTTGAGAACATCGACAAAATAGTAATAATAGTTTTATCACTGAGAGGAATTCAAGCAGAATAGGAGCTTAGACCGAGACCACCCAAGTTTGGCAGTTCACTGCTACTTAAATAAAGGAGGATACTACATAAGGAAATATGTATTCTTAAGCACTTGCATTACCCATTCTATTTTATTCTCTTTTTACAACTGAGTGCGATTGGACTGTATATTTAAAAGTGGAGAAATAGAATAAAACCTAAACGCATAGAGGCGAATAGATATTTAGCATGACTTTAAGTTGCTTTTATTATTAGTAACTGATAATAATTGCTGCGCTGATAATAGAACGTACAATTCAACCCTAATCCATTTTCCGACAAAAAATGTTCAATAATTATATTTCCCATTTTTCGATGTTGGTGATCAGAGCGATTGCTGAAATGTCATTCAATTATACAAGTTAAACTTTCATTAATAATTAGTAATTTGAGTTAGTAAACCGATTTTTTATTTGAAATTACATCACAACGATAGCATCCTGTGAGTAACTGTGACAAATGTTGGCGCAGCACACATGCGAAATATTTTGTGGTCCGCAAAAAAATTTTTTCGCACTCACATTCAGTACTCACTGAGCCTCAGTAATTTTGACATCAACGAATATTAATTTCTCCGTTTGTCTGTTTGTATTTTAATAAAGTGTTACGTTATGGTAGCAATATGGTTCATTGTAGAGTATTACACATAATCTGGAAGATGATTTCCCTCAATGAAACTATAGGAAGCAGGATTAGAAATGCTATTTAATGAAGGGGATTATTAGATCAATTAGATCTCAAGATTATGAATAAAATCAGTTTTCATAACAGAAAAATAAGGAAGACAGTTGAGGTCAAAAGTGCGTACCTGCAAAAGTCTCAAACGCCTTAAGATTGGAGCATTAAATTTAATGATTAGAGAGGAGAAAAATTTTGAAATTCATTGCTTTCATCAATTAATATGTCTCTAAATATAAATAAGTAGTAAATTGTGTAACTAATTTTCAAAAAGTTAATATTCAAAATGCATGACGACTCTGCATTCAACAAAGTAGAGAGAAATTTTTCGCTTCAGACTTTGCTTTTGAATAATTGCTTAGTATGTTAAAATTCGTATCATTGAATACATATCATTTGTGACATGAAGCCTTTCATTATTCTAATGAGCTACATGTGATGACTTTGAAATTGTGATAAACAAAACTCAAAGAAAAAGAGGGGAATGCGAGTTGTCCAATTAAATAGGTTTATGCCCTTTGTTTGGTTGTGCGTTCCAGGTGAATTATTTAAATTTTTACATTCCATGTTTAATAAATTTATCGCATTTTTGGTTCTTCCTCAACACGTTTTTATTATGTCTTATTCTTTATATGTTCTTAACTTGGGCGATGCGGCTTCACCCGCTGTTCGATTATTATTTAATCCCATCAATATCTGTGCCTATACTTGCTGCTGCAGAGATATTTTATCATAGTACATGTATGCTTTTATCAGAATTGTTCAATGCTTTTTGTTATAGATGATGTTTGAAGATACGGCAACATTTCAGAACTCTGTTCTTGACAGTCCCGACATTGTTTTACGTCGTTTTCAGCGGTGTATTGCTTTAGAACAGCAACAAAATAATGAGATAGATTGCAATCGCGAACTGGCTCTTAAAATCTCTTCTTTACGAGAAATTCTTCGGGAAAACAGTCTTGGTCTCGAACGCCATAAATCTCGGTATCAAAAATTGCTCAATGAAGTGAAGACACAGGAAGATGAGCTTCAAAAACTATGTGCTCAAATGGTAAATTATTTATTTTATTCATTTATCCTTTTTTCAACTTAGCAATTCCTGAATGAACGTCTAGAGAATACTCCTCATCTTAATGAAGATGCAGTTAACCCCAAAGCAATTGATGCCGAGGTCAGTCGTTTAGGTGAACGCGTTGTCATGTACGAGGATACTTTCGGATTAAGGATAGTGCGAACCAAGGGGCACCATAATATCCAAATAATCTTTTCTGGTTGCTGCGAAGAAGACTATACTCGTCTCAGTTATGTGGTGCTTCGACTCAAGTCGGAGGCGTCTAACTGCAAGGCCCAACTTGTGGAATGCAATCCTCCTATTAAGGATATTGAAAAACTGGTGGAATATTATAACAGGTCTGACATTACTCGTAGCTTTCTTCTTATCCTGCGACAGCGGTTTGTTAAATACTACAAACTCCGTAAAAAGACTGATAGTAAAAATTCTTCGTAATGTAGTAACTATTTGTATATTTAATTTTACTATATTTTCAGCAAATCAAACTTATTATTATCTTATTACCCTATATAAGAGGTCTTGTAGATGGGTACGCTTAGTTTTTTACCTTTATTCTAGCGTCCCTCAGGTTATGAAAGGAAAGACGCGATTGAAAATGACCGAAGACGAAGAATCTGATTACAGTGTTCTTTACGCGGAACAAGATTTATATCAAATCTGGAAAAAGAGATATGCATGAAAAATCGAAAACACACTGGCTAATCACCACGGGGATGCCCTCAAATATATCAGCGATGACAGCTAGTATCTTGAGAAACACTTGCGTCTGTCATGCTCTCATAAACTTTGAATTCTGGGGAACTATATGCCCACGTTTGCAAAGCCATACTTTGATCCGTCGTGTGCGCCAAAATAATTCTTTTGACACAATAATTGGTCTGGAGCAGTCCACTGGGTGGTTGCTTCATTCATACTGGAAATTGACGTATGCTTGTCATAAACTCTTTGCACTCTAGATGATATAAGGGAAGGTTAATACACCAGTGGACAGCAACTTATTCAGCCAGACCAAATTATGACAGATAGTTAGGTGTGCACCTGACAAATAGAGTAGCCGTGTACCCAGAACGAAGTGAGATCAGATAAAGGGATTAACCATTCGTTCTGGGAATGAAAAATCAGGAGGGATTAACTCTGACGCCGCATGAGGTAAATACCGGTCTAATTGGACGGTAGTGGGTCCGGCGTCAGAAATTATTTAATTCAACATCAATTATATTTATAGTGTGTCCATGACCCATATCAATCTTTAGCTTGTTACACGTTCGCATGTAATTCTGTACTTATTATATTATAATCAGCAATCCTATACATTCAGGTGTAAGCAGCAACTCCGAAATAGTACATAACGCATTCTACAGCTTTAACATTTGAAACTCGATCTGTCGGTAGCATTAACCACTGAAGAGTTCAGATAACGTTTGCATCCTCCGAGGATTCGATCCTCGTTGACGTGTAACCAGTGATGTGGGTGGCCAATTGAACTGGTTAGAAATGGTCATGAAAAGAATGACGGAATAAAATGGTCTCATCAGGAGTTCCTGGATGCTACACCTCTGTCCAAGCTGCGTATTGGAAAACAATGAGCTTTGAGCTTGCCACGGCCGGTCGTAAAGACTTCAATCGCCGACAACGGCCGACAGGGAATCACTGTATTCTTGTAGACAACAATCAACTAAATGTGAATGACATGGATCTACTAATCATTCCCTTAATGCGAGTGATCCAAGATGGTTTTTTCTATTATTTTCAGCCAACCTATTGAAACTTCAGTGAGATTTTTATGTCTCGAAAATCAGAGGCTGAGACACCATAAAGAGATACCCGTCATATTTATACGGATATTTATTCTCGAATGCCAGTTGAAAAAGAAAGTAGCTCCTTCTTGATTTAACATACGTGAAAATAGATTTCAATAAAACTGCGCAGACAGTTCACGTCGTCTGATGTGATCAATGCGTATGCACTGAGAGTTGGCGTCGATCCGGACTAAAATCACGAGTTACAAAAAAGAGCTTATATTCCAAGTAATACTACAGGTATAACAAATAAGATCAACCAAAATGTTGACTACAGATAGATAATAGAAAGTTAGAAATAGGAAAAGCATACATCAAAAAAGGACACTAGATGACTTCAAATATGCTTCTTCAAATATTTATTTTACGCGCTCCGGGTGTACTTGCCCCAGAAGTGAAGCAAAAATACAGCTCCAATGAAACAGAGGCACATAATCAAAACAGGAACTGGACCGATCTTAATACCTGGAGAGTCTTCAGAGTAGAAAAGAAACACAGGACTCTTTGGTGTGCTTGCAGTAAGGGGACGCTTTGAAGGGGTAGCAGTTGACTAAAGAAAAACAGATGTATGTCTCAATGGTAAGGGGATTAAAGTGTTCAAAAGTTGAAGAAAATTACTGCTTACTCTTCTTTGACGTGCACCGCCGGTCGTTCCTCTTGCTCCAGCGCCAGAACCAGCTGGGGATTTGCTGCTACCGTTAACCTAACCAAAAAACTAAAACTTTAGATAATATCTCCAATGACATGATAATCACAGTCCTTAAAGTGATAGTAAATAAATTAGCAAAGGCACGAGCGTCACAAAAGCATACGCCAACTCACCATCGTCAATGTAAAGGTGATGAGTGGGAGTCTGAGAATTGATTCAGCTAAACTATGAGGCGGTTGGTGTGCTAGTTTTACGAAACGTAGAAAAAATTAAAAAACCATGCTTCGTTTTATCACTTATTATTTTATAATTATTTTGCTTAGATACAATTTAATATTTTACTATGTCATCTTTATCGAAATCGGCAGCCCTAAAATTGCTGATATTTAATCTCTGCAATTTCAATGTGATGAGACGTATTTATATTAAAATAATTAAGAATTATTATACATTTCACCATTTTATATGCAAATATTGAACAATCATATATATTATTTTATGTATGATTTTCAAGCAATAGGTCGTTTATTTTTCGGGATTGAATGAAATTTTCCTCCAGCATCAAAATGTTGTGAAATTTTTATGAAATTTACCTTTAAAAATCATTTTAAGTCTGCGACCGATATGTTCAATTTGTTCACACTTTTGTAATTGTTAAAAAAATTTTTTAGTTAAGGTGTTATGACATTATGAAACATAATGGGCTTTTATTATATATGATGATGTCAGTTGATGACGTTAAAGGATGAGTCTCTATTCGTTTCCAAATTTCTTTAGGTCATCAATAATCTTTTTGAGACCTAATAGTGACGCCCGAAGTAGTTGACCCTACTGCAACTCCATATTCCCCGTAGAGAGCCATCGTGTGTTCTCAAGTAGTTTATTTTAGTCAGCGGGAAAAGTCCCTTAATGTGGTCCTTGAGTGGGCGTTGCTAATGTTCAGTTTTTCTATCAGCGATGCCCAGAACCATTCCATTCGTCTATGCTATTCTTTTCTGTGAAACTGTATTAGGCCCCATTTTACACGCACAGGGATTTGAAGGCAGGAACCCGCTTGTCACTTATCAACTCCTAGACATCCACCTAATCTCCTTCTTACTCTCTCGATTCCTTATCGTAATTAGTTTAATACACTTTGGCATGCGCAACTCTTGCTTTCTACTTTCTTAACTATTAGCCATCGATAGTTACTACCCCATTAGCCGTTACGCTCACATATATCATTACCATATGAATGTTTGAAATGATGTTTAAATGCAACTTGAAGCAGATGTTTAACATTATAAACCCACTATAAAAGACTTTTGAAGTATATATTTAATCAGCAGTTATTGAACACCATTCTGAATAATTTGCTATCATCAGAGCAATTCTATCCACTTCTCATATATTTCGAATAGTGATGTCTTTGCATGTTTTAACCATTATTTCCAAGAAATAATTACCCACGCTCACTTTACTATCTTGTTCATGTTCTTTGCCACACTCACATTTCACAGAGGCCATGAAGTCATATTAGAACTGTTATAATCTGCTCTCCCGTAACCGGCTCTTAGATTCCCTAAGACATTGCACTAGTTACAAACACCACCCGACAACACCACAACAACAAACGACCCAAACCGCTACACCAACAGAACGCACGCCCTCGTATTGGTAGGTTGATTTATATCATGCGCCATTTGCATTAGTAATGTATATAAATTCGTTCGAATAAAAGGGAATTAAAAAGTGAAAATAAGAAATGCTTTGTATAAGAATTATTTTAGGGAAAATGTCATTTTCTTATATGTAACAAGAACCATCCTGGAAAATTATTAAATTCATCACCTTAAAAGACTATATCCAACAAGAACCTATTCAGCAACATATTGTTATTGCCTTAAAGGATTTTCGTAATTCTGACGCTCTTCCCTGATGTCTTTTTCAAAGAAAATACCCAACTCCTCTATAAAATTTACCTTGTACTAATTTTGGTTTAATTTTAGTTATGATGCTGTTTATAATATTAGTTATAATAACTGATACTGGTTCATATTTGATTATGAGTTTGATTATGTGAAGTTTTGAAAGCCTTTTATTTTGTCTTGCTCGATGTTGGTGCAGGTTAAAGTTAATTTTATTATATCTAAAAAGTACAGGGGGTTTCAGATGTCGAGACGGATGCAGTAAGATCGAGCTGACTTACATTAAGGGTCTACAATGAATTAAATTGGAAATTATATTGTGAACCATTTCGAGAAGGGTTGATTTAAAATTGAAGATAACGATTAATTAAATGGATGCGAAAATTTTCATTACGAAAATGAAATTAAATCAGCGTGATAAAGTAGATTTGTTTTATGTTAAATTTCACTAACGTGTGATTATTTTATAGATACATGCAGTTACAATCAATTTTCTATTTTTAAGTCATAATAATATACTAATATTTAAGGTTTATTTGGAGATATCTTTATCTCTTTTTGTGTTCGACTATAGCATGTCAGAGCCGGGCACTGGATTTAAGACAATATCGTAATAGTATGTAAACTTCTAAGGCAACGTCGCAACATTAAAAATCGAACAGCTTGATTCAGGACAGAACTCAATTTTGAGCTCGATTTGGGAAACCCAATGTTAACTAAGCGCCATATAAAAGAAAATAATATTTTCTTCAAAATAGTTCTTATATGTAAGATTCTTTATTTTCCACCCTCCAAGTCCTGCCTCCCTTTATTCCCTTTTACTCGAGCGAATCCATCTACATTCCGTTTGTAAATGGTGCACTCTATAAACTGACCTGTCGAAACGAAAACGTGCGTCATTTTATATTGTGGTGTTCTCAGGTCGGACTTTTAAATAGAGCAACTTCTTAGAGAATCTAAGATTCGGTCTGTTAGAAGAAAAGGTAATTATTTTCCCCGCCCCCAATATTTTTTCTATGAATAAAAATGTAACTTCTTTCTTTATTTCCCCACTAATAAAAGACACTTGATAAGTATACTTATTTCTTTAAGCCGATACTAATTGAGAGTGAGTTTCGTTAATATACGCGTGTCGACTATAGCGTGTCTTGTGATCTGCCGTGGGTTATTAGCTTCTGTATAAAGTTGCTATATTACCGAGTATTCTAGATTGTTGGCTCTGCGATACCACTACCACAACTTCTAGTTGGTTACGTTAAAACAATTCTGCTTGACTGGTTGTCTACTGTTAGCTGCCAGCTAGTCCTGACTCCTAATCTGATGTCCTCAGTTCCTGTTACCTCAACAGATGAAAAATGATGAATACCGCAACTAATTAATACCCATTCACATCTTATTGGATTATTTACTCTGTGTGTTTAGATCATTAAAAACCGTTACTTTGTTTGGAAATTGGTAATAATAGCATTAAGAAGGACAACATAGATATCGAATGAAAAAAAGAAAGTTGTGCGAATATTCATGTATACGATCAAAATGGGGCTAAGAATTCCCCAGAACACGCATAACCCAGTCCTTTAGGAGAGGTCTTCAAAAGGTCAAGTACCTGATCATTGAAAAGGTGCTTCAGATTATGGAGACTCCATTTACCTAATTCTTTCTCACATAATCATGAAAACTACAGATGAGAGGCCAAGAGATAATAAATGAAAGACAAATATGATGCCAGTATTGAATCAAAGGGAGGAAAGAGGAAAGGGGAAATGGGAGACAAGGGGGACCGCATGTCATTTCGCATATTGATTGGATCGGAAAAGAGGTAGTGGAAATCGTTTCATCGATTACACGTTTGTTCTCATTTAGAACAACAAGTGATCCATGCGGTCTAGTTAAAAGAGAAAAAGTATGCCCGTTAGTTCAGTTACACGAAGTATATCACATAAGTAAATCTAGGGAAATCAATACGGTATGGTCACAAAACCAATTCACTGTTCAGAATTAAAATGTCATTCATTTCAAGGGATGTTGTCACGATATCAAGTAATAAATATCCTTCGTAGAGACTGTGCTATTCTATTACCTTTTATTTGATCTGTAGATGTTTTTTTCCCACCATCTTCTAGATTATAAAACTACCATAATTCTAAACCAAAAGCTGAGGAGTTTTTTTAACGTTTAAAAGGGCGAAGAAACCAAAAAATTTTAGAGAGATCAGAAGTGAAGATAGAAAACATGCTCTTTCTTTTACAGAATAGAAATTCATCCAAGGTGATTAGTAATACTAATAATAATAACAAGTAATAGGTCGCTAAATGTTTTGAAAGAACTGCATCAAATGGCTAGTATTGTGCAATAACAGTCAAGCCCACTCAGGAAAGAGTTTTCCTTCTGTTCAATTGCTTGGGTAGAGGAACAGTATATTAGGGCTCCTTCAATGAGAAACTCCAAGTCTATCAGAGAGAGTTAACCAGTACGGTGGACCATTCTGATCACTGAGTGTACATCAATGGGAATTAAAACCGTGACAAACCCATTAACCGCTGAGTTTTTAGCGCACTGTGTAGCGTAATAAATTTTTAATTAATAGAAGCATAGGGAAGGAGCCATTCCTACAATTCACGAATACTATCACTAGGTTAGAGTTCAAACTTCTGATAATCTATGATACAACCCTACTTTTTATGACGTCCTGGAAAGAATGCTAGAGAAATTTATACCTACCTTTTTCATCATTTTGAGCTTGATCATTGCTTGAACTAGTAATAGTAGTTAAAGGTTCATCCTCCTCGCAAAGCTCCTCATCTTCTAGTAGAACCGTTCGATCTCCCTCTTTTTGCCTGTTGGGACCAAAGTTAGTAATTTGAGGAGGCAGATAGGATTGAGATATACCCGAGGTCTTGAGCACTACATTATCACCACTGGCAAAGAAGACCGCGTTGGGAGCAGTCTTGAATCCCCTATGGTTGGAGACCAGGTGGGAATGTTGTAAACAACGGCGGAAGACATCTGGAACTCGTCTGTACTGTCGAAGTACTGTTGAGGCATCCTTTCTCCGACGATAGTAAAGAAATGCTCCAATTATGGCTAATATTACCATTAGAGCAATGATGAATATCAGAATCTTCGTAGATAGCCCAAAGCCCTAAAATAAAACAGAAGAAAATCAAGTGAAATAGTGTGTTATTTTGGGGTGAGAAAGCAAACAATTGCCGTCATATTTCGTTAACAAAAGTAGGAAAGAAAATTTCCAGCTAACTGAAATCAACTTCTGGGGAAAAAACGCCTGTTATATTTCCATTCCATTTGAATCTTAAGGAACGTGCGTGATAGGCTATTCGCTGTTTTTAATGCGCGAATTTGTATATCGAATAGACACGATAGAAATTTGGAGTAATTTATTCGTTTTGGTATTACTTTCGTAAGAATCAACGGCAGCTGAAACAGATCCACGCCCATACAATTTTGTCTAACTTTCCCTTTCAACTATATTACTGTTTATCTATCAGTCTTATCAAAATAATCATCTGTGTAGTAATTCGATTTCATAGTAGAAAAAAAGAAATGTAGTTGTAATAGGTAGAAAAGAATCGTTTTCATATTTTGGAATCTTCACCAAATTTACTTAGTTAACTCATTCATTGTGACCCATAAATTCTGCATATTATTTCAATCCATCTATTCATGAATACTATATTGAGTAATCAGCCTTCATTCAGAATTCTGCCTTAGACTCACCCTGAGGGGAAAAGCTTTGGGTTCAAAATCAGCATAAGGAAAAAGATGCTTGATGCATAATAATCCATAAATCCGTTGTGAAAATTTGCCAATTTCTTGCCTAACTTTACACAATTTTGCAACAGTAATAATATATAGTTAAGAATTTAAGTGTAAAATAATATGCAATCAAATCATGAAAAGCACTCTTAAAACCACTTATAATTAGTTGTAAACGCGGGCTCTCTATTTACAGAAAGTAGGAAACCGATTGTGTTCGTCAAAATTGAAGAATCGGATTTGTTTAAGCCGATACAAATGAAATGTGACTTTGAGAACAATCATGTATATAAACCAAAATAAATCGTTCTTGAAATATGGGAAGCCAAACAACACCATCCTTTTTTGCAAAATCAGGACGGGAGTAAGCATTCAATAAAAGCTCCCTTCCACTTTATGAGCAAAAGGCACTTAAATGTCAACTTTTACTTCAAGTAGAAGATTGTCAAATTGGCTACCATTCACCATGAGATGATACGGAAATCACTGGGAAAGATATAGAGGGAAAAGAGCAAACTAGACTAGATGTTATTTTAAAATCATGAATTAATTAATAGTTTATACTTCTTTTCTCCATGTTTAATTTTCATTTAAGGAAACTGGATTTCCTTCTACCCCTACTTCAAAGGGATGCATCGTTTAATCATACTTAACACACGAAAGCATTCTTAATTTCATGAGGTATCTATTTTAATCAGAAAGCGAACAACCAGAGGGAATTCGGGTTTACAGCAAAACGGGGAGGTATGATAGCCAGTAGCTTGTCAGCTCCGTATTAAAAGGCTGCAAAAGTACCATGTCACTAACTGCAAAATCACTAAAATTGCCTGCTTAGAAAAATTCCCGAACCTAATTTTGGATAAAAATACAACTAGTTTCTCATTCCCATAAGTAGATTTCATTAAATGAGCATGTTAATCGCTTAAATCTCTTATTTTAATGGAATTTGTGCCTGTGTAGGAAATAAAAGTTGGATGGGAGTAGAAAATCATCATGGAGAAAAGTGACTCAGTCACCGCTTCACATTATTTATTAAAGCAAAACAAACTGCTCCTGAGAGGAGAAAGCAGTAGAATAACCAGAAATAAAGGCGCTAAGAGTTACAGTTGTCAGCCACAAGCCTCAACAATTTCTCTCCAGCAGTCAATTTTCATATATAGAGGCAGGCTTTCTACCATGTTGAGTGATAATCCTGTACTGTTCTAACAGTCAGAGAAGGATTTTAACTGACAAAAGGAGCGTGAAAGCAGTCATTTCCATCATCGTACTTTGATTCTCCCTCTTTATCACAATCCACGTTACACTCGACTAATACGACGCTTTTTTTCCTACATCTCCCAATTCCTAATTCCTTTCCTCGCTTCTTTCTCATTCATTCCATTATAATTTGATCAATACACCGTGGTTTAACTCAACGCCTGGTCTTCTGATTTTGGGAAAGACTGTTTTAAACTGTTATTCTTTTAGCAGATCATTAATTTTGAAGGAATATCTTTAAGCCTAACACAGTTGGGTTCCTGAAGTAGCTTTACTGACGGGATTATTGTTTTATTACATTACCCATTGGACACGCGTGACAGTATACCATGAATATATACTCAAACATTACTTTAACATGTAGCCAGAAAACTGGGATAACTTTCCAGCCACCTCCAATATGTTCTACCTATATATAAGATGTGAAAGTTCTAGGACTTTATTCAACCACCGCAAATTTTAGATCTCATGTGAGAAAAGTAACCAAAGTACAACGTCAAAAGAGAATTTCAATTATCTAAAAAACTGAGCTTTTAGCCGATAGCCACTTGTCAACACTACTTTAGAACACACCAAAAGTAATCACTTCTACTAGAAGCAAATACATTGACAGTGTAAGTGAAAAAATCTCCAAACTTGACAGTTATAGTTTTACATTAATAACATAAATCCTCAGCAGTTAATGGACTCTAAATGAATTGCATTTGCTTGGAAAGTAGAAAAGTGAGCACAGAAGAGATGAAAACAAGAAAGAAAAAAAAACATTTTTCTGATTGGCATGAGGGAAAAAGTGATTCACAGTTATTACTTTTTCCCCGAACTTTTGCCCTCAGGCAATTTATTAAGACAAAATCCCTTCTGCTACAGTCTCAGGGCAAACTGAATGAACAAAAGGGAATAAGAAAGGAAAATGATATTGTTTTATGGTTTAGTTGTCATCAAATCACAAAAAAGAGATAAATGTTGCCACTGGGTCCTTTTGATCGACGTGCATCTCCTCAAAACCAGTCTATAAAATGTGGCATATATTTAAAATAAGACCATTTTGGCATTTAGAGAAATCTCCAGTGTTACAGAATGTCAAAGTAGCAGGAGTGGCCAAAGAGTAAAACAGCAAAGCCCATTGACTTCGCTTTCTCCAAACGCTCAGAATCCGAATGCTATCCATCATAGATGAGAATTTCGCTGTTATTTCATTATATCTTCAAGTTTGTGTCCTGAATATTTAAACAGTAAAGCGCTCATGGCCGCTTTAATATCACTCACTAACATCCAAAGCTGGGAGTAAGATCACCAATAAAACTAACAAACCCACGAAAAGGCAGGGTCGAAGGCGGTTTAATTAGAAACGCTTATAGAGAGATCATGGAGTTTATATAGACGAAACTAAAATTCAGTTCCTAAAGCCTTCAGCATACATGGGAATTCGGTTCAGATTAAGTAGTAGTGGAAATCCAATTAGGACTGGTATTAAGACACTGAGGGACTTTAACCTTGGTGATGTTAAATCAAGTTAAGATAGACATCAAAATGCAGGAACACCTGGTTTCATTAAGAGACAATTGGGATAGCATATCCCGTGTCTCATATTGGCAATGTCACTAGTCACTGTATCTTTCCATACTTCAGGGCATTCTTTACTACTATACTTTACGGCTCAAGTTATGGTGTAAATATGATGTACAGGTTACTGCAGCATTATCTATTCCTATTTCTGCAAGTTATGCTAATCTACTATTTCATCATCAAAGAGATTAGACGGACGACCTATACAACAAGTAAAATGAGGCTTACGGGACCAAATTTAGGAGGACAATGTCTGGTGCGTTCCTCAAAGGTCATATTTGAGTGAGGAGGTTCCCAACCGCCTTGACAACGGGTGCCGGGGACCTTTCGATAGCCTATCATTTGGAAGAGATGATGCGAACTCTCCAGACCAACCAAATCACAGATGTCGAGTGGTGGAGCATGAGGATTCTCCACACATTTCCCACTGCTATCTCGCCAGTAGCCGTATTCACTAGAGAAAAAGAAAAAGCAATGAAATCGTTTGAAGTTGTCAATGAGAACTACAAAGACTAAGTTTTGCTGACAAGCTATTCAAAATTTAGGCAACTGGTAAGAGGTACTATTTTTCGGAAGCTGTCAAAGTTAACAGCGTTATTGAGTAATTTGTGCGTCACCATATGGACATCATTTTCAAAATAAGCATCTTATATCGAGGAAATATAAGTTATATTCATCTCGAATATTAGACAACGTAAGTGAGTATCGAGTGTGGGTTTCTAAAGGTATAATACCTCTATGCTTCAGCATTCACAACCCTCAGAGATATTTCTGTCTAGCCAAAAACAATTTCTTAAATCATGTTTTTGAATCGTGAATAGAAAAAAGTTGAAAAAAAATTCAACCTCTTTTGGCCTTTAAAATATGATTGGTTTGTTTGCTTGGGCAGACAACTACAATGGGAGGAACTGTATCAAACCGCTGAAAATAGAGCTAGGTTAAATCGAATTCCTTGAAAATTTTCAATTTTAATTCCGCCTCAAGTAACAATATAGATAAATCATGAAGATCGGCGTAATAGCGGGCAAATGGGATAAAAAGTGATCGATGGTGTCCGGGGAAAATTGACATATGTAGTAAAAAAATATTTGGCTTAAGCTGGAAGTATTGTAGTTGTTGTTTATTGAAATGCAAGACGCTGGTTTAATTTACCCAGCGAGATTTGCATTGAAAACTTGTAAAATAAAGCTTCCTATATTTCTGAGATTCAATGACTTCGTAAATGCTTTTTGTAAAAATTCCCTTGATGTCAAATATCACGGAAGGAAACTGTGGGTGTAGAAATTGAAAATGAAAGTAATAACGCCTCTAAAGGAACGCCAATCAATCAATAATCAGTCTGCAACTGCCCTAGTATCCATTTTTCAGACCAATTTTTTTATATTTTTAATTGGCGAATAGGAAAATGTCAGATGACAAGGCTACTTTACCGTACGGGAGTCACCAATCATGTAAAGACAGACTTCTCCTTTTTCCCTCACCACCTCACCCAAATCCACTAGCATTTACGTTTATTAGTTAGTCTCTCCCTCTCTCCCAATCTACGAAAGCACTTGCGATTAAATTTTGCGAAATACAACAACAGTTACTACTATACCATCAGCATCGTATTACCCTATTTAACTACCCTCCTCCCCTTCTCGAATTACACACTCATATAAAATGGTAAAATTTCAGCCAAATTGGGAATGGGGAGAAGTGGAGGGAGAGGAACGGCTTAATGAGAACGAATCGTTCTGCCGAAATATCTCTAGCGTGACAACCACTTTGCTTCCCCCTCTCGTGTAATTTTTTTCTCTCTAAACGACATCAAGATTACATCGCTTTTTATGGGGGTGAGGAATTTAAAATCGATTCGCCGCCTACTAGGAAGAGGGATACAAGAAAAAAGCTATAAATTTAGGACCATACAACTGGAAAACTAAAATATGATTTTGAAAATTATCATGAATGATTTTAGAAAAAATACACCCTACATTTAAAATTTCGTTGTCCGTCTCATCTACCTGCACTTGACTATAAAAAAATTGATTAATCAGAGTGCCTTGGCCAGTCACTCAATTAAATCGGCCGGTCAGCAAGCTCTGAACACACTCAGATACCTAAGGGTCAAATCATGAAAATTGAGCTTCAGACTTCTGTGAAAATGCCTCCAGAACTGAAATAAAATTGTGATATCCTGACTTCATTGTGCACTCTTATCGGACCTCCATTTCAACCTTTTACCAGACTCGTTTGTTATTTCCAGTGTTAAAATGCAATTCCATTAATAAAACTTGCAAATGTTTTTTGCTATTATTATTATTAATACTCTACAAAAGTTATTTCAATTTCATGACAATTGATCAGCTATCTGCTAGAACAATATTGCAATTCGATATCCATCTGTTGTTAATCATTTAAAGTGAATGCCTTATTCCGTTTTAGTTATAATATCAAGTCGTAACAGAGTTTCTGTCCAATTTTTGACCTATGTGTTTAGGGCACGATTACTTCAACTCAGCTTCTTGATGTTGTATGCTTATGTATGCTAATTAATAAAATATTATTTCTTCTTTCAGATCGTCTGATAATTTTCGTTGTTGATAACTATTTCTAGCCCTAATATACCCTCCAAATAAAGACCATACCAGGCATATTTTACTCTTTGAATTTCAGCAAGGCAAACTGAGCAACAAAAACACTCAAAGACACTTATGCAAATGATGTGAATGAAAGGCCTGCAGAAGGCGTGAAGGTGGTTTCTACCTTCACGTTTTAAAAAGGATGGCTTCAGCCTGAAAGACTAACTCGATTCTAAGCAATTGCAAGTTGCCACTGATGAAAATCCAACCTGCAAAACCTTTCACGCCATATGACTATATATAGGGAAATGAAAAGACTTGGCTTTGAAAGTCTCAAAGGCTGGGAAATTGTCCCCCCTCCACACGATTTGCCAGAAATAAACAAGCAACAGTACGTGACCTCTTGTGTTTTACCGCGTTCTCGTGAACTGAACTTCAGGCATCTTTTTTAGACCGAATCATAACTGACAGTGACGAGAAGTGGTGGATCCTTTACAATAAGGTTAAGCGCAAAAGACAGTGGCTAAGTCAAGACTGTGGTTCAAAGCCAATTCTACTTCCAAACTCAGAAGTGGGCTGCACCCGAAAAGAATTCTTTTGTATGTATGGTGGAATTTGAAGGGAATTGTTTATTATAAACTAATGAGTGACAATCAAACAATAACATGTGAAGTTTACTGTCAGCAGCTAACTTGTCTAAAAGCAGTTAACGGCACGAAAAACGGCCTTCTTTGATCAATCGAAAAAGAGTGATTCCGCACAATCACAATGTCTGACCCCACACTTCTAGAGCAACCAAAAATCTCGTTGAAGAATTTGGCTGAGAAGGCATGTATCACCCACCATATTCTCCCCGTCTTGCACCAACCGATTTTTATCTTTTCAGGGGCTTACAGAATCATCTAATGGGACTTCAAAGGCATACTTCAAGAGAAGAGGTCGAAATGAAGAAGCTAGTTTCTTCCAAACTGGCTAAATTCTATGAAGAAGGAATCAGAAAGCTTACGGCAAGATGGGGGATGTAATTAATAAAAATGGTGACTATGTTGAACACTAAATAAATGTATTTTTGACAAAATTTTCACTCTAATTCAAATTTTAAAAAGTAGGCAGAACTTCTGTTACAATCTGATAAAAGAGAAACTTAAGGACTAAAATCACATGCACCATTCAGAATTAGATATTGATATGGTTATTGTCGCGAGATTGAAACGTCTTTAATGCGCAGTGATTGACCTAAATAATATTGAATCCATTTCAATACCATCTCTCTCCATTCAATTCAGCAATGGATATTATCATCATGAGACATTTTTGACCAAGGAAACAACTTAGTGTTTGGCATATTTGGACTGGGGATATGATTAGAACCACACGTTGAGAGCACTGACCTGGTGCAACCAATCTTTATGTTGACATCACCGACTGGATACGAGTGAAAGCACTCGGAGAATACAGCTATGTATGTATTCCTTAAACTTTTAGTCAATAAACTGAGAGTGACTTCTCAGGCACCTCTAAACTGTTCTACTTGGATAAGTAGTTCCTTTCACGCTTGGAATTAAATCTAATTCAATTTCTTAGTGTGAGCTCGAACATAAATTTTAGGAACTTATAAGCAAAATCAACGAGAATTAACATACCATTCATAATCCAGCTCCGTGCATTCGCAAATCTCGTAAGATTGAAGGGACCGGAAGTCCGAATTAGAGAAGCACCTAAAGTAAGATAAAATCACGAATTTATAATGCTAGTTATTAAATTCATCGGGCTAATTTAACAAAATTCAGCATTAATGGAAGCATGAACTACCGAAGAGCGGTAGGTAAACCGTTGGTTAACCGCTACAGAATTTCGGTTCTCTTTCAACGCAATTTTACATTTACCTTTACCTTCGAGATTTGAGAGAATTGTTTAATATTATTTTCCCAAATGGACTCAAAATGGTATAGATGATAAAAGTACAACATTTGGAGAAAGTGGAGAACAAATAGTCTCGAAAACCTACAAGGAATTTTCTTTTAGCCGGTAAGATGTTTCTCGTACTCCAAGTAAACAGCCATTGCTAGGATCGCTCTGTTTGGTATCAGTTCGATGAGGATACCATAGCTCGTAGTCCCCTACTGTACCTGTAAAGAGACAAAGGAAAGATAGACTAAAGTGATTGATCAAGAAAAAGCGGCTCATTGATAATAAAGTGATATGTGGTCAACTCACCAAATTACATGGTTATGAGTCCCATTAAGGAGCATATAGTAAGTGGAATTATCGATAATTTATAATGTGATAGGTATAGGACAAAGCATCAACCAATAATTTCTAAGATATCCTTAACTTGAAGAAGATCTATCCGTCAGTAAAAGATTTAACTTACGAAAGAGGATAGGAACTATCTAATTTAAATTTAGATTTATTGTTAACAGAAACAGACATAAAGAAACCCCTCAAGAGGTTAACTAAATGAAGTCCCGGGAAGCATAACCTCGGAAACCTTCTCCAACTTGAAACTGTTACTTAAGTGCCATAATACTACAACGGTTAACCTCACTGGTCAACATAAGGGATGATACACTGTGAGCAATTCGTCAGAGAGGCTTTAAAAAAACCTTTCTTTAACCAAGTCGTTCCCCACTAACATTGGGGAAAGATCCAACTAATGTTATTTTAACTGACAACAACGAACTTTACAACTTTCAAGATAACTTTGATAACTTTAAAATTCGTTTTCAGTTTATATTAGCAACTGAAAAGTGTATGAGGAGCATTTTATAAATTAAATCTATCAGAAATCCAAAACTATATATACGCTGATTAACCCGATTCCCTTAAAAGCCATCTTTAAATAACCCACATATGATTAGTCATGACAAAATTTACTTTTTTCTAATTACCCTGACGCCAACAGGCTAAGACTTTGCCCAAATTCTGTTTGACCTAAAAATGACATACACCAAGCCACATCATACAAACACGTCTATGACCATGGCCATGGCCCGAGAGAGAGCTGACAGCACTGATTCTGAATTAACTTTCACCTGAATTGGAGTGAAAGAGCACAGAAAGACGGGAATCGTAGATGAACTGTTACGATGTCTCAGGCGTAAACCGCGCCAAGTGTTTATCAGCATCGCATCTTAGAAGGCAAAACACACCGACTGACCTGAGAAACCTGAAAAAATTTGCCGATCTGTCATTGTATCCGTTTAATTTAGGTGCGCACTACGAACATTTGTGCGAAAAGGATACAATAAACACAAGAGATTGACCGAACATTTCACAGTCATTTTAGTGTGTGTTGGCGAATGGGAAACACTGAAGTTGGCTGAAAACAAAGAAAGATTTTGACACGAGATAAAACTAGGAGAGCAACAAATGCCGAATAGAAAGTAAACTCATATCTGAAAAAGGACGTCTATTATTTCTTCTGTCGGAATACCTTTATCATTTCTAGTTTCTTTTGACTATTTAAACAATCAATTTCTAATGTAACATGCATTCAGATTTTTTACATTTGGGTAAAATGTATATAAAGACCATAAACTGGTTTATTTAAACAAGGACATGGCATTCACAACTGTGCAACTTTTCACTTAAGTTTTCAAGTTGCGAATAAACTCAACTGCGGAAGATGTGAGTTACATAAAAATACACGATCAGTTCCCCTTAATAACAATGCGATGTTTCTTTCCACATGCAAGCAGAATAAGTCGCCAGATTGTTAAGGAGCAAAAACTCACAATTTAAACATATTCTTTTCAGACCAAATTAAACGAGTTTTAAGCTATGATAATGATAATTTTCAAGAACACATGATGACGTGTGACTCTTAGTAGGCACTTTCAAATGACGCATTTAGGGATGTGGTACACAATCACATCTAATTATCGTTTTCTGTTCTGAATAGTAGCACACATCTTTGATGGATGAATGGACGGATGGATGGGTGACTGAATACATGCGTGGAGCTCTCTCTATCTCTCTCAGACCATCGAATCCCATGACAGACCGGCGCCAGGTAGGATAAACAATCTTAAGTGCTCACAGTGTATTTGTACGCACGGACTTATAAACAATGAACAAGATGGCTAAGACATCGTGGTGGCAGAACAAACAACTTACAATTCTTAGTAATGAATCCATTGTTAGCGAAGTCCACCACGGCAACTCGCCAACGTTGGCTGACTGTGCCGTAGCCATAGACAGCTACTGCCATAGCCCGACCTCCTGGTTCTGTGACGAGACCCGTGAAGACAACCGTCTCTTCCTCCATGGGATGAAGAGGGGATAATGTGGCAGTCCGGAGGGTTACAGTGTCTGGGGAAATGGTGGAGACTTGCTGAACCGGAGGTGACTGAGTTGTTCCCGTATGAGCCTTCTCAATATCATCCTCAGATGTAGATTTGAAAGGTGTGAGGGGAATGTTGTGCCAACAACGGCCCCCATCAGTTGAGAAACGTAGAATGTCCACCCAAAGTGTGTCCGCAGGTACAGCCACGAGCAGGCCTCCTCGATTACCGATCTGGTAATGATGAGGACCATCCAGACCCTGAAAAGTGGCGGGAAATTTTATGCCAAGTTTGAAATCGTTCTTGAAAATGTAAGACTTATTAACTGATTGAATTTGACTTAATAAATAATAATTATAAAAGAAATTTACGGACCTGAAGCGGGAGTAGTCTAGAACACCTAGGAGACAGATGGGAAATCGGAGTTTTCACACGTACGTACCGGAAATGACGCAGTGGGCGTAAATTAATAAACTACCCCTTAGCCATAATTTTACATCATGAAAATGTCTCATTGTACCCAGTTTACTAAATATTTATGGTTAAGACTGTACTAAGTTTTCGCTTTAACAGCTAGACCTAATCAACAAGCTCCCCTGGGGAAAAGTATTGTATAGCAGAACAAGGGAGTAGCAGAAGGAGGGAAAAAGTTGTCTTATCTATATTTTTTTCTCTAAAA
This sequence comes from Hymenolepis diminuta, assembly GCA_900708905.1. NCBI lineage: Eukaryota > Metazoa > Platyhelminthes > Cestoda > Cyclophyllidea > Hymenolepididae > Hymenolepis > Hymenolepis diminuta. The sequence goes on from CAADRB010000009.1 coordinate 737,744, forward strand.
TCTTGTAAAGTGGGAATGCACGCCTATAAATACCTAAATGTTGATTTTAATGACTTATTGTGTATTTAGAAGTTGATTCATTTTATTCATATCAAGAAAGTATTTTGGAATTTAGAAAAAGTTGATTTTATCTTCTTGTCAATAATCCACTGTAGTAAATCGTCGACAAATTAACTCTGCCTGTTTATGACAATGCATTTAAATTTAACTTAGCAGGGAAAAAAATACGCGTATTTATTTCAAGCTTTACAAAGATGGATATGTTGCATATGTAACGTATTAAACAGCTGAATTTGGCAATTATGATTGTATTTCTGATGTTATAAATCATAGCACACGGAATAAATAACTTTGCTATTAAGTACATTTTGCGAACCTTGGATTAAAGGCTACATCCGCAACGAAGTCTTTTCCATAAGAAGATTGAAAAGATAGAGTTTGTGAAAAAAATCATGCATACCGGATCTCTAGCATTGATCGACGATCCCTTGCTCTGGAAACTGAGACAAAAATAAATGCCCCAGTAGTGAAATTACTTAATTTTAAAGTATCGCTAGATTTCGAAAGCCGCATCCATAAATATCAATTTCACATCTTCGGCATCCTCTTTAAAATAATAATAATTTAAACAAATAAATTAACTGATAAATCGGCCTAAAGCAGTGAAGATATAACGAGAACTCGTCTTGAGCGAAGTTAGTCTAGACAGGAATAAAATTATACACATTTTGAAATAAGATTAATTTGTTGCCTCATACAAGTGCGGTATTCAAGCTCCTAGAATACGATTACATGAGTAGTATTAGAGATACGGCGACATGAGCAGTATTGGCTTTACCCTGTTGTTAAGTGAATCCCCATTGTCTAACAAAATATATGCAATTCACACATTTAGGCAAGATACAATTTCGGCAAAACTTGTTCTAAGGTCCTTGGCTTATTCCCAATAGGTTATAATTGGTCTATTGCCTTCACTTGCTCAAACTATTACCTTCATTTGCATGTCATTGGAGAGACTTTGAGAGCAAATTGATGAAAATCGGTTTCAAATTCACGATGATCGGAGTTAAAGAACGAAACAGCATTTTAAATCCTTGAGGAAAGAATGAGACAAAGGATTTGTCCTATAATTAGATTAATCCTGCGAACGGCCTTTTTATATGCAAGATAAAGACAGGGAAGAACGCATGAAAAAAGACAGAGACTTTGCCAATGGTAAAATGAAATAGTGAATCACCCCTTGTGTCTTCTGAAAAATGGGAGGTTGTGTCTGGAAGAAAATTGTTGGTCGTTAACCTGTCTGAGACATGGGTCTAACTAATGGGTCTTTTGTACAAACACCCACAATCGAGTCTGTCTGCATGCAAATGACCGGACAGTTGTGGTCAGACTATATGCGTGAAAACATTCCAAATAGCCAAGTGGTGAAACGAACATAAACTGATACACACCAGAGTTGAATGATTATACCAGACGGTGAATGTCACTCTCGAAGCCATCATTCTCAGTTTGAGGAAATATGACTTAGTTATTCCTCGGATAAGAATTTGAAATACGGCCCTAACTAGGGTGAACTCTAGCAATCTCCATTTTGTTAATAAGAAAAGCTTATCGAACCAACGGGATAGTATATTAGTCAGTACGTTCTGAACTTCTCGGACATGAACTATCACCAAAGAATCTGAAGAGTGACCCACGCATTCCCAAAATTACTATTCGCATCCTATATGACAATACTTTGCTTTCTCGCCCACGAATGTTCATGCCCCTATGACTCAAACCCCCGTCTAGACATATCTAGAAAAGTTTATCGATTCCCCTTTTTCTCTATCCCCCGTCTCATTTGAAAGCACACTGCACTCAAACCTCACGCGCGTACTTGCCCAAGTGACTCATATAAACTATCTTTGTATTTCCACTGAGACACATGCTCCTTATACACCTGCTAATATGCTGCCCTCTCATCGCTTTTGTTTCTTATCCTCCTCTTACCCGCTTGAATCCTCATTGTGGCTTGATCAATACATATTGGTCTTGGTCTTCAACTCAAGAATTGGTGTTAGCTGTCAGTCGTTAGTTATTATCTTAACCCCAACAAATTCTAAAGTCTGAGCTTTGGAACTTTTGTAAAGTAGGGCCCTCCTAAACTGTTAAATGCTAGAAAGTCTAGTTTCTGACGCCGTGATCTAGGTGCCCAATAGATATCTCTAGGCCACAGTTAACTCAGACCTGGATAGAGAGCTAAAACCGAAGTTATTCCATGACACATTATTTCAGTAAAGACCATACATAGGACTACAGGTGAGCTTCACGTAAGTTCAAGATACCACTGGACTGAAAGCACTTTTTTCCTGATTAACTGCCACGGTCTCAGAAGCGGGTGCACCGCATATCAATAAGGATGAGGGCGACTTACAGACAATACAATAAATCTGTGAATTTGAACTTTGTCTGTCGCCTTCCCATCAAGAAATTTAGAATATGGTACAGTGAACGAAACCAATAACATAATTTGGAAAAACTGTCAAGTTTTGAATTCAACTGAAGTTAAAAACCTTTGATACTCTGACTTTACTAACAAATTTTGATCTACCTTCCCCACTTCTTTCACTCCCCATTGTTCGATAAAATTTGAACACAAGCGGAGATACGAACTTGTATTTTAACCGTAGCCTCTAGTATCCCTATTTTTCTCATTGTTTAAATGCTACATCATGGTTAAAACAAGCACTTATTAAACTATTGTCATAGGTAAGCAAACTCATGAACATTGATAAGGAAGTTTACAATATTTCCAAATTTCCTTAGTAGTCAAACTACGAACGACGTAGTTAAACTAAACAAGTAAGTGCTGTATATTTGTTTACCCAAAGTGAACATTTATTTCGCTCTCAACCACTGAAATTATAGTTGGCAAATAATTTATTAACAAGAAAATGAAGGCCAAATCAAGATCTCCAAACACAAATCATTCTAACTTTGAGGAGATGAGTCGAAAGAAAACGGCAGATATGTCAAAATTTGAGATATCCCAGGCACTCCGGTGACATATCTAGATAACTTAGTGAGTTTGTAATTTTTATATTGGATGAGATGGTTAACTTAAACAAAATGGCAGTGGCACTGGTAACGGAAAATTTCGACTCTCATATCCTCTGATGAACATTAAGTATTTCGGCATCATTATTGAATAGAACTGTTTTTCAACATTCAACTTTGATGGAGAAGGGATTCCAGAGTCTCTCTAATTAGGAAATTTGCATTCTAATCCATACTGTTTACCATTTCAGCAAATGGATGTGCACTTAGGGATCTCTAAAAATAAGGTGGCATAATTCTGTGTTATCGGTGTAAGCCCAACGACCATTTGAATTCTGGATTAAAATGAATTAACAAAACATTTCTCTTACTATTTAGACACCAAAGGATCTCCTGACGGTTAAATGTTCAAGAACATGCCAAGTCAATGGGCATACTATGAAGTTCGAAACCGGAGATGGTGAGTGATCACTATAGAAGCAAAAGCTCAAATTGATAGAAAGACGGTCAAGAGCTATCATGCAAAAAAAAGATCTGGTTAACTTATCGCATTGAAGTTCATTACCTACTCCAATGATCACATTTTGATGCAATTACTATTATCCATAGGAATAAAAACAATTAAAATGTTTTATTATGGAAAACAATTGACATTGAATAGCAATACGTCCAACCAATGATAAAGAGGGAAAGATCAAAGATACGGAGAGCAACCTCAAGGTATTAGTTTTACGTCATTTGATCTTTGAACTCAGGTTGTACAATTTCTACTAAATGGATAGTTAGCGTTTCAAAATCCAAATTCCAGGATTTGCCCCTTAGATTGATACTTGTCACGATGTTCAGTTCTTGTTGACCGGTATTATTTAACAAGGGTCGACCTTGTCGCTTCACTTCATTTTTTTCCAATCTTACAGGTTTAAAATAGCGGAGATAAGACAAAATTTTTAAGTTAACAGAGCTCCGTAAGTTGTGCTCACTCAAGGTGATGTAATCACTTGATGCAAATAGCATCCGTAACAATATATCTACGGTGGTTTTCTTTGGTATGGGTCATATTTTATCAAGAAACAAGTCCAAGAATTGTAGGTATTAATGTCGCCAATTTAGAAAAATAGAAACAAACTCCCAAGGAAGCGTCAAAAGAAAAAAAAAATAAAAGCTCTTGATAACTTCTCGTAAGAAATGATACAGAGGTTGATATATTAAGTTGAAACGACAAAAGGCAAATATTTAGGAGGCTCATTAATCATTCAAGGTATGCCAATGACAGATGAAAATGAGGGCATATTAGGTCAATTGTCCAATAATTAGATGTGTGAAAGGGCAGATAGGGCGAGATGTGGAGATATACTCACCTTATACCAAGTGTAGCCCCCGTCATCCGAGATGAAAACATCTGCTGGAGTTGTTTTAAGATGGGTCGCGACGTGACCATGGACAAGAATTAATCCCCGTGCAGATGATATTGCTAGAGGCGGTGAAGCCACGACTCGCTTTCGGAGGCTGAATTGGTTACTGACTTGTAAACCACATACCTAAATATGTGATCAAATAACGATAGTAAGGTTATGAATAAGAAAGGGGAATAAACACGACCCTATTTACGTAAAAAATTCAGCATTTAAATTGATTCAGTTGTTATTTCAACTAGAGTTGAACAAATGCTGTAGATCAACTCAGCGTATATAAAAAATTCCATTTTATTTAAATGGTATTCTTCAACTCTGAAGCAATTTTAAAAATCAATTCAAATTAAGCCCAATTTATCGAAAAAATAAGCTTAAAACGTATCAAGAAATGTAAAATTAATATATAGATGTGTAAAATATCTTCCGCTCGTCTTAGTCAAGTAATAAATATCGACAGTTTTCGGGGCTTAGTAATCGCATCATGATACCATAACCATAAAGTGGGAAAAATGGAATTTAATTAGAGTGCAGAGGGGATAGGGAAAAACCAATATGAATTAATGAGAGACGACTGTTAAATTGGTATAATAAAATTCTATTATGTTACATATTTATTAATTCCAGTTCTTATTTGAAAATAACAATTGTTGCTAATCTACAATGCGAAGAGCAGAAATATCCCTCCATAAGTGTCAGTTTTATTTATCAACTTTCCCGCACTTAGAATATCTGACACTGTTAATTAACAGTCTGTTTCGAAAGCTTTAACTGAGGGAAAAGAGAACTCCTTTTCAGTAAAACTAGATTTAGGTAGGCCTGAAGTTTGGTGAGCTAAGAAGTTCTTATCTCGTGACTCTTTAAAATTTACTTTCAGGATTCACAATTTATTTCTCAGCACATATGGCACATGCGTAAACATTGACTAAACGTGTTAAGCAATTGAGACACAAATTTGGACACAAGTAAGGAACCTAGTGGTATTCAAAGCATTGTTTTAATTAGTGCCGAGATTCTAAATAGAGAGATATGCAAAGATTTGGCCAACCGGCCCGTTTTAAATCCGTATGTGAATTACTAATGAGAAAATGTCAAAATAAGGTCTATCTGATCTTCATGACATGAGGCGAATAAATCACTGACACCAAAGTAATTAATCATTTGGATTGAGGAAATAATATGTTAATCAAAGTGTGACAAGTTTCAATTTACTTCCGACGGCAACGTTCGTCCATGAAGCATACGCCCATATAAATAAAAGGAGCGTTAACGGTAAATTAAACTCAAACTGTAGACAGAGTCTAAAAACTTATATAATTTAATTAATTTATAGAATTAACTTATTCTATGGATGGAAAAATCACAACAGAAAATGAAACCCAGATAATACAAGGCTAAATTTAACCAAGATAACTGCAATTTCCGGAAACAAATCTCTTCTTTTCTGAAAAAAAGATTCTCAAAAATCTAGCTTCTGCATTGAGAAATGCAGGGGGATGACAACGGGAAAGTATTGCAAATGTCTAGAATGAAAATGACAAAATTTGATTAAAATCAAGTTAGATTCAGTATTGGTGCAATCTGATTAAGCTTTCCAGGAAAGAGTTAAGAGGACTTAGCCAAAACGCAAATCTATAAACAATTAATAGTAATCTTTCGGACGCACGTCTCACGGTCCCACACATCTGTGTACTCCACCAAGTACGTTGCTACTGAGGCTAAGATAACAGTCGTCAACCCATACGAGCACCCTTACCTGCACGCAGTCTAACATGGACATAGGAGAACAGTGGCCATTGGCTAGATGAGAAAATATACTCATCCTCATGTTCTTTGTCAAATTAGAGAATTGTGGCCATAAGATTGGCGCTCTGCTCATCCTCCCAAGATTAAGTGGTAGCACCAATTCCTTCTTTATAACCGGTTAGCGATAAGTTGGTACAACTCAGATTCGCGGATTCAAAACTTTCAAAGCGATGCATGACTTCTGCAAGCTCTGTACTTATCTTCTCTTCCTTCGTTTTTCCGCTCGAGGTTTAATTCCCACCTGATAAAATCTTGATACAGATTAGAAACTCTTGGAGGTAAAGTACATCTCCCTGACCCAGATAGGAAAGCACGATAATCACGCGCATATACATAAATGGACTTCCGACCAGCAAAATAAAAGTTCATATCTGAAGGAAATGTATCAAAGGAAAATGACGAATATTAAGCCATTCCCCTTGAATATAGGACGATAATTATGTAAGAGGATATAATCTAATAATTGAAGATTTTTAGTGTTCGAGATTCACAAACTGATATCTGAATCCCATCAATATGCATTCAGTAAGTTAAATGACCATTTACAAATAATGATCTATAAAGAGATGACTATAAAGGTAGTTTCTCGATAATTTGCATTTTTATATGTTGAATTAACGAACAACAAGTCCAGGGGATCCACAGAGCATAAGAGCGCGCAAGGTAAAACAGATCATGCATATCTAGGTGAATTGAGGTCAAATAAACAGAGAACAGGGAATGAAATCAAACGAAGATAGGCGAGGCCGTTTAACCCGGTAGGTGCAGGCTTTGGACTAAAATATTTCGGCTTTAAATATTTTATTCCTATCAATTTCCTTCTATGTACTACCGTTGTGTCCAAAGTACCACAGAAGGAAGTGAAATGCTATCAGTGCTACTTATGAAAGAACTTTCCCTGAAACTCTTTAAGAATACAATTGATCATAGAAAAACAGAAATCGTGCCATCTTATCGCCATCTAAAGTAAGACAGACTATTAAGGAGGTAACAGACAGTCCTCTCATTGTTACCATTATTTAAAAATGAAGCTCTCAGAATACTCGGGAATAAGATAACTGATAAGAGATCGGAACTTCGTAGCAAGAATGACATTTCAGAAGATTAACGCGTTTTCTGTAACAATACCATAAATAAGGACTTTGAAATACAATGGGAGTTCATTATCAAAAAGCCAAATTGTTGGAACTACGATAAGGTTAATTGCATAACAATCCAAGTTGATTTGGCCATTGCTGGAGAAACAAGGTGATACTTTTCTCATATTTAATAAAGTCTGTGTTAGTGAACTTGTCGATCGGAAAACCTTTTAATGCTGCAAGTCATTTGGGCTTAGGTGCTGATGGAAATCAATAAAAAACCACCGGCTATAAAAGGGCATGGTTTCTCAAATGTTTAAAAAGAGATAGTCGAGCGAGGGTTTCCGAATAAGATATCCCGGATATCTTTCCTTTCTCAAATACGAGTGTAAAAAGGCATGAGCTTGAAATTAGATAAACTAATTAATGAACACTCTTTAAACGTGGAGTGAATCCCGAACTCTCCTTTTCACCAATTTGGCAAAACGTAGGGTGGAACGTCCCACGTGCCCCACCCTCTGCCATCGCACACTCTCAATTCGGAGGCAAAATGGAGGGGGGGGGGGGAGCACATGGCCCAGTTAATTAGCAGTGTGATTGTTATTAAGTCCCCATGCTCCACCTCTCTGGGCCGTGCCCAGTCAAGCGCATGTGAAAAAGGGGGAGTGGAGGGTGCACTAAATAAACTTTTCACGCACTACTGCCCCTATCTGACTGGCTAGAAAACATGCGGTGAAAGGGGAGAGGAAGGCGAACTTCCAGTGATGACTCACACGAGCAGCTGGTAGAGGGCCTGAGGGTAGGGAGAGGGTAAAAAATTAACTGGGGATACCGGCGCCCAGTGGTGATTCTGATAAATTTCTGTGCGCCACGCTGACTCAGTGCTCGTATATAACAGTGGCAGCGGTGATGTGTACTTTCCCTGGGGCATTGTTAGCTTCATATTCTCAGCAGAGGAGAGCTAGGGGGCCGTTCAAAATTACTTCAACTCTAGTCGGCGACATATTTTTATAGTAAATAAAATTTAAATAAATCAGTATCAGTTAGTAAAAAGCCGCTGTATAAGTTCTAAGTAGATTTTCGTGAAGATAAACGGCATGTAAAAGAATCTTAAACCGACAAGTTGATTTGTTTATTTGAGGGAAGAAACACAGCTTCCATTAGTCGCGAAATGTGGACAGGTTAGATTTGTTTCTGATATGGGTAAATACGGAAAGACTAATCGAATTCCGTTCCAAATACTCGGTATTGTAAATAAACTACAAATTAGCTCGAAAATATCAAGGTGTAAACGACACTGAAAACGAATAAAAGAATAATAAATTAATTTTACATTCAGTAGAGCGCATGTTTCCGCTCTTGAGCTAAAGGCGAAATCAGAATTTCGTTAACAGCGAAATACTAGAAGTTCTCCAGAAATGCATACTCTGAAGGTTAAGTATCTTAACTTGTATGACAGTAAAAGAGAAACTGAACATTCATACAAGTTAATAAATTAAACTCCCAACATACTACAGACATGTTTTCTAATTATTGTTAAATTATAAAAACTTATTGACTGAAACAGCTCATAACGAGGGGGTAGGTGATATAATTAATTAAAGGCAAAAAATGTAGAATTAAAATTAATCAAATAAATAGAGTTATGAAGTTAAGTTGATGGATCATTAACAATAGTAAAAAACAACAGTTTAGTTCACTTAAATCAAACGGTTGGAATAAATCGATAAACGCTGTTTGGACGTAGTTTCTATCCTTGCAATATAATCGAGATTTATTATTTTAATGTTTGTTATTGGAAGCGAGGGATTAAAAGAAGAGATGTTCGCTAACAAATGATAGCTAAGAGACAAACAAAGGAAAAAAGAATCAACCCCCCGCATACGAGAATTAACCTGAGAAAACTGTGAAAGGAAGTAGCCGGTGATTGAACCTCTTGCCTTTCAAAAATATCCCTTTTCCCTCGTTTCAAAACTGAAAATTCGAATTTAAAATTCTGTTTATGGAATTGCCCTTAGTTGATGCTCTTTTTTAGGAACTCAAATTACTTGCTGGATATATATTTAACAGACTTGGATTCAAATGATTTTATGAAGTGGACGGTTAAGATAATCGATCATTTTTGCTTTTTTTTCTCTTTAAGGATTATGATAACATGTTAGCTAATGAGGGAAGTTAAGCAGAAACTTCATGTTTTACGCTAATTACATAGTACCTCTAAGAAGAACTAATAATGGCAAACACTGCAGTTGAACGGCAATTTCTAATTAAGACGAAAAGGGTTTCATATTTACACAAACCTCGAGTTTCCCATGGGGTACTGCTACTACTGCTGATGGTAGTTTTATAACAGCGGGAAACATAAAACTGTTAAGTTTTATCGCAAAACAGGACGGGTGAGCCGTAATGCTTGTGAGAAAAGTCTGTCATTAGACGGTTGTGAATTCGGAATCTATCAGTTGGAACTCAGTGACTGGTTGTATGGAAGATATGGGAATGATAGATTTTATGATATCTTTTTCGGGTTTGAAATAGTTATTTCACCTACGCAGCTTATCAGAATTCGAATACGCTGAGTTCCCGCTAAAATTTGAAACTTACTAGCTTCCATTTTCTTCTTTAATATTTCATTCACAAACACCACCGGATCATCAATATTTATTTCAATGTTCTTTAATACTATTTTTAAATGTGTAACTAATAGTAGTCAAGCCGTTCTCTGGGAACGAAAATTCGGGGAAACCTAACTTTATCATCATTGCCAAGCTGAGAAAATAGGGAAGAAAATTTTGAAAAATAAACGTAACTCGTAGGAAAACAATCAAATTCGTTAAAAAACAATTTACAACACGACCTATATTCCTATTGAAAAGCAGTTATTTGTAAATGTTTGCTAAAAACAAACTTCTCAGCAGGAGAAAAGATACTCCTGGAAGCTCTAGGATTTACAACATAAGGAGAGGATTTATAATATAATCATGAAAATTAAGACCCAACAAAAGAGGTAGCTAAGGGAAGATATACTCAAATAAATAGATAGGGTGCAAAAATTAGGATGGTATATTTTTTCGAACACTCAATAATAAGTAGTAAATCATACAAATTACAAGTTTAGAGACTGCATATTCAGTATATCTTTATGCAATAGCTCTCAAGTCCATTTTAGAAAGACATTTTTCAAAGTTTACTCTGGGTAGGGGAGAAGCACATAGAGCTTCCCTGTTGAGAAAATCGAATTTAGTCAAACCCTTTGTTAGTCAGACTTAACCTAAGTGGTACGCGCATTCCGTTAACTGGACGTGCACCAATGGGCATAAATCCCGTGATCCTTGGCTTCGCAGACAAGCACGTCAACTTTTTCTGCATTAACATTAATGTTATAAAAACGTTATATGCCGTTATAACGCGAATGCACAACACTCATAATATTATTGCGATTAAGAATATAAGTTCAATGGATGGATTGAATGGCAGATAGACAATAGCTTAGCCTGCAAAAAATATTCACATAATAGACAGGGATTTTCTAGAACACTCGATGGGAGACCAATGAGTAATCAACAAAGGGGAATTCAGTACTCTCACACAGATACACCAAGGATAACATAGTGCGCAAATTAACATTGTTAAATTATAGATAAGCATTATAACACATGTAGATAAAGCTTGCCGGTTCAAAAGCCTCGCTAGAGTTGTTCTGGCCAGAAGATAAGACAGCCTTGAGACGTTCAGCGGAATTTGAGTAATCAGGTGGTACGATTCTCGACTGTTCACCTTGGATCATTTTGGATCTTGGTGGGTCACAGGATAGGCCCTGTGGCACAGGAAGGGGTTGCCAGGTAGCTCCTCGATTGTGAGTTATTACGGTACGCAGTGTGGTGTCTGGATTCATTTGAGTAGCTAAGAATGTGCCCGGGATTGAGAGAACTCGGAAGAAATCGGTGACAGTGGCTTGATTGGGATAGAAGTGGCGACGCAGTGATTCGGTAAATACGGTTCCTGTGCTGTCTGATACGTAAAGGATGCCGTGACCAGTGTCTGGAACATATGATAGAATATACTTAAAATTAGCCCATTCAGACAAAGAATAAAAGATTAGGACACCGATATGAAATTTAAACCAGACTCTGAAATGGGAACTAGAAAAAGCATACTCAAAGTCATATTTTAGATAAATTAATCAAGACGTCTTCAGTGAGACCAGCCAAAGTCAATTTCTGTTTCTCAAGCTGTTTAGACTAGGCTTGGAGGGATTCATAGAAGGAATGGTGAAGTGCAATGCTGTATGAAATAAGTTAACGTTCAACGTTTTAAAAATATAACTACCTCCAATAAATTTAAATCTTCCATGACATATTTATTTACGTCATTTCAAATATCAAAAAAAACAAGAGGGATTAAACAATTACCTTTCAGAAGATCATCTTCAATGCTGACATCTCAAGATTCATGGCAATGATAAAAATTTTTACAATTTATAATTAAGAATAGCAGTTGAACACACCAAACAGAAGAAAGACATGAAATCGAATGGAAATTTACAATAAAATTTAGGCGTTATTTTTTTTGAATTCCAGGAGTACCTTTTCATTAGTAATATAATTCCCTCTAATATTTAAAAGTTCCGAGCTCAATTTTTACTTTGATCTATGGCTAACTGGATGAATTGATGTCCACGATAGCTTGTTAACCAGCTAATTTAATCCAGTGGTCTGTAAGGCCGCTTTGCTTCATTTATATCTCCTTACAGTCATAACCAGGTAGATGAGACTAGAGGAGGCTTTTTAAACACAGTAGAACTCACTAGACTACGCTGAAAGTGAACTCAAGACCCAAAACAATCTATTTACTCTTTGAGTAAGCATTTTCAATTTTGGGATAAGGTAATTGAAAACCAAAACAAGAATCTGCTAACACATTTGAGCTGTGTGGTACATAGTAGCTTCAAAATTAATAGATAATACCACAATGAATCAAAGATATGAATGGTTATCAGTCAGAGCTATACAAAATTATTGGAAATGAAGAGAAAACTGATATCTCGAGACCACATTTTACGAATCCTATGAGTCTCTTCCTTTGAAACAATAAAATTATGAAGGCTATGTATCTTTTTGTCGAATATGCATCTTAATGTGATCCCTTAATTATTAAATATAACAGACATGGATGGACAAAATTGTTTATTAAATCCAATCTAACTGTGCTTGACGCATTGTTTAAATAATGCGTGCGATATCAAAACAGACCAAAAAAGATGACGTTAATTGAATTTGAATTTAAACGGGCCAAAATTCCATTTTTTTATCAGGTGGCCCAAAAAGGGCCTAATAATGTTTATATGAAGCTTCTTCAAACTACCAAAAAAGAATTGGGAAAGATTTAAGTGAAATTAGGGTGCAAGGAAAATGTAAACATTACCAGTTAGCAATTTACAATGAATTAATTTTATTTTAGAAATGGAAGAATTAAATTTTTCAATGATTGTTGATATTAGGATAAATAAAATTCTGGCATTATAATGTTTAAATCACTCCTTTCTCAGAAGCTGCTAAATGTTATTCAGATCGAAAACCCTCTTTGGGAGGAGTGCTAACGACTGTTGGTTTGAGCAGAGAAAAGATATTCTGGGATCGTTCTGATGAGAAGCTTGCATTCTACTGTTACCCTTGTTGGCCAATGTAATCGACCATTCGCATCCAATGGGTACAGTTCTCGTGATCCCTGACCTGGAAGACGTGAACCGTAACATTTGATCAAATGAGTTTCTTTAAAGCCAATTTACATTTGAGAATTTTATTTCATTCATAATTTTTCCTTACCAATAATTAATCCAGGACCATTCCATCTTCTCAACACTTTCCCACATCTCTACAGAGCCTTTGCAACAACCATTTACAATTTTGTGCATAAGGTAACCACCCCACTCTTTTTCCACTCAGTCCAGATTTTATGAAAAGCTTCCGAATCATAATCATTGGATTCATACAAAATAAGCCTTCACATATGGTGTATTAATCTTTTTTACATGGTCACGAACAAGACAGACTTATGGAGGTCACATTTTTCAGAAGCAGAACGATCTATACACAGAAACATCTAATTTTAGTATTTCATAAAAGGCCATTTTAGGCTTAATGCAGTACAACAGAAATAGCCGTTTTTATAGCGGCAAGTTTCACAGGCGCCACACGAAAGGAATTCAGCATAACAACAACCGTTTACAATAAACGGAAAGCGGACAAGCGGAAAACGATTATTCTAAGGGGGAAGAGAGAGAATTGTCAGTTATCCGGGTAAGATAATTCTCTCCACAATAATACTTAGTACACAGAAGGTATATTGACAGGAATCTCGCTAACATGTACCGACAAACAACTCTGTACCCTTTAAAGATGGGAGTGGCGCCACCACCCAAACTTTTAAACTTGGTCACGGGATTAGCGCTTATTAGTGCACATTCAGTGGTACGACTGGCCAGTCACACCAGTTAATATTGATCAGAATGAAGAGTGATAGGATTTGAGGTCTTTATCAGAGCGGTTACAGGAGATCTAAGTTTTACTATCTACAACACCGATATCTTAGGAGGAAGGAAAAGCAGAAGTTGTTGTTATTATAGCGAAAACTTGCTACAGTTCAATTCCATCTATAAACAATAAATCGTAATTCGAATTTTTCAACATAAACAGTATCAAAATTTATAATTTTTCAATATTAATGAGAAGAAAACATAAAATAAAATATCAATTTCGTCAAGGGATAATGGTTAATAATTGTGCATAATTATTTTTCCACCTTGAAACTTCTGTTAATGAGTTAGAAAGTTTAACTATTGGGTAACGAGATCTAGAAGCGGATAGTAGCATTTTTTCTTTCAAATGGGTGCCACTGAGAGAAAAATTAACCGAAAAATGCACTTGTGGACACAGGATATAAAAAAACAAAGATCCACAAGCAGAAAGAGTAATGACTGCTGACAGTATGTATTACTCAATCTTCATAACTAGAATCGCAAATTTCATACTTTTTAAAGCTTCCCAAAGAAATTTCATATAACCGAATAGTTTACTAAGCTCTAGAAGCAGTACAGACCAAAAAACAGACTGTTAAACGGAGAGGATAGAAGTACTCAGGGAATTTCCGTTGAATATTGACACATCAAATGAAACATAAGTTGACACGAATACATGTGGCAAAGTGTTGTGGCCAAAGGCAACTTGATCTGAACGTCCAATTTCAAACGTTACAGGACCTCAAGGGAAGCCATTCAACCAAATGGACAATAGCAGTGGACTAGTTATAAACCGGAGGAAGAACTAATAATTACAGGTTACTGTTGTTCATTACTCCATTATAATTAAGGAACACAACCTGGCTGTTAACTACACACTGTTTTGACTAAAATGCAACACAAATAGGTATTTAAAGATGGTTGTTTTGTATTTATTGCACTCCAGAGAGGCCACGGAAGTCTGATTTGTTCAGCTTGTGAATGGGACAAAGTTTTATAAACATGCATTCAGATAACAGCATTTCCAAAAACTATTGAAAGACATAATTAATATCCACTATCAGAAAGTTGAAAAGCTAATACACGTTGGACAGTAATTCGAGTCATCACTTCTTGAACCAAACTGATTTACAAGAACTACAAAACTGGAACAGCCTAGCGCCAATCAGAATTACAAAAGATATAAAGATGTGTGGACGTGCTGATGCAAATAAATCCCAAGTTCGTTTAAAGGAAATCCATTTCAACATTTGGCCAAAGGAGCAGCTTTCTGGAACAACTCTAATAAGAAACTTCATCTCATCTCTTGACCAATTTTGACCAGTACGGTGGGTCCGTTCATTGACTAGATGTGTATATTTGCACGTTAATCGCGGATGCGAATAAACTTTCTAAAACTCCTGAACCTGAAAGTTCAACTCGAGAAGCAGGGCAAAAGCTAGGTTTTAGACTGCGCAGAACTTGGACTTCAGAAGGAACAAATAAAATAAGCCTTAACTAATAATATGCGTTTACTATACATTAATTTCAATGTTTGCAGACATGAAGCAAAAAATTAATCAAATCGCCGTCTTCAGATAATCTGGGCTCGAAACCTGTGAGACCGCAACGATTGGTAAAATTCGCCAATGAAGTAGTTGAATGAAAATGTCTTAATCTACAAAAGTCATGTGTGATTTTCATTTCAACAAGATAAAAGCTAGAAACAAACACTGGAGGGAAATACATCAATGATATATTAAGCAAAAATCTGACTTATAAGTTAATCTTCTCAAATGGGAAATCCAGAGTCAGATAAGTACATATAAAACATTGATTGACTCAGATGTTTTAATTGGCAATGGAAAGGAATTTTAGTCAACTTATTTAAGCAAAACCTAAAGGAAATTAGAAAAGGAATAGGAATTATCTTCGAACTACAAGAGAGGAGAAAACTGTGATCTCATCAGATTAAAGGAGTTGAAATCTCCATAGGTGTTCAAAATAAGAACAGATAAATGGCAGATTCTAGAAGAATGCCACTATCTATTTCTGCCATTTTGTATTGTTTACCTACCTCATTACAAACCTTTTATACCACAAAATACCGCGTTTTCGAATAAAAGCACAGCTTTAACAATAAATGACTTCGATTAGGCGAAGAAGGGAAAGTAATAAAATTCGTGCTAATGTCATGCAGAAATTAATTCCCAATCTGAAACATTTAAACTGTTAGGGTGTATTAGATTACATCACGAAAAATCCGCGCCAATGTGATGCAGATGATAAACAGTAAGATCGGTGCACGTGAAGAGAAGGGAGACAGAAAATACAATTCACTGAGTGATATAGAAAGCGAAATAGCAGAATATTTTGTTGCTGGACATGAGAAATGTGAACACACTTACCCCCAGGTTCATCGACATGAAGAAACACACAGTCCCTCTCGATCTCGAGTACACTGAAAAACTAGAAAAAAAGTAGATGAATAAATGTGAGTAAAAGTGAAGTCTCTTAATAAGTAGATTATGTGCAGAGATCGAGTACAAGTTTGACTCATCATTAGAAGTGGCAGCGTACAAAATTAAATGTTGTGCACTTATTAACTAAAGCTGGATACCTCAACCAAGACATTGTTGAGCTTATTTCCAATGGATAACTCTATTCTTACTCACATCAGGCTGTTGCTCAAATCAATAAAAAAATCAATACGAAATGATAATGAGGGTAACATGAAGAAAAGTACTTAGCAGACTGGAGCTACTTCAATTAAGAAATCGTATTCCACTATCCCACCATGGTACGATTTAACCAAAATGATTTATTTAAACGTATTTTATTAAATAGCTGTCCATTGATGAGTAATAAATCATGGCGTCTAACTTTGAAGACTGCACTTAACTCTAATTCGCTGGCGCAGAGAGTGAGTTATGTGGCTCTTTAAGGATAACTCTCCCCGAATTATTAAAATTATGTCAATTACATAGAAAATATGAATAAATAGCCTACAGAGAGATGAAAATAATATGAAATAGAATGACACGATTTAAAAGAACAAGCAGTTAGATTATGTTCAGTACAAGATCGCTCTCCCGTTATAATTTTTAATGAAGTAACACACTTATTTCATCATTTGAACCACGTAAAGCTCGATATTAAACGACTAAATTGATGTAGAGAGGAATAAGCTCGGAAGTACTAAATTTATCTGAAAACCTCCACGCCAAATTGCTCCTCTTCATCCTACTCAGATCTAAATTTTGACCCTTTTAAAGACAGTTAATCAGTCAATCATACTAGTAACTGAGATCGAGTTATCTTCAAGTATTCAAACGATTTTTAAGCATTAATTGCTGCACAGTCTTGACACTTGTCCCGCTTGTCCGCTGTCCCACTTGTACCTTTGATACTGTTGATCATGTGGACTTAGCGCACTATTCATTTTGGTAGTTAGGCCTAGCCGTTGAAAATATTGTATAATTTCTAAAATTTGTCTAAAAATATGAATGGAAAATTTATCATAGAATCTTGATAACTATCCTGGGAACTTCATTTTCTATCACTCGTTGTCACGGAAAGCTCTCGATATCGACTTAACAAAACTGCTTATTTTAATTACTAGACCAGAAAAAATCTTGTAATATCGAAATATCTAGATAATGAATTCGATTGCTTATCTGAGAATCTAATCAATGAATGCTATTGAATCCACCATATAGAAAATGAGACCTCATTTAAACCCATTCTGAAATAGATAGTGCAAACGACTAGTTGGAATTATCAAAGCAACATTAAATGGGAAGAGGATGAGAATTAGAGATCTGAAGATTTATTAAGAATTGTGTTTCTTATATCGACCTTATTTAAAAATAGTATACAAAATAAGTTCAGATCCTCAGCATCCCTGATTCTTTTCAAATAAACTCGGAATGAGAATGACCATAACAAAACCATAGAAAATAAGAGCCACTTTCATGTAAGTGCGAAACGTATTAAATTCTGTCATCAAAAAGAGTCTTCATGAAAAGAAATCTATCGTGTAATTCCAAATCTATTCAGAACACTTCCTCAGCCACAATTCTCTCAAATTGCCACCTTACTATTAAATGTGGGACGTTTTTGCTGTGCTATTATAAAACATCACTTACTCTATCAGAAGTAACAGCAGGAAGAAAGACAGGGTGAAAAGTGTTGCCACCATCCTCAGAAACACTGAGTTTTAGGGGACCTTTCTCATTATCAGCATCCTCTGTGAAGTGTGCAGCATAGAGAAAACGACCAGCAGGCCCACTTTTAGGATCATCGTCGTCTGCATCAGTGTAGGTTTCCGGGGCCCAAATTTTACGGACATTCCTCAACAATACTCGCCATGTACTACCCCCGTCCTCAGATTTTGACAGCGTATAGGCATCTCGATTTGAAGTTGCTGTGGTTAAATTATCGATAAAGTAATAATCGAGTAATATGGTATATGAACTCAAGAAGTAAGACCTACGCTTCTTGGGACTTTTTCCGTGGAGGGCATAAATTGTATCCTTGGGATCAAAAGTAAATCGGGACCAGAAGAAATCTTGGACATCTTGCAGAGCCGATTTCCACGATGAATCATCACCAATAGAGACGAAGAGTGTCTAAAAGTGCATAACATATAAACAAAGGCATAAAAGCATACCTTTGTATTAGCTTCCATAGCTAGCACTGAGTATGAATCCGCATCAACAACTAGCAGCTTCAACTTTCCGTTCAAAATGAAAGGCAACTTCGATTTGTTCCAACTCTGACCGGAATCGGTGGTTGAGTATATGAGAGTGTGGTTTCGATTTTGCATATCATAACATACAACGTAAATCTTTACTAAATTCGATCATATTATCAATCAGATACATACTTTTCTATTTTTTGCAGTTTTCCATGTTTGCAGACCGTTTTCACGTTTTATATGGATGTTTTCATCAAGATTCCCAGTGATCTTTTCGAAAGTTTTCCCATTATCAGTACTATGGAATAAAGTGAGAATTTGATATTACCTTCTATATAGATCAGATGGCTGTCCAAGACCCTGTTCACTCTCACTCATTGTAACTAAGATTATGATCTGGAAAGTTATTATATTAAAACCACCTTACGCCAGTTGAATCACCAGTCCATGTAAGCTGGATAGTTTCCTTTGTATCATTTTTGAAGTAATACTAGGAAATATGAGAAAAAAAGCAACATACAAAATCAATGGGATGGCCATGCTTTATCGCCTCTGTAAATAATTTCTGTTGCGCCTTGCATTTATCTGGATCAGATGCGTATACTGACGCAGTAACGGCGAGGATAGTTAGAAGAAACATTATGCTGCAGCGCATCCAAAGCCCATTACCTTTAAATACGTGCAAGCGGACTCAAGGTTAAAAAGTTGGTAAAATTCACCCAAATAAAAGACATTTGTGAAATATAACACATAGTTAAAAGTGTTTGAGTTTTCCATTTAATTCACCAGACAATTACAGTACGCAGTATTTTATTAATATCTTATTGTCGCCATGTATTAAACTACTCTAACATATTAAATGAAAAATTATTATACATGTTTAGTAAAATGATTCAATGGAAAGTCCTTAAAAAATTTTTAATGGCTGTTTGTTGTATGACAGGGGTTTATATATTTATAAATATTCGGATCTATTCGGATCAAAATGACTTGACTTCACGTTGAGCCCATAACTCATAACGCATGAATATCACAACCGAGATCATGAGCTTAAAACTCGTTCGTGTACAAACACTAATTAGTATGATCAATTCTAGCGAATGCCACTGTTTTGAATGACTGGATGTAAGAATCTCGGTAAGGACGAGACTAAAATATATCCCTCACTGATTTGATGATGGGAAACTGATTTCATTAAGATAAGATTTAACGTCAAGCATATCCTCTATAATGGCTAATTGAATTCCAACTGATTGTAGATTTTTTTACTACCTTCTTTCAGACTTTTTGTTGATAGAGAGTTCGATTTACTTTGTTGACATTGCAAAGTTCTTGGATTGTTAATTTATTTGCACATTTTAATAGAAATTGTGATACTTACATAAGTCATAGCTCATCTAGAAAATGTTCATTTCTTTTCTCATAAATCATTAACATGTCTGTCCCTTTTAATACATGTGCATTTTGGCGCTTTTGATAAATAGTAGTAAGACCTCAAGTTGTCTCATATTCCTTTCAAATTGGATTTTTATTTATTACTTTTATGTAATGTAGCATATCGTCAAAAATATTAATATTCACATTTTACGCGTTTATATTTCTCAAATAAGAAATCCCTTTTTGTTAACAATTGATTCTTTTAGACAACTAATGGGCAATTATCTATTCAAGAGTGATACTCTTGACTTCGCAGTTTTACCCTCAGAAAAGATAGAAGGCCCTTTAGGACTAGGTACCCTCTTAAATAAAATTTTATCCCATCTGAGGCTTTCCGGATGATGAACATCTAAGCAACGTTGAGAAGGAGACATTAATTCCCGCACTTTGCATGCAGCACGTGCGCAGAAATCAATGTGCCAAACCATGGACAGGTACTGACAAATTTCGCAATATTAATATTTCACCCGTAGAACTTGCTGAATGTTCAAAAAAGTGGCACTGGGCTTCAGTGGCCCTTTGTCGTAAACACTTCGAAGATTCTATGAAGTGCAGCAAGAAAATGTAAGACACCTTTAAGTATCTGACCTTACAAGTCTTTCAGATCCTGAGTTCCAAGAGGAAATGCGGAAACGCTATTTAGAACTACGAGCTACCTACCGATCAACGGGGATCGAGTCCAAATACTAGAGATCTTGTAAAATAATCTACTACTTCATTCCCTTCCACTAAAAGAGTGTTTTAATAGTAAAAATCTTGCTTTTACTTGAAAATTTCCCGATAATAAATAGAAACACAATGTAGGGTATAATACAGAGAATCAGTTTGGACCAAAACCACTACAGGATATAATCCAATTCGTGCCGAATGTACGTGTTTTTCTCCTCGTCTTTAATTCTGGGGAATCCATAAACCAAACCGTCCTGATTTCCAATGTAGATCGTATTATACACCTTCCACATTATATCTCGCACCTTTCGAGCTGGATGGTAAAGACCCTGCAGGACATATTGAATGAGTTTATTCGGACCCAGGGCTACCCTGAAGCCTTCTATGGCACACAGAAAAGCCTGAATAACATGAGGCGATGTCTCAAAGACATTCGGCCAGACATAGTTGAGAAGATGCAGCAAGGCATCTTCACAACCAAATCCGTAGACACCCAATGCCATGTGACCCACAGCTGACATAGCAGTCTGTCGATGCACCAAATCTCTATCCATTAACGCATCCTCAAGCAACGGCGTCACTGCGTAGATGTAGTCCTTACTCATCTCTCCTATGTACTCAAACATGAAGGCCAGTGACTTGAGTACACCATTCTGCACATTCAACTCGGGCACTCTGTACTCGTTCATCAATCCAGGCAACACTGTGAAGGGAGAACAGGTCTCAGCCACAATAGCGATAGCCACTGTGGTGCAAACTCGATTCTGACGCTCCTGCACTTTTAAGTTGTTGAGGAGAGTGGCCAACACATCGTGGGGACCAATGGCCTTTGCAATGTAACCAAAAGTGTTCACCGCAGCACGACGAATTGACTTCTTGTGCGCCTTGATCAACTCCAACAACTCGAAACAGATTCGCATCCACTCTCGAGATGAGACGTACTCCGAGCCACGATCTGCTATTCTCCCCACCAAGTCGATACAATTCTCTTCCACCTTCTCATGTCTAAAAAGGAACAAAACGGTTACCACCTATAGAAAATAGGCAGTATTAGTAAGACAAGGAAGAACGGTCAACTCACCGGTTCTTGAGAATGGGTGTCAAGCGAGGTAGGAGTTCTTTGATGGGAGGGGTCATTTTGGTCATTCCAATGACATTCACAATGCTCTTCAGTGCGCCCAGAATTGAACCGAGGACTTCTGGATACTCCTCACCGAGATACTCGTACAGCACCACACCCAAGTGGCCCATCAACTTCTCTTCTTGGCAAATCTTCATCACTCCCGCGATACGACTAATCAAATCGGCTGCCTGCTGACGCACCTTCGCCGACTTGTTGTTCAGACGCCACAGAATAGTTCCGCAAATCTGAGGCAGATAGGGCTTCACTCGCACTCCCAACGCGTTAACCACTGTTCCGAATCCGGTCAGTAGAACAGCATCCTAGAATAGAACAGGAATATCATTAACAAAATTCATTTAGGTGAAGAACTATTGATACTAATGGTGGCAAAGTAATATTTAGTGACTACCCACTAAGATTATATTTGAAACAAGTAAATCGATGTTGTAGTGGTTAACAACTCCGCACTTTTTGAGTATCATATCCTCTAAATGCACCTAAGTTCAAATAATTTTTACTAGATACATACCTTTGCATATACCAGCTAACCGTTCTGTAACCTTGAAGATGGGGTAGACGCCACCGCTCGAACACATAAACCCGTGTAGTTTCAGGTTTACACTTTTTCGGCTATCAAACATCAAAATTGATTTATGAAACTAAACTACTAAAATATATTTCAAACCAAAGCGCCTAAAACATTGTTCATATTTCAGTCACAAGTCTTTACATTCATTCTCCACCAACTCTTTTAGTCAAATTCATATCTTGTAACGAGCTGTAAAAGATTATTTTGACTACATTACGTTTTAACATCGATGTGCTTCAATGGATTCAATACACATTAACAATTAACGACTAAAATTATGGCCATGAATTCTAGAGAATGAGACTGCTGAAACGATTTACCACACAGCAGTCGACTAGGACTTGAAGGTAAAACAGATCACACGAATAATACTGGTAAAAATAAGCAATTGCTTTCAAGCACAGATTAAACTTGATAAAACTAGATAAACGCGAAAGTAATTTAAAGTAAGGTTCGGCAATTAAAGCAACAGATTTTAAACAAGTATAGTAATAGTTACCATGCACATATTCTAAATTTAAAACTCAAGATAACGCATAGGACTTCCAAACAGTAATAAAATCTAGCGACATTTAAACATCTCTAACCGAAAACGGACCTACCTCAGTGGTCTGTTCTTGGAAGGCGTAGAGAATGCCATCAATCAATTGTTCCTCCAGTCTCGCATCGATTTCTTCGCTGCCCAACGACGACATCACCTTCTCTATCGTCTCCATCACCATCTTACGATACTGCTCCGATTCCTCCTTTAAGTCATCCACTATACGAGTGATGATCTCGGCCGCGCCCACTTTGCCCGCTATCTCCACCGTTGTGTCCACCAACTAGCGGGGAAAGAAAAGAAAACAGAACAACAGTAAAGCGATAAGCCAACTAGACTCCAAGATTAAAGACAAGCCCCAAGTCAATGAAAGGACAGCTCACCGGTCGGTAGTTGCGTCGATCTAGAGCCATGCGCTGATTCCAAAAGTGTCTGAAGAATGGCGGCAGAATCTCATTTCGAATGTAGTCAGGTTCTACACCCTCCGTGGCACAGCACTGCTTCACCACCTTCAGCACAATCTTCTTCATCTCCTCATCCGGAGAAGGGAACTCTCGAATCAACACCAACATCACTTCTCTCGTGTAGTAGTTCGCGTACTCTGCATCCATCAGAGGAATCAAGTACCCAATCGCTTTGAGGAATGCTGCTAGACCCTTGCCACGATGACTACGAATGCCTCTCCACAGGGGCTTCAATACTGAATCAAATGACTCAATACCGTACGGCGTGGCTGCTTCAGCCAACGCGGCCAGAGCAAGTGCTGTGATGGTACGCACCTTCTGCTGCTCATCAACCAACCCGTGCTCAATGATCTCAACCAGAGAACGCAAGTGAGGCAAGATGGCGCAACCCATCAGAATGGAGATCTGCTGCACTATCTTGATTCCTGTGTGTCTCGCTTGCCACGATTTCTTCGACTTGCACACTGCCTATAAGGAGAGAGGAACAATAATCAAGTTAGTTGAGATACCAAGACTCCATATAGAGAATGGGGATAAGTAAAGAGACATTTTGAGAAACGAACCTTCAAGAAGGGCAGTAGACTTGGAATGCCCAACGCCGACGCCACGACTGCAAACGCACGAGCCGTCGTGTTTCGCACATACTCGTCCACATTGTCTATATCTGGACGCATTGTCGATATCATTGTCGCCAATCCAGCTGCCTACAAGCAAGAAACTAGTTAGACGAGAAGGACAATACTACTTATAAGAGAAAAGAATAGTAGCCAAAACCCACCTTGGCGAGATTGGAGATGATTTCACGGCCTTCCACACGCGCATAGTAGTCTTCGTCAATCAGAAGGGGCTCTATAACGACCAAAATCTTGTGCACATATGGACGCACCAAGTCATCCAACTTGTACAATATACGATCGATAACCTTAACCAACAAGTGACGCTCCTGGTCCTCCAATGTGGGTGACATTAGAAGAGGCAGAATCTGATTGAAGAGAGGACCCGCACCAAACTCTCTCGCCTTATCGGTGATCTGTCTTAGCGCTGACTTTCGCATTGGCGGTGTCCCATTCTTGATCTTCAACAGCAGAGTCATGATTTTGCGTTCAGTTGCCTCTTCCGGTGGCAAACTATCCTCATCCACGTCCTGCAACAACTTGTCAAAGTATTGCAAGTCATCTGGACGCATCATTGGCAGGTTGTCGCCCTTTGGCTGCAAATCACCCAACGCCACCGCATTCGCACCAGTCGCCGCTGATCCAATTCCCGCCACTGTTCCCACATCCGGCGTCGCCATGTGAAAACCAAAAGGCGTTCCAGCAACAGGTGTTGGAGTGGCCAGCAATCGACGACCTGGTGTTCTCAAGGGTACATAGCCCGCTGGAGGGGGAAGAATCTTGTAGCCAGGAGGCAACATCTCATCCAACTCTTCGTCTGTCAATGGACGATTTCGATCGTCCATCTCCTGCTGCCACTGCACAGCTCGCATCTGCTCTGGAGTCATTGGAATTCCTGTTCCGGGAATTGTGCTGGCTATTCCAAATCCTGGCGTCGCCATTCCAATCACCTTGGGGCCACTGGGAGTTGCACCAGAGGGTGTGAATCCCAGACCAGGGGTTGCTATTCCGGGAGTGGCCATGGCCGGAGTGAAACCACTTGGAGTGGCACCTGCAGGAGTCATGCCACCCATTGGTGTGTTACCGACTTTCGGCGTCTCATCCCAACGCGACTTGCGCTTCGCCATCACAGCCGCCGCCGTATTAGGCGTCTGACCGAATGCCTTGTAGTTCGAGGAGGGTGTGTCTTGGATAGAATTCACTCCACCATCGGCTCTCGGAGTCTCTGCCCAGCCCGCTCCGTGGCCTGGTGTGTCCGCTCCAAAACGCTCTGAATGGGGTGTCTCGTCCCAGCGGTTCTTGCGTGTGCTTGGTGTTCCCTACAAAGGAGAGAGAAAACAGATAGTGCATAAAATTACATAATGAGATCTGAAAATAGTCATGTAGATACATGAGTGACATCGTGTGGTAAAATGTTCATTCGTCAATAATGTTTACCTTCCAATATCCCAAACTTTCTAGCAAAGTAACGAGATTAAGCCCAAGTCATATAGAAGACAGTATCCAATGCAATAAATCGAACAAGCTAGAAACCACTCAAAAATCCAATTTGGTGCTTTATAAAGAATCTATAGGATGTGAATCCTAATTGCAAAATCCGCAATTTCTCATTTGAGTTGGTTCCGACTCAATTGAGCTGGGGAACAGGGATTATTCCCAACCAACTAGCGATTTTCAACTCAACATTCTTATGCTGCGAATCTTAAAATATATACGATTATTAGAAAACAAGTAAAACTAACTGTAAGATACCTACCGATGTAGCCCTTCATAGTCTCCTAAGTAACAGACGTTCACGCAGTCCAAGTTAGTCGGCGCGATCCAACAAGAGCAAACTACAAACAACCAAGAGCAGAAACGAATACCTAGAGAACGGAAAGAAAACTAACAAACGACCCAACACACTCTTTTGCTAAGGACCCTTCAAACGGCCATATCCAACTACCAAGCACCAAAAAGGCCTGGTATTAAGAAATAACCTTACTTGAACACTATGCTATTCATTGGCAAGTGTATGTCTACCGTGCAAGCCCTAAGTGGTCCACCTAATCCATTTGATGGACAACAGACAGTGAAGTGAAACCTGCCGATAGTTCGAAAAACCTTTAAGTGAACGATCTTATCAAGTAAATGCGAACTGAATAAAATGAAGGAAGAGAAATAAGCTTGTAGTTTTTTAATTAAAGGACAACTAGCGACCGTGATGTTCACATAAATATGTATGTCGTATACAAGACTTGATCATGCAAAAAAAGACTGAAGGAAAGACAGTGAGGGGTATAAAAAGAGAAACTTACAGCTAGAGCATCACGACCCGGTGTTGCAGCAGTAGGCACGTAAGCCGGCGTTTCAGCCCACTGCCTCGACCCAGGAGTGGCACCCCCTGACACTCCATCTCCAAGTGGTCGCCCTGGTGTCTCCTCCCACTGACGTCTCCCCGGCGTCTTAGCACTGCTCGGAGTGGCTGATGGTTGAATGGGTGTTGCTGCGGCCGATATGTCCTTTCCATTAGCGTCTGACGACGGTTGATCCCATCGACGACGTTTCACAGGTGGTGGAGGTGCTACCGGTTCGGCTACTTTTAACTCTCCCGACTTCGCCTTCGCGCTTATCTCTGCACGCAGTACTCGCTGCTCTTGATTGAGCTTCTGATTGAGCATAACATCTTTGTAAGTACTCAGTCTTGGATCGGGGGTCATATCGCCTGATAGCAAGCAAGACAAAATGAAACAATTATTCGCATCATCGCACTAAGCTATTAGGACGCGCAATTTATAAAAAAAACAATGGGAAATAAACAAATTTGGCACATTTACGTAAGATAAACCATGCTGATCGTCTTATTAGTGCCTATCGGCTATATGAATCCCATCACATGAAGAAAACCTTTAGATGATAAATGCCAAAAATAAAATCCAAATTTATTACCGTCAGCGAAGGGATCCGCCCGAACTGGCGAAAGAACGGCCTTTAGACGTTGAGCATGATATTCATCCTCGCGATCAGCAATCGCCTTTCTTCTAACATCGAGCTCATTTTCCTCCATATTGCTTTTGAATAAGCCGGTTATGCTATGGGCTAATTAAAGCACATACTGACATCTAGATTAGACAAAAATGATGGAGCAAATAATGCACTATTCTGATATTTCAAAAACAAAAGTTTATTTTCTGACTCAATGAAGATATTTTCTTAAAAATTGGCAGTTGCTATTTTAAAAAAATTTAAAAATTCACATTTGTCAACAAGAAACAATATGTCATGTTATAGTACTGATTTAGTGTCTTTTCTTCTATTTTTTGCATNATGCAAAAAATAGAAGAAAAGACACTAAATCAGTACTATAACATGACATATTGTTTCTTGTTGACAAATGTGAATTTTTAAATTTTTTTAAAATAGCAACTGCCAATTTTTAAGAAAATATCTTCATTGAGTCAGAAAATAAACTTTTGTTTTTGAAATATCAGAATAGTGCATTATTTGCTCCATCATTTTTGTCTAATCTAGATGTCAGTATGTGCTTTAATTAGCCCATAGCATAACCGGCTTATTCAAAAGCAATATGGAGGAAAATGAGCTCGATGTTAGAAGAAAGGCGATTGCTGATCGCGAGGATGAATATCATGCTCAACGTCTAAAGGCCGTTCTTTCGCCAGTTCGGGCGGATCCCTTCGCTGACGGTAATAAATTTGGATTTTATTTTTGGCATTTATCATCTAAAGGTTTTCTTCATGTGATGGGATTCATATAGCCGATAGGCACTAATAAGACGATCAGCATG
The DNA here is from genome assembly GCA_900708905.1 of Hymenolepis diminuta. Classification (NCBI taxonomy): domain Eukaryota; kingdom Metazoa; phylum Platyhelminthes; class Cestoda; order Cyclophyllidea; family Hymenolepididae; genus Hymenolepis; species Hymenolepis diminuta. Next base: position 765,490 of record CAADRB010000009.1, read on the forward strand.
GTTTATCTTACGTAAATGTGCCAAATTTGTTTATTTCCCATTGTTTTTTTTATAAATTGCGCGTCCTAATAGCTTAGTGCGATGATGCGAATAATTGTTTCATTTTGTCTTGCTTGCTATCAGGCGATATGACCCCCGATCCAAGACTGAGTACTTACAAAGATGTTATGCTCAATCAGAAGCTCAATCAAGAGCAGCGAGTACTGCGTGCAGAGATAAGCGCGAAGGCGAAGTCGGGAGAGTTAAAAGTAGCCGAACCGGTAGCACCTCCACCACCTGTGAAACGTCGTCGATGGGATCAACCGTCGTCAGACGCTAATGGAAAGGACATATCGGCCGCAGCAACACCCATTCAACCATCAGCCACTCCGAGCAGTGCTAAGACGCCGGGGAGACGTCAGTGGGAGGAGACACCAGGGCGACCACTTGGAGATGGAGTGTCAGGGGGTGCCACTCCTGGGTCGAGGCAGTGGGCTGAAACGCCGGCTTACGTGCCTACTGCTGCAACACCGGGTCGTGATGCTCTAGCTGTAAGTTTCTCTTTTTATACCCCTCACTGTCTTTCCTTCAGTCTTTTTTTGCATGATCAAGTCTTGTATACGACATACATATTTATGTGAACATCACGGTCGCTAGTTGTCCTTTAATTAAAAAACTACAAGCTTATTTCTCTTCCTTCATTTTATTCAGTTCGCATTTACTTGATAAGATCGTTCACTTAAAGGTTTTTCGAACTATCGGCAGGTTTCACTTCACTGTCTGTTGTCCATCAAATGGATTAGGTGGACCACTTAGGGCTTGCACGGTAGACATACACTTGCCAATGAATAGCATAGTGTTCAAGTAAGGTTATTTCTTAATACCAGGCCTTTTTGGTGCTTGGTAGTTGGATATGGCCGTTTGAAGGGTCCTTAGCAAAAGAGTGTGTTGGGTCGTTTGTTAGTTTTCTTTCCGTTCTCTAGGTATTCGTTTCTGCTCTTGGTTGTTTGTAGTTTGCTCTTGTTGGATCGCGCCGACTAACTTGGACTGCGTGAACGTCTGTTACTTAGGAGACTATGAAGGGCTACATCGGTAGGTATCTTACAGTTAGTTTTACTTGTTTTCTAATAATCGTATATATTTTAAGATTCGCAGCATAAGAATGTTGAGTTGAAAATCGCTAGTTGGTTGGGAATAATCCCTGTTCCCCAGCTCAATTGAGTCGGAACCAACTCAAATGAGAAATTGCGGATTTTGCAATTAGGATTCACATCCTATAGATTCTTTATAAAGCACCAAATTGGATTTTTGAGTGGTTTCTAGCTTGTTCGATTTATTGCATTGGATACTGTCTTCTATATGACTTGGGCTTAATCTCGTTACTTTGCTAGAAAGTTTGGGATATTGGAAGGTAAACATTATTGACGAATGAACATTTTACCACACGATGTCACTCATGTATCTACATGACTATTTTCAGATCTCATTATGTAATTTTATGCACTATCTGTTTTCTCTCTCCTTTGTAGGGAACACCAAGCACACGCAAGAACCGCTGGGACGAGACACCCCATTCAGAGCGTTTTGGAGCGGACACACCAGGCCACGGAGCGGGCTGGGCAGAGACTCCGAGAGCCGATGGTGGAGTGAATTCTATCCAAGACACACCCTCCTCGAACTACAAGGCATTCGGTCAGACGCCTAATACGGCGGCGGCTGTGATGGCGAAGCGCAAGTCGCGTTGGGATGAGACGCCGAAAGTCGGTAACACACCAATGGGTGGCATGACTCCTGCAGGTGCCACTCCAAGTGGTTTCACTCCGGCCATGGCCACTCCCGGAATAGCAACCCCTGGTCTGGGATTCACACCCTCTGGTGCAACTCCCAGTGGCCCCAAGGTGATTGGAATGGCGACGCCAGGATTTGGAATAGCCAGCACAATTCCCGGAACAGGAATTCCAATGACTCCAGAGCAGATGCGAGCTGTGCAGTGGCAGCAGGAGATGGACGATCGAAATCGTCCATTGACAGACGAAGAGTTGGATGAGATGTTGCCTCCTGGCTACAAGATTCTTCCCCCTCCAGCGGGCTATGTACCCTTGAGAACACCAGGTCGTCGATTGCTGGCCACTCCAACACCTGTTGCTGGAACGCCTTTTGGTTTTCACATGGCGACGCCGGATGTGGGAACAGTGGCGGGAATTGGATCAGCGGCGACTGGTGCGAATGCGGTGGCGTTGGGTGATTTGCAGCCAAAGGGCGACAACCTGCCAATGATGCGTCCAGATGACTTGCAATACTTTGACAAGTTGTTGCAGGACGTGGATGAGGATAGTTTGCCACCGGAAGAGGCAACTGAACGCAAAATCATGACTCTGCTGTTGAAGATCAAGAATGGGACACCGCCAATGCGAAAGTCAGCGCTAAGACAGATCACCGATAAGGCGAGAGAGTTTGGTGCGGGTCCTCTCTTCAATCAGATTCTGCCTCTTCTAATGTCACCCACATTGGAGGACCAGGAGCGTCACTTGTTGGTTAAGGTTATCGATCGTATATTGTACAAGTTGGATGACTTGGTGCGTCCATATGTGCACAAGATTTTGGTCGTTATAGAGCCCCTTCTGATTGACGAAGACTACTATGCGCGTGTGGAAGGCCGTGAAATCATCTCCAATCTCGCCAAGGTGGGTTTTGGCTACTATTCTTTTCTCTTATAAGTAGTATTGTCCTTCTCGTCTAACTAGTTTCTTGCTTGTAGGCAGCTGGATTGGCGACAATGATATCGACAATGCGTCCAGATATAGACAATGTGGACGAGTATGTGCGAAACACGACGGCTCGTGCGTTTGCAGTCGTGGCGTCGGCGTTGGGCATTCCAAGTCTACTGCCCTTCTTGAAGGTTCGTTTCTCAAAATGTCTCTTTACTTATCCCCATTCTCTATATGGAGTCTTGGTATCTCAACTAACTTGATTATTGTTCCTCTCTCCTTATAGGCAGTGTGCAAGTCGAAGAAATCGTGGCAAGCGAGACACACAGGAATCAAGATAGTGCAGCAGATCTCCATTCTGATGGGTTGCGCCATCTTGCCTCACTTGCGTTCTCTGGTTGAGATCATTGAGCACGGGTTGGTTGATGAGCAGCAGAAGGTGCGTACCATCACAGCACTTGCTCTGGCCGCGTTGGCTGAAGCAGCCACGCCGTACGGTATTGAGTCATTTGATTCAGTATTGAAGCCCCTGTGGAGAGGCATTCGTAGTCATCGTGGCAAGGGTCTAGCAGCATTCCTCAAAGCGATTGGGTACTTGATTCCTCTGATGGATGCAGAGTACGCGAACTACTACACGAGAGAAGTGATGTTGGTGTTGATTCGAGAGTTCCCTTCTCCGGATGAGGAGATGAAGAAGATTGTGCTGAAGGTGGTGAAGCAGTGCTGTGCCACGGAGGGTGTAGAACCTGACTACATTCGAAATGAGATTCTGCCGCCATTCTTCAGACACTTTTGGAATCAGCGCATGGCTCTAGATCGACGCAACTACCGACCGGTGAGCTGTCCTTTCATTGACTTGGGGCTTGTCTTTAATCTTGGAGTCTAGTTGGCTTATCGCTTTACTGTTGTTCTGTTTTCTTTTCTTTCCCCGCTAGTTGGTGGACACAACGGTGGAGATAGCGGGCAAAGTGGGCGCGGCCGAGATCATCACTCGTATAGTGGATGACTTAAAGGAGGAATCGGAGCAGTATCGTAAGATGGTGATGGAGACGATAGAGAAGGTGATGTCGTCGTTGGGCAGCGAAGAAATCGATGCGAGACTGGAGGAACAATTGATTGATGGCATTCTCTACGCCTTCCAAGAACAGACCACTGAGGTAGGTCCGTTTTCGGTTAGAGATGTTTAAATGTCGCTAGATTTTATTACTGTTTGGAAGTCCTATGCGTTATCTTGAGTTTTAAATTTAGAATATGTGCATGGTAACTATTACTATACTTGTTTAAAATCTGTTGCTTTAATTGCCGAACCTTACTTTAAATTACTTTCGCGTTTATCTAGTTTTATCAAGTTTAATCTGTGCTTGAAAGCAATTGCTTATTTTTACCAGTATTATTCGTGTGATCTGTTTTACCTTCAAGTCCTAGTCGACTGCTGTGTGGTAAATCGTTTCAGCAGTCTCATTCTCTAGAATTCATGGCCATAATTTTAGTCGTTAATTGTTAATGTGTATTGAATCCATTGAAGCACATCGATGTTAAAACGTAATGTAGTCAAAATAATCTTTTACAGCTCGTTACAAGATATGAATTTGACTAAAAGAGTTGGTGGAGAATGAATGTAAAGACTTGTGACTGAAATATGAACAATGTTTTAGGCGCTTTGGTTTGAAATATATTTTAGTAGTTTAGTTTCATAAATCAATTTTGATGTTTGATAGCCGAAAAAGTGTAAACCTGAAACTACACGGGTTTATGTGTTCGAGCGGTGGCGTCTACCCCATCTTCAAGGTTACAGAACGGTTAGCTGGTATATGCAAAGGTATGTATCTAGTAAAAATTATTTGAACTTAGGTGCATTTAGAGGATATGATACTCAAAAAGTGCGGAGTTGTTAACCACTACAACATCGATTTACTTGTTTCAAATATAATCTTAGTGGGTAGTCACTAAATATTACTTTGCCACCATTAGTATCAATAGTTCTTCACCTAAATGAATTTTGTTAATGATATTCCTGTTCTATTCTAGGATGCTGTTCTACTGACCGGATTCGGAACAGTGGTTAACGCGTTGGGAGTGCGAGTGAAGCCCTATCTGCCTCAGATTTGCGGAACTATTCTGTGGCGTCTGAACAACAAGTCGGCGAAGGTGCGTCAGCAGGCAGCCGATTTGATTAGTCGTATCGCGGGAGTGATGAAGATTTGCCAAGAAGAGAAGTTGATGGGCCACTTGGGTGTGGTGCTGTACGAGTATCTCGGTGAGGAGTATCCAGAAGTCCTCGGTTCAATTCTGGGCGCACTGAAGAGCATTGTGAATGTCATTGGAATGACCAAAATGACCCCTCCCATCAAAGAACTCCTACCTCGCTTGACACCCATTCTCAAGAACCGGTGAGTTGACCGTTCTTCCTTGTCTTACTAATACTGCCTATTTTCTATAGGTGGTAACCGTTTTGTTCCTTTTTAGACATGAGAAGGTGGAAGAGAATTGTATCGACTTGGTGGGGAGAATAGCAGATCGTGGCTCGGAGTACGTCTCATCTCGAGAGTGGATGCGAATCTGTTTCGAGTTGTTGGAGTTGATCAAGGCGCACAAGAAGTCAATTCGTCGTGCTGCGGTGAACACTTTTGGTTACATTGCAAAGGCCATTGGTCCCCACGATGTGTTGGCCACTCTCCTCAACAACTTAAAAGTGCAGGAGCGTCAGAATCGAGTTTGCACCACAGTGGCTATCGCTATTGTGGCTGAGACCTGTTCTCCCTTCACAGTGTTGCCTGGATTGATGAACGAGTACAGAGTGCCCGAGTTGAATGTGCAGAATGGTGTACTCAAGTCACTGGCCTTCATGTTTGAGTACATAGGAGAGATGAGTAAGGACTACATCTACGCAGTGACGCCGTTGCTTGAGGATGCGTTAATGGATAGAGATTTGGTGCATCGACAGACTGCTATGTCAGCTGTGGGTCACATGGCATTGGGTGTCTACGGATTTGGTTGTGAAGATGCCTTGCTGCATCTTCTCAACTATGTCTGGCCGAATGTCTTTGAGACATCGCCTCATGTTATTCAGGCTTTTCTGTGTGCCATAGAAGGCTTCAGGGTAGCCCTGGGTCCGAATAAACTCATTCAATATGTCCTGCAGGGTCTTTACCATCCAGCTCGAAAGGTGCGAGATATAATGTGGAAGGTGTATAATACGATCTACATTGGAAATCAGGACGGTTTGGTTTATGGATTCCCCAGAATTAAAGACGAGGAGAAAAACACGTACATTCGGCACGAATTGGATTACATTCTCTAATGTTTTTTTGCCGAATCTATTTCATTGTATCATATTCGCGCATTGTGCTAATATTTAGTATAATTCTGTTTGGATGTTTGTATTTCTTCATGTTCATGAAATAAAGGAAATTGGATGTATCCTGATATGTCTTTCATTGTTTTATTTGCTGTAAATTAGTTCAGGTGTTACTGATGTCATAAGTATGTATTTGGTATGTTTCATCTACTCTTTCGATGTTTATTGATAATGTTATATTATTGCCTCTGTGCCTTAATGAACTTGATTTACTGAATTGTGGTGATTTTTTTTCACCTAGAGTTTGTTTTTACACCACTTACTAGACAATACAGAATACCCTACGTTTATCTGCTCGATGAATTATTACAATAATTGTGGTTGGGCGTTTACTTAAGATCCGAATAGTACGTCATTATATTATGAACGAGGTGACTTGATGAGTGAAGGTGTTAGAAAGTCCATTTGCCAGGATTTTCAAATGCTGTGTGTTTACAAAATTGTTGTCGTTTACAAAATAGACACCCTTCCAACCATTATTGTCGGATGTAAGCTTTCATATGATCTTTCCAAATTCAAGAATGCTATTAGAAACACAGATTGTTGATAAAACAAATAATAGGTGTCGATGACTAGTGCTTAAATGGGTATAACTTTCTTACTAAAAGTCACAGGTCAAAGCTGAAAAAAAAAACAATTTCAAATGTACTAAAACTTGAAAGAATGCATCTTTTCGTCCCTGTTCCTCAACGATTTATAATATGCAATTCATAAGTGGCAAAGCTTTGTTCAGTAGGTGAGGAGGGGACAAACATAAGATGGGTTCTAGGGATGCTTGCGAACAGATGTCGGGAAGATATATTGACGGATTTGAGGGGAGACTGATAATAAAGTCGGTGGAAAACGATTGTTATAACAGTAGAACTAGATAGAGCAGAAATATTGAACTTGAATGTCTTCTGATTCTAAAGTGCAGTCTAGAAATTTTAATTAACTTTATTCCGCAAATACCCTGTTAGTGTCTTCAAGATACCCTCTGAATATTTCTCTCCCAATTTAGAAAAAATGATTAGGCACGAGAGCAATAATTTTGTGATCAGTTACAAATGCATTGATGTGTTTAATTTTTAGTTTCAGAATTATTACTGTTCTAGCAGTATTAAAAATAGGGTAAAATCTTTTACTCTAGAGATTTAGATTATCAAATATAGATATAAATACAAAAACCGTAATTCGCTCCGGTTCATTAAGAGCAAAACTACTGGTTGACTTCCAAATTGTAATTCTTTCTGATTATTTCGTAAGACATTTTAACATTTGTTGCTATCTGGAATCCGATGGGAATAACCAACCAAATTCTACCAACAATTTAAACATTCCGAGCCGTGTGTTTTTTTTGGTGTTGGGGTATAATGGTAAATATAAATTTGATCACTTATATTGAATATTTAGTCTGCAATGACAAACAAATCTGCAAAAAGGACTGAAATTAATTTCCGGGTAAATACCTTGGAGGTAAGAACTCGGTTGGATGGATTTAATTTTTTAAAGTCACAAGAAATTCAAGAAGCTTTTGACCTATTTGATACAGATAAAACAGGTTTTATCGACACAAAAGATTTAAAAGTGGCCATGAGAGCACTTGGCTTTGAACCAAAGAAGGAAGAAATAAAGAAACTCATAGCAGAATATGATCCCGATGGCAAAGGTATGTAATTATAATATTTATTATAATCATTAGGTGTTCTATCATATTCCGATTTTTTAAAAATGATGACAATCAAGATGCAGGACAAAGATGCTCGTGAGGAAGTAATCAAAGCATTCAAATTATTTGACGATGATGAAACTGGAGCCATATCTTTGAAAAACTTGAAACGCGTCGCCAAGGAACTTGGTGAAAATATTACAGATGAAGAACTTCAGGAGATGATTGATGAAGCTGATAGAGATGGTGATGGGGTTGTCAATGAAGCGGAATTTCTTCGCATTATGAAGAAGACTAATATGTACTGATGAACGGATTTTTCTCTCGAATCACATTCCATTGTAAGCCACTCTGTTAAAAATTTCTCTCATCTTTACCATTATTATTGTTATTCAAAACCTCCTTCATTTTGTTATATCAATGGGTTGGCTCATTTTCGCCTTTCATTATTTCTAAAAGGGGAAACCCGTCCAATTAACATTTTTAACTTATTTATTGAAGCACTTTTAAGTTTTCTTCTATGCGTTAAATAAATTCCCTTATTAAATTACACGACGACCTCCATGCATTAAGAAATTTAGTAATCTTTGTTATTACCTCCCTCATTCTGTTAGATCGATTTTCTTTCTACCCAAATTCCTTTTTTGGGTATTATCACTTCCTAATATCGTTTCGTCATTGTTAGGAGTTTTGACAAACCACTGAATGTTTGCCGTTGTTTCTCTTTTAAATGTCCATTTGGTTTGAAAGAAAACCCACATTCCTTAATACTATTATGTCCTCGAATGGAGACATACCTATGTAAATATATACACCATTTATTTAACTATAAATGAATTTATTCAGTTGGAATGCCTCGAAAGTGCAATTAAGCTAAACTAGAATTATATAATTAATGATGATATACATACATGATATTGAAGGAGTCCTTCAGAAGTACATAAAAAGGACTTAGAGGAATTATATATTAAGAATACTTCATTCATATTCCTTTGCTTGTAGGTAGTGTGCAAAGAATCACAAAAATTCGTGAAGGCACGTAACAAAATATTATTACAAAATCTAAACAATTTCTATGCACTATTTTCACCCGATCCTCGACATTTACCAACTTGAAGTGGCTTTATTCTAATATTTGCTGCAGCAACTTCCGCCCGAATGTCCTTTCCAAGGGGTGCCCTGAAAAAATAAGAAAATGTTAATTTCTAACACTTAGTAGAAAATTAACAATGAAAGAGAAAAATAGATTACCTTGGACTGAAGTCAATTGAACTTGGGTTATATTCAATTCGTCTGCCTTGGGAATGGAGCAAGGCACCGTTCCTACAAGTACAGAAACAAACTTTTATAATATTAGTAACGACGGGGATAGTAATAATTCTCAAGACCATAGAGGAAAATAGTTTTTAGACACTCATGTTAGGTAGAGGAACGAAATTCTAGGTTCGTTCTGGACGGAAAAACTAATTCATTTGCCTCTTTTGACCATTCCATTCACCAGACTTATATCAATTCACCACGAACCTACGGTCTTCAATAAGAGATACATATTAACCTATAGTTAGTCTCCTGCGTTCTGGATAAATTTTCATAATTTCTACTTTTCTTTGTCCAAATTGAAGTGTTTAAGTCAGCCGAAATTACGCTCAGCTTTCTAATTCCGCTATGCTTACCAAGCTATCACCAGACTGAATTCGCTTGAGTTACAGGCCACCGCCACAATCTTCCTATTGCTTACCGGTGTGTTAATAATGAGGTACCAGCCTGCGACTATCACATTGGTACCACTTTGTTACAGTAGAGATTTAATTGTCGAAGCTATTAGGGTAGGAATTAACTAAACTGGGGATAACCATCCTAATCGATCCTACTTTCCGTTTCGGTTTGCGTAGCAATTAGTGTTAAAGCTTAATAAATAACTATACTACCGACAACAACACAGAGATACGGGTACACAAATAGGGTTAACTCACCAAGCGATCATTACACCATTATCTGTACATAATCGGGGAGGAGGGGCAGTAAAACGCATTCCATAATAAGCAGCCACTTTAGCCAACTCTGATCGCATAAAGTGATTGCTTGCTACCCCACCAGAAATCACCTAGATTTAAAGGAGGTAGACATCTATTAATCAACAGTAAATTTGCCAGTTGCGTAAATATTATGACAAAATAGCATACAAGTGCTGGTGCCGAAAGGTCAGTGACTTCCCGAATTTCAGGTCTCGACCATGTGGGCTCAGGAATTTGCACCGACGAAGGAAGAAGAGAATTATGCACACAGTACGCTATAGCTCTCTGCACTCTTCTACAAAACAATCTAGTCACTGACGTTTGACAAGCAGCACAAATCGATGCAATTACGTCAGTCGGGAGGGGACTACATTGCATCTCCTTTTCTAAGTTAGCAATCAATCGTTCGGCCGCTGATCTAATACCCGAGAAGGAGAAATCACAATCCCGAGAAACGCTGCGCGGTGTAGGCATAGGATACGCAGTTGGGTTGGAACTGGTTTGTGCCATTAATTCAATAGCCATTCCACCGGGAATTTGATTAAATTCACCATCATTTAAGGTTGATAATTTTAAACGACGGGCAATCTAAGAGTTCTAAATTAACAAAACATATACTTACCTTATCTAAACAATCTCCCGGAGACATGTCCAAAGATGTTCCAAGTAACAGAAATTCATCTACACTTTTCGCGAGAGCCAAAAGTGAATGTCCACCACTAACTAACAGAACCAGAAATGGAAAAGTTAAACTTTCATATCAGATTGTGAAAAAACCAGAATTACTTTTTATCTGTTAGTAAAGCGGTTAAGGCATGGGCTTCCATATGGTGAATAGGGATAATTGGCAGTCTATCAAATAAAAAATACAGTGAGAACGTGGTCAAACTTGTATTTAGTGGCCAAATTCTTCGCATAGACGACACCGATTTTAAGGGATAAAGCCATTCCAGGTTTTACAGTTACTGCGATAGCATCTAAATCTCTAAACGAAAGGCTTGAATTTCTCATAGCAGTTAAAACTGTCGACGCAATATTTTCAGCATGCAATTTTTGTGCAATTGGAGGTACTACGCCGCCATTTCTAGATGTGAATTTAGCATAAAATTAAATAAAACAATAAATACTTTACTGAAGTGGCTGTCTGAGATGCGATCGCTTCACCTAAAACTAACCTTTGATCATTTACAACTGCAGCACCAGTATCATCACAGCTTGTTTCTATTCCCAAAATAGTTGAAAAAGATCGAAATTTAAAGTGTCTTGTGGCGCATATTACTCGAGCAACAACGGAGTATGAGAACAGCATCAAGGTCAACAGATTAAAGTCACTCGCGGGAATTCATCAAAACCTTGAAAAATGTTATGAGGAAATAAACCTTTAATTTAATGTTTTTAAACTTTTTATTTATATTGTAATGTATTTAAAATTATGTAAGCTTAGTATTTTGCTTTCTATGAATATAAAGCTGTAAGAAATTTTATAAACTGCAAAAATTACGAAAAGGTGGGTCTATTGAACTTTATTAAAGTACTTTTTGTTCACTTTAGATGGTGTTTATAAAATATTTTGAAATGTAAAATGCTATTTAAATTGATTTTATATTAATTATAGAATATAAATCTGATATTAATATGCAATTTCACTTTTGTCTGCTTTTACAAATAATAAGGTTTGCAGAATTGTACGGCAAAAATTCTATTAAATTATACATAAATGGTTACTCATGAAATAATGTCCAATTGTTATTTGATAAAATATGAGATTTCTGATTCCTTTTTGATTCGATTATGCTTACTAGCTTTCAAATTCCCATACTTTATTGCTCATGGTTTTCATTGCCGAAGAATTGGTTACAAGTTTGACCATAGCAGCTCAGATGAAGTTATTCACAAATGGACGAAATATCATTACTTCATGCAAACATTTTAAAAATGATCGAACAGAGCTAAGCATATAATGATAATGTATCCATCGTAATTACGAAAAGTATACACTGATTTTGGAAATTTATTCAAGTTAAATTGATGGAAATTAGAACGAAATTAATTGATCTCCTAAATCATTTGATTCAGAAGTTCCGTAATTTCTCCAATCAAATATTAGAGTTGGGTAAGCAAAATTCATTAATTCAATATGATTAAGCACTTGAATAATGAGGTATGGATCGAATTAATTTAAGGAAAAGTTGGGATGAGTCAGTTGTAAAAGAATATGTGAATAAATGTATAGTCCAAATATTAAGAAAGTGCAAATACAAATGCCCTTTTCTTCTCATCTCAAAAAAATATTAATTTAGAATTTATACTCTTCGATTAATTCACTTATTGTTCTAATAATTTTCCCGACTTATTCCGTCATTCAAAAGGAATTCAAGGATCATCTTTATACCCTGTCCGAAATTTCCGTTTACCTTTCGTACGAATAACTTGAATTGATAGGTGATAGAATACGATCTACATGGTATCATGAATACATATTAAATAAATTGCAATAATTTGATTATATGTATCTAATAATTATCCTGGTAAGACATTTGCTTCCATCTTGATCACGGAATGATGCTCAATCGATTTTGACACACTATAAACCTTAAGTGAACTGACAATTTAGGTGAATATTTAATTTTAAAATAAATGCGGAAGCATACACCTAGCTTTAATTTGTCACTTTCAAATACATTCAATATTTTGACGTTTTCGTTCTAAAATAGATGTTTTCAATCGGTAAAGATCAACAAAATAAGTGTATATCATTAAGACAGTTGATTGGAGTCCAACTTAAGCTAACTCTAATGAGCTTTGCTATATTTAATGAATCGCTTCCAGTTTCATCTACCTTCTCTTGGGTGTGAGAAGATACGGATGATTCTGAATATTATGGATATACATTCACCCAAGTAGCAAGATACTCACCTTTAGAATATTTTTTTAAACAAATATTTAGAATATTTGTTTATAGCAAAGTGAATTGTGCTCTTTATGGGGAAGTGGTTATCCCATGCAAAAGAACTTACACAAGTATTTTTGCATTACCGATTATAGAAAATGATAATTTCATGTTCGTATAAGATACGAGTTGGACAAAGAGATATGTGGGGGTCAAGAATACTATTATTAAAAGATGAATAAAGTATGATTGTAAGAGTTTATTTCTAAACATTAAAGGATTTTCTTGATTTTAAGTAGTGATAGGTACTATTTGAACCTAACAACTTTCTTATATTTAAGCGCATTCATTCTAATTGCTATATTTTCTAAGGCCAAAAGCTTGCATGCATACTGTTCCAACCGTTCATGATATTTTAATAGCAAGTATATGGGTATATTTGAGCCTGTATGAATATATGATATTTAGTGATGGTTTCTTTCTCATCTTCTAGTTTGGGGTAAGAGAAAAGTGAACTGGTTTAAATTCAGTTTTAAAAAGGATTATTTCGATGAGGTAAGAAATTTGACGTAATTTGAAGAGGAAAACCAATTATCTGATAATATCTATGGGCTTTTCAAATTTTTTCAAATCGGTGATAATCTGCAATTATCAAGAAATTATTAATTTAAGTCCCTTAATTGGCCCAGATTTTTTAATATTTTGACGTTTCAGAATCAGTATTTCAGACTCATATTTTTGGAGAAATTTCCCTCAAATAAATTATCCCCCAAGAAGAGAAATCTAATGTTGGGTTTCATAAAAAAATCAGAGACCATTAATTTTTTAAATTTGATTAATTATTATGTATACTGAGTGCCTAATCAAAATAAAATAAAAGATCGGGAATAAGTTGAAATCCAATGATCAGAAAAAGCTAATTGAAGCGACAGGACCTACCATTCTTGAATGAATAGTACCGGTCAGTGAGCACTGAACATCGTAGACAAGCATTTACTGCAATCCAGGGCACGAAGCATGAAATTTGGATTTTGGAACCAAATATTTTGCAAAATTTGTACGACCCAAATTTACATATCAAATGAGGCAAGATTCGATATTGCTCTCTGGACCTTTTTTATCCACTCCATTTATCATTCATTAGAATTACTGTTATTCAACGTCACTTGCTTCCCACAATTAAAAATTGTAACATTTTTCTCATTACCATGGATAATAATAAATAACAATAGTTTAGTATTGTTAGAAAGCTTTCTCTGTAATGATGATAAAGTCCGCGATTAATTCCGACAAGAGGACAAAGTTGTCGCACCTCCAAGACAATGGCCGATGATAGTTTAATTCATTAATTTTGTATAAAATAAATGCACGGATGTCGATAACAGAATGTTTACACACATTTCTTATAAGTGATAAAAGCAGCACACAGCAGGATGCTTTTATCTGGTTATGTGATTGCTGGGTTCATTATTATTACTTGGGATAATGCGAGAAAACGTTCGTAAATTTTTATCATGAGATGAGGGATGGTATAAAACAGAGGTATAAGATAACTTCTTGAAGCATTACTGTTATATTTTGAAAAATTTCCGAGACTGGACCGATCATAACACTGGATCCTCAGTTAGTAATATTAGAATTATTACGGTATCAGTGAATTAAGTGGGGCACCCGAAGAATTCGATTAGCAATAAGAATGTATTGATTGTCAGAATTGCGCACAGCAACAGTATTGTCAGTGGGAATGAATATAGGCGGATGAAACATTCAGGGATTCATTAATGACACTTCACATACAAGCAGACACTAATGCATGTCTTACAGTTCTTTATATAGAGAACTGAATAGCTGATAATGCGGAGAAGGAATCACTATATTGATGTGATAGGCATTTCATGAAATCAGTATTACCATATATAGACAAGCCTGGGATAAAAGACAACATGTAATTAATCATTACTATTGAGCTGCCCACTTTTTCATGAGGGTACAGTTCACTCTGCAATAACAAAATATCACAAAGCCCAATTTTCATGATTCATCCTCCGGATTTCTGAATGAGTTCCTATCCGCGAAATCAAAACTTGCTGACCATTTGATTTTATTGAATGGTATGTTCCACGACATTTACCTTTTCAAAAATTATTTATAACAGAATTGTTAAATTGAATATCTGGCTTCTTTTATCTAGCACACCACGTTTTTAGATGGTTAAAATGCATGATTTCAGTGAAAAAAGGAATCGAGCTTTAATGATTAGTATTTATCAGAACCTGTGACGCATAGCAAAGATAATTTAAATTATATGTTACTTTCTCAGCAAAGTATTAATTATAATAAAAAAATTCAACTTAATCGACAGGTCATAATCCAATACTTATTTTGGCTGACAAGCTAATTAAAATAAAGGAAAGAAATAGGGCATATTTGGGTTACATTTAAGAAGTACTCAGTTAAAATAGTAAATAAATACATAGTGAAGGCATTAGTATAAATATATTAAAATTACAAATAGCAGAGGTAAAACCAATTTGTGTGGTATACAAATGCCAGTGTGTGGTCAAATATTGACCCTTTACGAAACAATTGGAAACTAGGTAAACCCTGGCAAAAGCCGATTTCGAACGCTTTTAGGATTTCCATTCTCGGAAACGCCAAGATTAGTTTTAATAATGCAAATTAAAGATCAGTAATTTAAAATGTTTTGATCAGAATATGTATGCAACATGCAAGTAGATTTTCCCAAAGATCATCTTCAAAACGAGTAGATAGAGAGTTTCAATAAAAAATCTTTCTGAGAAATGCTAATGAGAATTTTGAATTAATGTTGACGTGCAGTTTGATAATTTTTAACATTAAGTGCCACTAAAACGTCAATAATAACATTGAGACTTGTACTATGTTAATTATGTCGTTGATAATCTCAACTAAGTGCTCTCTTAGCTATGAACAATTAAATCAATTAAATCGAAGTGACATGTCCATCTGCGTGGGTAAATCAACTGGACAATTGGCTCTGAATACAGCAGACGTAATTCACCCTCGAATCTGGGATTCAAACGATGGAGACCGAACATTGGTAAATCACAGAGAGCACCACTTTCCTCTTACAAATAGTGACAACTCAATGTTCCCAATGTCAAATAAAGTAATAGTCGTGATGTTCTGACTAACTACGCACTTATTGTTGACTCTTGTCCCACTTCATATTTTATTAAAATCGTTTGCCACTCCATTTATTCAAATGTATTTTTAAGATCAAAACTTGTAAAAGTTTTTTTGTATCATGGAGAATAATAATTCGATTTTTGCTAACTGGGATTTACCAAATAAGCGTTCTAGTGGTAGCGATTGGAATGGGATATAAACTTTTGAAAACATTATTATAAACAAAAAATTCCATTTAGATTTCAGAAGATACAAACTTAAAAACCGACATATTGGGATGACAATGAAATTTGCTTAAAAGTTAAATATAATCGGATGACATTTGCCTTATTTTTGGGTTTTCACAATATGAAAGGAGTATTCATACGTTTGTCCGATCTTCTCCGGGACACTTTATAATACCACTAACTTCCCACTTAGTTCAGCAGGAATTTTCCAACACTTATCTTGGGTGGAGGGGTAGCATGAGAAAATTGATTTCTTCCACCCCTTTATTAACCATACAGCCAGTGCTGTTGGCTAATTCACTCACTGGGTAAGCACCAAGGGGCATCGAACAAATAACCTCTGGAATTGTCGACGAGTACGTCAATCCTCAGCAAAAATCCTATTTAGGGAAACGTTTCCAACCCTCATTTCGAGCAAATAGTCGTATTATGGACTTTAACCTAACTTAACTTAACCAGTGCTATTGGCCATCCCGCTCACTAGGTTTGCACCGATGAGACATGAACCCTCTACCCATTGATAATGCAGATGCGCACGATGGCAAATGCGCCACCGATCCACAAGAGGTGATAACAGCCGCTTTCTTAGATTTTTATTAGGTCAACTTGATAATAAAGTATTACTTAAATATGTCCTATATATGTGTTTAGAGAAAAGGAAATATATGTCTGTCAGTATCATATTTATCTTAGAGTGAACAAGAGAGTAAAAATCAAGATCTAATATCTTCCATAATGGAAAATAATAATTTCATTTGTGCTAAAGCCTTTATGATATTGTGACCTTGAGTTGCATGATTTTTCAACCCCAATGGTAGATCTTTTAATATACAAAAAGTGTACATGTATGGATTTAAAAGGATGATAATTTAAACATGAACGTTTTTTCGAAATCACTCATTTTACAAACCCTTTGATGAATCGGAAAAGCGGATGTCCGTAATTAATAAAATGTAATAGAATTTTAGCATAACATCTAAAGGTACGATTAATTCCAATGTCTGGCGCCTAAAATCACTTACACCAGGGGAACTAATGGTGTCAGTGTTAAAATCCCGCATTAATTTGCAATTATAATCTAATTAAATATCAATTTGGAATTAACCACCGTAATTAATGTTCCAGTTATTGCCTCAAATTAGAGTGGATTAGAAAAGTGTTTGGCATCATGTAGGATCTAACGCTCTGGGGACTGATCATTCAGCTTCCGCTTCTTATTGGCTCTTGAGTTGGAGCATTCACGCGTAGTAAATTTCAATATATACCTCTACAAGTAAATTTCCATCATCACACCACTACTAACGCCCTTATTTAAAAAATCAGAGTAACACAGAAAAAGAGGACTCAAATATGCCTTCCCGACGAGCACCTAAATATGGTAGGATCTAACATCCCATCTTTCCCCCTCTTTTTCTCATTTGGAAAAAAACCTGGATTGTTAATGCCATCAAATCTTTCCTTTCAGCCTATCCTAAGGCACAGGAAGAACATTACTGGAAAAAGCCAACCAGATATGGTAAAATAATTTTTATGAAACCTTGTTAAACTCTATACTTTTCGTACTAAAACTTACAAGGTTGTTTTTTTTACTTTTTTATAGATATTTCAGATAACGAATCATCAAAGAGCAGTAGTAATTAGAAAAAAATGAAATTATTTTTGAAATTTTTGCTTTGAATTCAAAGAGAATTATTTATTTTAGGCGCAGAGTCTTCAGATGATGATGGAGAAGAGAAAATTATGGTAGAACGTTATTGGAAACGGGAACCGTCCAGTTCGTTATTGCCTCTAAAAATAGTACTCTTTATTTGCTTTTTAAAGTCAAACTAATTGTCTTTATTTGCTATTATTTTCAGCCCATAAAGGATGTGAGGCACCAAGTGGAGAAGAAAAGATAATCATTTCTCGACTATGGAAAAAGAAATGTGAGTGTAAAAGAGGAGAAAATGAACAACTATGCAGTCAAATTGATTAATTTACACTTCTTTCCTCAATCTTTTAGCTACTGGAGCGAATAGCGGAACCGGTGACAAAGAGAGTAAGTTAAGTAGTTGGTCAAAAGGTGCAAATTGAACGAAATCTTCATTATCAGAGGATAGAAACTAATATAATTAATTTTACTTCTAGCAAGCCGTGGTCATTCGAATGGCCGGGTATCATCCGCCACAAAATCCGGGTCATCAAATGCTTCGACAAATTCATCAGACGCTTCCACTTCAGAGTCGTCGAGTGAATCAGGAAAATTTAATTCTGATTACGGTTCCAACATTGATGAAGAATTCAAGGAACACTACTGGTCGCGCAGAACACGAGGTACATATCATCCAACCCTTTCCAATTTTTAACTCTAAGCTGCTCTCTCGAAAGCTAACACTCAACACATCCATATGTAGAACAAATAATAGCCAAATTTGATTCTCCAGCCTATTCTAAGCCCCGATATTCACAGAGTAAAAGTCGACTGCATCGTGGTAAGAGCAACTTCGATTTAACCCCCAAAATAATCATAAAAACAAACACATAAGTCTTAAAAGCGGAAATAATCAATAAAATAAAATAATGAAGCATTGCTTATTAATAACCTCCTAAAATTCCTTATACTTCATAGCAGATAATCAACGGCCCAGTCCTCGTGGTAGTCGACGTAAGCTCCTTTCAAATTTTATTTTAACTCATGAATACTTTGAGATAGCCAAGCAGAGATATTTATGCTCCCGTTTTTACTATTCCAGCAGCAGTCTGTCAGAAATGCGGGTCTTACAAATATCCTCGCAAACACTGAAATGGAAGACACTTCTAGTAATATATTAAACTATCTAATGCAACTAACTTTCGAACGCCTTCTTTTATGTTTTTTTGATTTTGGTAATAAACGATTCTTGTTGTGTAGAGCCCCTTTCGCTTACTCACTCAGTCTCTTACTCTAACAACCCTTTATTTGATTCTTCAATGTTTCTTCGCATATATACACATAGTAACAGAATAATAAAGCTAATTTTTGGATAGGAACAGCACTGAGATGTCTATACAAATGTATTAATTTTTTTCAAGGAGTAGATGGAAAAAATAAACTGCAAAACCGTGAGAATAGCCTCTTCAGACTAGGCGTTAGGAGAATTACAAAGTCCCATATGAGTTCATCCTCGTAATTTAATTCATCACACAATTAGATTAATTGTGCGCTCAATTAACAAATAGGTTAATTATATTTACAAGATAGAGTGACTCGCTATTTACCAGTTGGTTAGAAACTCTCTCCAATTATAAATTGAGTGCAAAAAATATCATCTCCTTTTAATAATAAATACCGTTATTTTATATTATTGGGTATGAAAGTTGAATCCACAGTTGCAAATCAACGATAGCTCTAAAAGACAAATAGATCGGCATTCATTTGGTAAAACAGATGGAAAAGTATATCTTCAAATTCTTATGAGGCTAGACTAGGAGAGAGTTCTGAGAAATGTAGACTTATTGAAGTGAAAATTACTTTACTCTTCCTCATTATTTCGTAAAAATACTCTCTATATAAACCGATTAAATCTTTGGAAGTGCCCCCAATTAAACCGTAAAATGATTTGCTTACAGAATTAATATTTTTACACATAATTCATAGAAAATAGATGACCATTAATGCAATCACTTCCGAAAAGTGTATTAAATTATGTCCTACCGGATTCGAATAGCTAAATTATTTTATATTTGTGCTAATTTTCATTGACAAAGTTGTAACAAAAAATGTAAACCAGGTGATTTTGATAATAATATCAAAATTTAAGGTCTCAATAATGAAAAAACGATTTCATATGGTAAAATGAGTCTCAGAGTGGGATGGCGTGATCAAATAAATTGTTATCGAACATTTAATCTACGATTTTCCAACGACCAATGCTTGTTCGAAAGTTCGTTTCAATGTGTGTATAAACAGTATCTGGAGCAACTCATAAAGGATAACCATTACTGTCGAATATAAGCCTGTATATTATTTAAAGAAACCTAGTGCAGTTTTGCAATCTTTAACAGATTGCACTGCAGTTACAGATCCTGAAAGTCATATGTCATCACGCCATGGATTACTAGGACAAAATTAATTGGTTTCTTAATACGTGGATTAACGTATTGTAAGTTAATAGTCTGATTTTTCCCAGGTAATATAATTAATATGATGAGTGCATGGTAATAGACGTAACAATTAGATTTACGATTCCAAGATCCCTGAAAACATGTTAAATGAGTTCTGAATTGCGCATTAAAAGTTTGAAGCTAAAAAGGAATATAAGAAGGGTAAACATGATATGACATTTGATTTGAAAATCAAATCAAAACCATTTGCCTACAGTTTCGTAAATCTCTCATGAATCCATTGTAGGACCTGTGAACATAACGTTTGACATGCCTTTGCGTTAACCTGAGGATTTTCTTCAATAATAACCAACTAAACAACAAATAATTTTATGAACTTCAACATGTGTTACAGGTTCCGGGAAAGATATTAACTATCTGGTTTTTTATTTGCGTTCGAATGCTGTAATTAATTAGCCTTCGTTTTCGTCTTTATTATTTTGTGTATCTTACAAACTGACATTTCATCCACACTATTAATTCAAGGACATATCAACTTGATCATGATAAGGTACCACATGAAATTCTTAAATATTTCAGGATCTCCTGCACAGAATAAACGTCTGTTTGGTAAGTGCATAAGTTGAATGACGAATAAGTATTCATTTGACATAAAATTTACTAAAAATCGATAACCTGAGGGAAAAGCTTTCCACGCGGGCCTTTAATTAGTGATAAAATAAAAAAGGTATTATAAAATGTTCTTGCCAATAGATGCGCAATATTGCCTTGACATAATTGTATTCCATTTTTAAAGGATTTCATTAAGGTTGATATGTCAATCAGATATTTAACGAAGGTTGTACCGTGACGAATAAAATTATTACACTCTATCTACACAGTATTCTCTGTACACAAAGACTGTTAAAAATCTGCTCCATATGAAGGAAATATTATTGTGCGCTTTCGGATAAGGAGTGAAGTTTTTCTGCATTACTATCAAGCTCTTTCAAGAGGTTTAGACATATTTAGAGCGATAAATCACATTCGTGACCCCGAGCATATGTTGCTAAGCCACAGTACGGCTATGTTCCCATGTCGTTCTGATATTCATTAATTAGAGCTATCAAAATACTTGTAAACGTCAAGCAATTCAAGAATAAAAGATGAATAAATAATTTTCACACCCTAGCTATATTTCACTCAATAAAAACTAGAAAGGAAAAATCGTTTGATGTTAGTGGTTTTAGGGAAGAAAGTAATGGTTAATTCCCTGTTTTTCCCTGCCGTCAAGTAAATGTTCTGAGTAAAATAAATGCTGGTGTCTGAACGTAAATAGCGAAAAACTATATCAGAAGTCTCATCTATCTCGCCTATCTTATTTGGGCTCAACGATGGTACTCGAAGAATCTTGGATAATGTTTGACTTTCCTTTCCTGCCAGAAACAAGAACTTTAAATAAATTGGATAAAATGAGAGGCAGTGGGAGCTAAATAATACAGCCATTCTGATTAGCTTGGTGAAATGATAAACACAGTCTTTTCTGATTCTCCATTTCAATCCCTATTTATATCACTTATACCCTAGTTCAATTTTCTCGCTTATAATAAGCTTTTTTGTTTTCTGCTTTTCGTACATTTCACCATGATTGTGTGAGAAACTGAGTCCAAAGTAGAGTTTTATTAAGGCACATTATATAAATAAGGCAAATAAATATTAAAGGTAATAAAATTTATAAGATATATGTAAGGTAAAAATTTAAAAAAAGACAGATTACAAATAACGAGTGGAAACGGCCAATTAACATCATATTCGCCTAACTCAACCAAGAACGACAGTGACTGGTTACTATGCAGCCTGATCTATCTGATGACTTGAACTCCTAGGCCGCCTTCCCCACTGGTCCACTCTGTGTGCAGGGGTGCGTTTCACTTTAGTTCAGCAAAGTTGAACGCCTAATACTAGCCTGCCTAAGCTTATATTTGTTATTAATTATTAGTTGCACTTTACTCCTTTGATAGAGAATTCTCACTAGGTTCACAATTCCCTAATGTGGTTGGTCATTCTTTCTTCTCCTTCTCCACTTTTGTAATGTGGCACATCGAGATTAGAAGACATTGAGTAAAGAAGCACCTATTCTAAGGTATGAGTTCTTAGTCAAGAGAAGGTAAATTTTGCCAGAGAGCTAATTTTAAGCTGAATTAACAGCCGCTAACTTCTCTTCCCCACATTTCAGGCCTACAGGAAGCATTTTTATTGTCCATGGCAGCGCAAATAAATTTTTACAAGTTTTAATTATGAGATAGTATTTGAGTAAGAGGTCGCATAAGATATGAAACGAGAAGGGGGATCAGATGAAGCTGGCAAAGAGGTGTGGAAATCAGATATTAATTTGCTGGAATTATGGTAGCATTGTGTTGTCCATAAGAAGTATAAATCACTTTGCGATATAATAATGTTCAGATTTAATGAGATGACTCCTAATTTGTCCAGAATATTAAGAGCTTGGTGACCGAATCCGTGATAAGTTATGCCACTTCAATTTGTTTAAATACTACTACAGTCAAAAACAGACAAATGAGACTAGCAAAGATTTTTAAAATTAAGGCAGTTGTTATAAATTCTTATAATAAATGCGTAATTATTGTGAATCAAGAAAGTGCTAAGACTGACATGAGAGGGGGAAATAATAACGTGTAGGTGTTTCGGGATGACGTATTTTTCAGTATCAATTTTAACGTGGATATGGTAGCACAAAACGCGCTTGATAAACAAACTGAATAGAGAGGATTATTAAATAACTTGAGTTAATCAGATAATTATTGCAATACATTAAATATGCGTGCAGTTCCTGGTGCTTATATAACTATGTTATCTTTGAAAAAGTAGGCTTGCTGGAGAGAGGATATCACCTAGCAAAAACGAAAATTGGGCAGTAAAAACTAACAAAACTACTGTCTCAAAAATGCTTTAAAAATGTAATCATCGTAAGAGATGAAAATGATTACTTTGATTGATAATTATTTAAAAAAATCGAAGAGGTATCAATTCCGTAACCGGCAAACTATTCTGTAATAATTTTTACCAAGAGAAAAGAGAAGTGCAGTCACGTCAAGATGCTTGATAAATTTAGCAAAAACTATTAATAAAAATAAAAATGTTTTTCATAATTAACCTTTGAAATTCCGCACATTGTTTGGACCAATGGCAGTGTCCAGACTAACTGGCTTGATGTCTGAGGGAGTAAGCACCTATGTATATATTGTCCAGACTGATATGTCCCATGGAGACCACCTAGGACTTAAATTGATAATTCCATGACAACGTGAAGACTCAAGGTATTGAACTGTTTCATCGGTGTCGTATCCCAAATAATAAGATGGTTAAACAATAAAGCTCCATATGTAAGCGTTAGCCTATGAGAGAAGTTAATAAAGGGATTTAAGGCCGATCAATGAGTTATGGGCAGAACAACTTGAAGTCAATATTTTAGAAATGGGAAACTAGAAGAAATCGACAAGTGAGTCACGTGAATAATTAAACGTAGTAGAGAAAGAAAAACACCTCAAAGGAGAAGATAACTTCAGAACAAATGAAAGTTTGTGAGAAATAGTAAGATTATGTTGTATACAAAGGCTTTTAGGGAAATAACACTGAGTTTCAATCAACTGCAAAAGAGAAACACTACAATTGGTTGTTTTCATATAAAATTTTTAGTCTAGAGTACCGTTGTTGACTCAAAGTGCTGTTTGTACCTTGTTCCTCTAAATGTAAATCAGTGTTTAGCTGTCTCATTAAATTAATGATCGTCAATTTTCACAACGAAATAACCTTCAAATTGTCATTTGTGGGGAATCAAAGTTAGGGTTTTAAAGGGTTCTTGCCTTAGTTATTTTCCTGGGACCAGAATGTACACTTATTTAATGAATAGTTAATAATATTCTAAATTCAAAATTTTAGGCAGAACAAATCCACGTATGGAATCTTATGAATCACATATTTGATCACGAAGTTAAAAGAATAACTGCATTAGGATGAACAATTTTCCTTGATACTTATTCAATGTAAATAATTAGGGCTCTATTTTAAATTATTTAAGTTAATTTTTGGGTGATGACGGAGATGATTTTCCATTCCATTGTGGATGAAATCATTAATTCAAAATAAATCTACGTTTGAATACTCAGCAACAATAAAATTTATGATGTATTTTCTGCCAATAATTTAGTATTTTCATCAATAAGACTGACGGCTGATGTCAGGTATTAATAATGACGCTTGATTTTATAAAAGTTAAAATAAACAAAACTGATTATACAACAAATACTCTAATAATCACGTAGGAAAAATATGGCCAATCTATACCATCTAAGGGCTGTCCAGGGCTAAAGAGGTAATTAGCACGGTCGTCCGATATTTTAACCGCAGTTAATTCAGATTCACGCTTTCCTCTGCTGTCGAACGAATTTTCATTGTATTAGATCAAGGTAATGCAGGCAGGATACAACACCTGCCTCCTAAAAACCAATACCTACCACATTATCTACCCACTAAACTCCAACTAAAGGCCATTAGATCCAATTAGAAATCATGATTTTAAGATTGAAATTCTCCACTTTACCTTCCCCTTCCTCTAATTATGTAACTTTTTGAAAGGTATATACCCGGTTTCTCTGTAAAATAACACGGCTTCAAAACCTTGATATCTAACTTCAAAGCTGTACGCTAAAATATATGAATTGTGTTTGAGCATGAAACAATCAGAACGACAACTTTGCTGAGTAGGCAGAGTTGTGTTATTTAGTAACCGTAAAAATGTCAACGTAATTTGGAAAAATTAATTCCTCCGTGACCTTACAAGATCCAGACTTAAAGACACGTAACTAAAGCCAGAGCTTCATCACTCATGCAAATATGTATTGAACTTATGTAATATGTACATTACAAATAACAGAAAATCAATTCATACAAAATAATAATTGAAACTGTTTATTTATAATGAAATAGAGAACACGCACTACTAATATTAGTTCTATTTAAGCTTAAAGCCACTTTAATCCTATTGATAAATTCATAATGCGTAAGATGCGCAAGTTGTTTGTTGCATTTCAATATTCTAAAAATGGAGACGCCGTTTTTGCTTATCGCAAATGAAACCAAATTTGTCTCAATTATTTTTATTTTACTGTGAAAGAAACCATTTTATGTTTTTATTTGGAAATATTGTCTCTAAGTGGTTACTACAAACATTTTTTTGGCAGTTACTACAAGAAAATAATGAGCGAATTTAATTTTAGATGAAAAAACCAAATTTGGTACATTAAATATATTACTTATAAATTCTTACAAATCCGTCTTGTAGGTATCCAAATCGAGACAAAATTTTTGTCCACTTAATGATTAAAATTTTAATTAAAAACTCATACGATTTGAATGGCCTACCAAACCCAGTTTTTGTTCTGAATTTTAATGTTCTATACTTTAAATTTGATACCTTTCTTAGCCTTTGATTATGATATTTTTCTAAGGGTAATGTTCGCATTATCACTTTTTCTCTTAAATTTATATTTCGCAAGGAATATGCAGAAGGTAGCATCGACTTCTAAATTTGGAGGTTTAATTGTATGATAAGTTTTTAATCCTGACATGGTTGTTGTATCAGTTAAGAATTTCACTTAAGTTAACAGGGTTTAAAAGCATTTAAGTAGTACTACACAATAATCTTTTAATGCAAATTGCCATCATATTTTTTCGGTGCAAACCACGTCCAAGTAAATTTCGCCTTTTTACTAATCGGAACTGAAGCATACTCTTCCTATTTAATCGACTTTCTTCGTACAAACAATTATATATAAATTAATTAAAAATAACTCCCAAACTTATCTGAGATAATATTATTACAGATCGATTAATCCAATTTTTTTAAAATTTCAGCATATTATTATGATGACTCGCCATTCTATGTAGCCAATAGACTACTTTATGATCAAAGCACTCGAATTTGACCCACTTATAGTCCTTACCTAGCTGAGCAGAAAAATGAGCCTCAGGTTTGATTAGAAACCTTCGTTTTCGATAAAAAATCACATTCAGATATTTATTTTACCCACTCTTCGTTTTATATATCTGCCTGTTGATTGTTCAAAACAATTACTTTTGTTAATTGTCAATTAAAAACATAAAATTTTCCGACAAAATTGCATATTCTTTCATGAATTTTAAAATTTGAATGCAGTATTTAATAAATTCTTAGTTTAAATGTTAACTATAAGAACTAAGTATACATAATTAATTCTAAGTATATCCAGAGCTAAGAAAAAGGACGAAAGTTTTATAACAAATTGTTCATTTGCTACCCAAAAAAGAACAATAAAATATTTTTGCGAGTTTTAATTATTCAAGCTCCGAATAAACAAAACGGCAAATATGCGGAAACGAGAATAAGAATGAAGCGGAAGAGGATTTAGTAAGAGGTAGGCAATGCAGTCTGAAGTTCATACGTCATATTTAATTCTAATTATTAGGCATTGGGCTGTATATATTCTTTTAAGAACTGTTTCTCTATGCATCGGAGTGATATTTAATATAGCGATTTGAATCCCAGGTTCATGGGTGAAATTTGTTGTTTGTTGACTAGGTAATTTCATTCATTATTTGTCTTGCCACCTCTATTCCACTCAACAAAAATTTATTAATTCATACATTTTACCCTTACCAAAATTAATTTCTACCAAATAATTTCGGTAATAGTCTTCACATTTACAAAGATTTTTTAATAAAATTCATTTTCTATAGAAAAGAGAAATACTGCTAGTTCTAAGAAGATGTAACCGAGATAAATAGTCAAAAGATTCATTGTGATACCACATTCTCTGTTTTTTCTCTCCTTTTTTAATGAAAATCAAAGGAGAAAAATCAATTTCTTCCTTTGCAATTTAATGAATATTAATTTTTGGCCATCAAATTATATTACCATACTTCAATTAAAAGAGATTTTTTTTAATTAGCCGCAGCAGGAATGCAACATTTTCGTGAGGATATTTTTCAGCCTCCCCTTTCTACTATAATCAACTCTTTTTGAAAATGTGAATTTTATTGTTTATATAAAAATGAATCTTAACCACGCTAAGGTTATATCAACGTTTTATAATTAACACAAACATGACATTAAGTATGAAAGAGAATAAAATTAAAAAAATTATTGAATATTTGATTAATTATTTCCTGAATATTTTAGTTATGCAATTACATATCAATTAAATACATCCGACTATAGAAAAAACTGCCGTTTATTAACTTAAACAAAGTTAAATGAAACTGTACAAAACACCGTTTATTTTCAGAAAATGAAATAAGGATTGTGTTTTATTTTTTTAACGTCAGATGGTCCTATTATTTTGTTATTTTTTCTTAATGCTTTCCAGAAAAAGTGCAAATAATTTAACAAAACAAGACATAACTATTCGTTCCAATCTCGATCTAAATTCTTAACCAATCGGAACAGCCATACTTGTTAAATGAGTAGTCTGTTATGCCAATCCTGAAAGCTCAAAGTTAACTACGACACCTATTTAAGGGATACAGGACAGAAGTTTTTGGTGTCTTATTTGGTTCTGCAGTCAAAAATTTATTGCATTTCAGTTTCTAACAGTAATAAGGTGTATTGTATTATCAGTTATAATTTTATTTAATATAACAGCATTATATGGAAGCCCCAGAAGAATTTGCGGGCAATCATATCATCAGTTAGTTTTGATTAGAAAATCGTGCCTAACATTTTGCATTCTTTTGATCTTTCGTGAGCATTTTTATATGCATCTTTCAGAGCTCTTTGTTGTCGCAAGTTTGAATTTTTAATTTCTTCTTATTTCAGAAAAAAACTAACTAAGCAAAGTTGCCCAATTTTTACAAATAATAGCATGAGCTCTTACGATTATGAAGTCTCCACGGAGCAGGTTGTTTGAACTCTGCATATATTAAAACAATCTGTTGAAGAATATATGGTAACACATATTTATAATATTTTTAGACTTCAAATTTTAGGACGTAAGTCATAAAATCAAAGTTAATGAAAACTTGTTTTCTTCTGAGTTTTCTCTCCATTGTTCGTCAATGTATTCCATATTTTAATAAATTAAACAAACCAATCTATTTCAAAAATGAAATCAAAATTGAATTTTAATATTTGATTTTGTTTTAAGATCAGAAATAATCGACGACTCAGCATACTATAACGCAGGTGGAGCATGAGAAGGCTTCGATAACAAAACAGTTCTTCTGCAAGTCAATCAACCCTTTAATCCAACTTAATATACGCTGAATTAATACTAAAAAAATTATACGCCAAATACAAACATATTTTTGTATGTTTGTTCTAGTTCTGCATAACTGCTAAGTTTTGAGGTTGAAGATCCAAAAATTAGCGATGACGGTGGTGTACTCATATAATCATATGAATGCCCTACATTTCGTGCATTATGATTTAATTTAAATTTAACATTCAAACATTCAAATTTTAAAATATTATAGTCAGCATTTAATTTGTAAATGCTTAAAATAATAGAACATGATACTGCATAAACACCATGACCATCTGATTTTTGTTTTTTCATTGTGGGGCAGTGCATAACTAAGTGCACAATTAACAGTGCGACACTAAAAGCTAGATTTCAAATTATGTCAATCATATTAAAAGTGATTGTTTTTGTGAAATTAAGGGATTAATGACACTTGAACCAATGACAAATGATATTTTATTTTTTTAACCAAATTAAAGATAAAACTGTAAAAACAGAGAAGTGATGACTTTGGAGATTTTATTAATTTTTAGTTGACTAAAAATAACTTCTACTAGTGTAAAATACATGAATATGTTGGATTGGCATAGATCCATTTAGAGAGGTCATTAGTCTAATTTCAGATAGTTAATGTTCATGAAAATTTGGGTTTCATAAGCAATGGTTAATCAGCAGAGGAGTTAGAGAGTCGAAAGATGAACACAGCAAAATCACTTAGTCTGAATAAACATGTCCCATAATATTAAAGTTAATACTTTTTTTAAGGATTGAAATAGATTTTACTATCAAACATCGTAGTTCAATTTTAATACTTTTCTTTAATTGCCCGTTATTTAACAAATATTTGGACTAATATAAACGCTCCATTATGCGTCAGTGGCGAATTGGTCACCATGCACGTCTGCCATGTCAGACGTCATGGGTTTCGTTCCTGTTGACGCACACTCAGTAATTGGAATAGTCAGGCGCACTGTTTAAGATAAATTAGCATGGAGCGTGATAGAATTTGAGTTACTCTCTATGGAAACCCCTTGATGCCACTCTCCACTCAAGATGAGCGTTGAAAAAGGCCTTCTCAAATAAGCCTGTAGATTAAGATAATAATATACAATTCATAAGATTTTCATTACAGACAATATTTTTTTATTTTTTTAATTGTGAGTTTGTTGATCAACTGTCAAACTGTTTGATCGCAGTTTGAGAGTGGGAAAAAAAGTCGTACAATCACTAACATTGTTTGAACGAAGTTTAATTAATTGATTTGAGATGTGTTACTTTCCAATTTTTTGTGAATTTTGAAAATTAACGGAATTTTGACCTTTAAAATAACTAAATTTAGCAATAAAGACTAGTAGGACAGTGAGTTGATGAGTAATAAACGGGAAAATAAAGGGGGCTGTGGTGTGTAAAATTCAAGTAAACAAGTACTATACAGTCTTATTTGGTATTATGAATAGCAAACAAACGCTTCAGTAACGTTAAATAGAAATTGTGTCCACCTTCAGTGGGCACAGCCAACTGAGCTCTGCTAACCGCTATCTTTCTCATCCTTGCTATGATAAGGCTGTAAGCTCATGAATCACATTAAGAAAATTTCCTCTTCTCAGCCATTTGAGGAAAAACGAAATAAAGCCGCAAAACCGACTCTTTCTGATTAAAAAATACCGGTAAATAAACACTAAACATTGTGGATAAGTATTTGCTATGATCCAGGGGACAAATCATAAAATGTGAATTTCCGAATACGAACCGTCCACTTAATAAATATTATACATCTGGATTTCAAAAATCAAATGAGGTAAGATTCTCGGTCTCCTCCAGATCATTATTTGTCCGGCTTATTGTTAACCGATTTCAGTTGCTTCCCACAATTAAAAATTGTACAATTTTTTATGTCACTGTGGGTAGTAATAATAATGGGAATATTAACACATGGAAGTTATTCAAAGCTGATAGAATTGCATTTATATTTTCTTCCTCAAAATAATAATTTTGAAATGAAGGAACCAAAGGAAGGACAAAGAAATATAAATCTTGATCTCCTACAATTTTCATCAAATTGCTTCCATAGCTGACTTCCAATCGAACGATTCAGAAATCTTATAGAATTAAGTTTTGCTTACCAAGAGGCCCTAATTGAAGTCGAACTATGTAGAAATCATAGTCATAAAGGATGAAATTTCCGAATTTATTCACCTCGATACTCATTGTATTGAGAGCTATGCCCATGATGTCCAAATCGCGTGTTGAGTAGGAGAATTTATTTGAATAGATTAAATAGAGAAGAATCATATTTGTTTCAAAGGATAAAGTAGAAAAAAGTAATAATGGAAAATGATAAAAACACATTAGTATTTCTCTAGAAGTTTTTTATTGAATATAAAATGGCAATGATTCAGGTTCAAATAGAAACAATTTTGCTCAATTTTTTCCAGTTGGTTTGCTACCTTAATAAAATTAATACGATTTTCCCCCTTTTGATTGGAACCTTGAACTAATCTTCTTGTTTAATGTGGTATAAATCAATAAAATAACATTTTCATCCACCTAGATAAACTCTGATGAAGGTTTACATCTTAATTAATCCAACACATTTGTGTAAATTTTAGTTAAAAATAAACAAACATTTGCAGTTTATGAATTAAGAATATATTACATAAAATATTTTACCGAATTTTTCATAGAAGTATTTGGAAATGCTACTAACTTATGTTATCGGAAAAAGGTAAAATGATCTACTGTAGGTTTGCATAACATTAACCACTTTTATAATATCTTTTAATGAATTATATAGATTCACTTAGATCACGTTCGCAGTTTTTGGTAAGTTGTAGAATTTAAATTTAACTGAGGATAAAGTGCGATCATTATGGGGATGAAGAAGGCCGAAGAAAATTTAATCAGGCGAATTGTAAAAACAGATTACAATTAAGAACAAACGAAGCGTATTTGATTAATTAATAATAAGAAACGAAGGGGTAGAAAACAAAAATTGGGAAAAAAAGGGTGTGCATTTGAGAGATTTTAATATTTACTAAATTATTGCCAGAAGTATTTTATGCAAATTCATTCTTATTATCTTAATTTACATGTAAATTTGGAAAATAGAATGAAATAAACCAAAAATTTGCGTTTAACCTTAATTTTTAGTCGATCACAAACCAAAGAGGTAGAATTATTCTGAGTTTTAAAAATTAATACGCATAGGTCGTGACATATTCAAGTTCTTCTAGCAAAATAACTTCTTATTCGTTTTAAAAGGACATTATGCGGCCTCAGTTTACTCTATTTAAGCATTCTCAGCTGCACATGAACTAAAATTGTCTTTTCTCTCATTTGACAAATACATTCCAGTATGTAATTTTTGCATTGCAAAATTAATTATTTTGTTGCATAAAAGAAATAAAATTATATTCAATTTATAAACCACACTTTAATTTTTGATGGTACAAATTGTGATGCGGAATGACTGCTAAGCTTTACAAGCTAAAGATGATACAGCCTCTACAAATAATGAAGTTGCTTGCCAATATTTGGAGTTTAAATATATGCACTACTGTTATCAATATAGTATAAATTTCATTGTTTATAAATTATTATGAAGCAAGGCAATAAACTAATCATATTACCGTTTTCATTAAGAAATGCATCGGTTATGTGAATTTGAAAGCATTTAAATTAGTTGGGCTCTTTTAATAGAATAAACATTTTCCTTTAAATTTAAAGCGCACCCCTCAATTAACAATTAACCGCATATCATTTTTAAGGCAGAGAATATTATTTATTTTCATCTTTTTCAGCAAATGTAACCAAAAGAAATTAACTAATAAACTGTAATTATGTTTTTTATGTTAGAACACGTCGGCCCTTTTCCACCAAATGGGACATCCGTTTTACGGGATTAAGAAACATGAATATATCCCATATTGAGATTCGGAGACCTCATTTGAAATAAAGCACTAAGATGAGCTACACAATTATAGCATTGTTACACGTTTTCAGATTTGTTTAATTTGATAAATCAAGAGTCCGAAAAATACGCCTGGCTTTTGAGCTAAGAACAGAAGCAAATGAAAAAGGGATTTACAGGTTAATATTTATAAAAATAAGCTTTAGGTTTAAAAAGATCTGACATCTTATTTATTTAAATGAGTTAATTTATTTAAAAACCAAGGATCGTTATATTTATTTAGAAATATGTTTGCAAAACTGAAAGAAAAATATATTTAATCTGTTTGTTGAATCATCATTTATTCACACATATCTCTTTACGGTTTATTAGGACTGAAAAAAATTGATGGTATTATAACCCGACTTGAAGGAGTCAAAGGAGATCCTAGTGAAAAATGCGGTCGGTTCACTGACTGTTGTGTGGAAACCAGTGTCTAATCAAATTCTTTTTCTGGGGACTCTGAATGATTATGATATTAACAGACGTTGCGATTAATGAAAGCGGAATAAAAACTAACATAATTTTTCCAGCCATATTTAAGGAATAGATTCCTTTTAATATATTCAAAACAAGCTTTTTTAAATAAATGAGGAATGCAAAAGACACCTTATCAATTACTATCCGTGTCAGGTACTGATGATCAACGATAACGACAGGCTAATTTTCTGAGAGTGGAAAGAGAATAATTCAGGACGTTAATGGAAAAGAGGTGACTAAAATTAAGGAAATCAGATGGTATCAAATTTATTTCAAAAGTGGTGTTTTCTTTGTGATTAGAGGATTCTACATTAGCAAATTAAAGAAAATGCGTAAGTTGGTATTATAAAATATTGCTACCAATGTCCCGATTTCAGAAAGAAGACAAACCCTTAAACATACGGGACTAGTCTAATAACCAGACAAGATCAGATTCATAGATGCATTTTAGAATCTACCTATATATAGCGAACCAATCATTGGTCTTCACTGCCAGAACGACCCAAAATATGAGTGAGATCTATAAATACTTGAATTCATCATGCCCTAATCTACCACGATTATAACGTTTGTAACTTGTTGATGACATGGAGTCGATATTACTCTTACAGTATACAGCAAAGCATTACTTTCCTTCCTATTGCAGGTCTTTACTCTGTCTTGATAAACGATAATTTGGAAGGAGAAGTGGAGGGTATACAGCATCATAGAGTACACGCTTGATGGCTTCTACATCTACATGTCCTCATTGTTGAATGGTGGGTTATTAGCGGTCGTTCATCTAACGAGCAAAGAGGGCATAATAGTTATCAGCCTTACCTTATTTATCAAGCCTCACCTGCCCATCGTTGATGCTTGGTTTCTTCTCTACAATTCGGATTCCCATTTCCATTCCCCTTAGTCATTCAATATTCATATATTTCTACTAAACACTTTGTTTTCCTCTTTGAGAAAGACAGTTTTTCCTGTTAGCCTTCGGGAAGATCGTAGATCTGATTTTCATTCTCGGTAGCAGATAGAATGCATAGCCTGAAAAATAGATAAGGACCAAAATTAAACACCAAAACTGTTAGTCTATCTATCTGAAAATATCACCATATTTGTTTAGAGTTACTAAGAATTGGTAAAATTGAATGTTTCAATAAACAATTGTGAAAAATATTTTGCACATAAATGTTACTTGTGCAGCTGAGCGTGTGCTCAAATAAGAAGTGTCTTTCTTGGTTAAATTTTTGGGCATTCAAATAATTATCACAAGGAGAGAGAAAACGGCATTCCATTGAAAGTCGATCTTTGGATTTTAGTTTTAATGTATTTTAATTCATTATATTTATTCCTGTTAGGCAACTTCTTTTATCTATGAAGCACTATGCAATTCTCTCAGTAAGCGGTATTTTCTAATCATCATTTAGATATTTAATCTCTTTTTTGCTACGTCACCAGAAAATTCGTATGTCTACTTAATAATTGATATTATTACCAGGTTGTAACAGAAGTTCTGTCCAATTTTTGATCTATGTGTTTAGGTCACAATTACTTCAATTCAGCTTCTTAATGTTGTATGCCTATCTATGCTAATTAATAAAATATTATTTCTTCTTTCAGATTGTCTGATAATTATTGTTGTTGATAACTATTTCTAGCCCTAATATACCCTCCAAATAAAGAGCATATCAGGCATATTTTACTCTTTGAATTTCATCAAGGAAATACGGCAAGCTCAGCAGCAAAAACTCCCAAAGACACTTATGCAATTGATGTTGTGAATGAAAAGACCTGCAGAGGGCGTGAAGGTGGTTTCTACCTTCACGTCTCAAATCATGAAAAATTGTTTGAATAAGGAAACATTAAGCGAGTCCTATAAGGTAAGAAAGGGGAAAGGATATCAAGAAAAACCAAGTAATTTAGTCAGGGCATCTGGTATACTACTTTGAATAGACTTCCAAAATCATTGGTGAGGTTATGTCCACAACATTCAGAGCATCTTCTCTGGAATTTATCCACCTTTATATGTACTCCCTTTGTAAATACGCTTCCGTCTGTTACCCGCATCTCTGCTGCGACCATGGCAACCACCAGTACTTTAGACCACTCCATCTCTTCAGATTGCCCAACTCTTCGCTACTCTAAGATAAGGACCCAAATGCTAGTCTATCCATCTACCAATATCACCATATCTGTTTAATTAACTGTAAGAGTTACTAAAATTGAATATTTGAGTAAAAATTTATAAAAATCGACGTTGTTAGACAAATTTGTAATGTACGGTAACCATTTTTTGTTGTAGTTGTAATTACTATTTGTTTGTGACTTTTAACAAATTTAAATTAATTTGCTTCAAGATTTAAAATTTAAATATTAATAGCATGGAGGCTTCTAACTGATTTATTTCTACTCAAAATGATATGATTTGGATTCGACACTTCAATAATGGCTCGACATATCTCTGTTTATTCAACTTCGTAAACGTTGAAATGTAGGTGAAATATGCATTCAACTGATTTGCTAAATTCCTCAGACAACTTTGTTAACTTAACATTAAGCTATCTCCACTCTGCTATGTTAGGATCATGTAAATCGTTTCATTTCATCTTAGAGCATTCCGCTTCCTCAAAATTCGGAAAATGAGGCAATGTGGCAAGACTGATAATCATAATTATACTGCTGGATTTGAAACTTTTTGCTTTACACTGGTTTATAATTAATTTTTCATGTTAGTATATTTTCAGCAAGCAATTTTAATAAAATCACTTTAGTCAGAATGCAGTAAAGATAACTATTAGATTATGAAATGTATATTAAACTTTGAATTATTCAACTTTCTAATTATCATTGATTTTATATGTAACCATTTCTTCCATATGGTCGAACAGCTGTGGATACACCTCTACCATAAGGCATCGCTAAAATGGAAAGCAGCACAAATATCATATGTTTTTTGATCTTTTTATATAAAATGTAATTTACACTTTATGAACTTACGTGTGACATTTCGGTAGAAGTTTTGAGAATACCGATTTGGGCCGTCAGGTCCTATTAAAATTTGAATAGTAGAAACTTTTGTATTTAATCAGTAGCATTCAAAAGCGTGTCATATCTTACTAGATTCAGAAGATGAACAACCTTCAGTTGCGAGAAAATCGGATTCACCTTTAAAAATATAAAAGACCGTAACTAATTATTGAATTTTTAAGATAGTTGTATATAAAAATTAACCATTAAATGATTTACGTCTTATTAAATTATGAATTTGCGGGTTAGCTTTCAATCGGGTTTGAATTGGCGAGCCGATATTAACTATATATTTATATAAAGAGAAAAAAATAAACCGTAATAATAAATTAGGAAATTGATATATAATTAACCTTATTTATGAAATTAACTTTGTCATATCATTACCTGGAGGAAGGTCTCTGTATCCCTCTACGCGTCGTGGGCAAGTTACTGTCTCCTTTGCTAGGCATCGTTCTAAAGTTAAACAAATGTTTATTTATAGAAATAAATTCCGATACTGTAATGATTAAGGATATAAATCACGTACCACATGAACACGTACTATCACTACTGAAAGAGCCTTAATTAAAAATGAAATAATTATGTATTTAATGATAATGAAATTGTTAATTGAACTAGGAGCAATTGATTTAAGTTGTTATTAGTTAACATAGGAAAGTTAGGCCACCGCATCGTTAACGCTATCAACTCACTTGCTCTTTTTCTTCTGCCTTAGTTAAAAATTTTGATTTTTAACTACATATTCAAAATAACAGTTCATCAATGTCATAGCGTTCAACTTACCCATTTTCGCGAAGTTAATAAATTTAACATCGACACCGAGCCAAGTCTTCAAGAAAGCGCGCTTTTCTTTCTGGTGCCCAATCAGATTGTCGTATTTTAGCATGAATTCACAATACTCGCATGCATCAAGGGCTTAAAAAGTTTAACCTCATCAGCTGGATAATTGAATTAAAATGAATCAGATAATCTCTTTAGAAAGAAAAAATGGAAACTTCGAAACAATGTGAAGAAATGAAATGCATCTTAATTCATTATACACTAATGTTAAATGAAATCGATATGGATTACAGAAGAAACAATTATGAAAATATTTCTTAATTTAGGTGATTAATTGAAGGATTGTGAAGAAAACTGTTTTTAAATAAGTTAAACCAGCATGCTTTTATACGGATGAAATACCGCGACTGCCTGGAATTGAGATACATTAATGAATTTGGGCCTTATTAAGAATCGGTTGCTCTAAAGACCATCCCAGTTTTTTTGAGATTTCATTTATGCGTAAGTTGTGCATCAATCAATAAAAGCTGGAAGTTTTACACAGAGCCATCCTGAAATTTTGCCATTTTTATCATCTAGGTTTACTTTTCCGTATCTGTTAAAGCATTTTAATTTCTAATTAAAATTTGTATTTTGCTATTACGATTCCCACCATTTAATGATGAAAATGGAGTAGGGCAAGACCATCTATTTACCGTAGCAAGTCTTATTATGTCTGTTCATAGTGGCTTACAAAGGAGATAAAATCAGATACACCCTCTAGGCGTACATGATTTACTCACAATTCAGCTTTCACGAACGGAGCCTAGACACGTAACTCAGTTTCACTTCCTACATTGGTCACTTTTATCCATCGTTCTGATTTGAGAATGGTTGTTTTTCCTATTAGCCTGTAGCAGACTTTGTTGGGGCTAACAAGAACCGAGGTCACCAACTTAAGAGTTACCAAATTGTAGGAACTAATGAACCAGATCTTCATTGTAGAATCTAAGAATATAGCTAACACCTAACAAGAGCGACAACAGTTACAGAGCGCAACATCAAGAACTGACTAAGCCAAAATGTATTAAACAAATCACTATGAGGATTCAAAACTTGGGCTATGAGAGGAAAGGGTTGGAGAAGATAAATGACAGGTATGAGTTAAAAAAACGATGTGGGAGCAAGAAAATGAGAGGCAAGCATGCGAGCCAATAACTGCAAAGCATGTATGCTTGTGTGTGTGCTTGTAGGCTTGAAAATGCAATGACAATTGTAGAGTAACTTGTGTATGGATAAACGCGTTTAGATATGACACATATTGGTTTTGAGTCTTGGGGATATAAAGACATCACTTCGGCTTCGTGGACAGAAGACCGAAGTATTGACCTAGTGAATGCGAATAGAGTAATTCTGGAAATGCACGAGAATCGCCCTTCAAGTCTTTTATAGCATTGGAATTTAAAGAGGATACATCTTAACCAAGCTTGGATAGATTATGAAAGTGGCTTTATCTGGGATTTGTAATACTTCGATACCATTATGAGGATTATAATTTAATTAAATGTAGAGTCATTTACAAAAAGGGAATGGGGTGTTTTTAGTACTCCATGTGCAACAGATCAGTGTAGTCAACATACACCAAGAGCAAATAATACCTTATATTGAAATGCTCAATACACTCCATGAACCACCCGAATTTGCAAATTGCTACTAATTAACTAATGAGTAATAATTCTGCGTCGGAATCCACTCACAATTTGAATACTTTATACCCCATCACATCAAAACCGAGAGTTATTACCCTTAACTTATTTGTTATTTTAGTGAATTCGATATTTAACTTTAAAAAAGCGATTTCTTATTTCAGATTAAATTTTCAGTCTAATCAATTCTTCATTTTGCAGATTGAAGCATTAACGAAAAGACGATGAAAAATTTTTACTGAGGTATTAGGAATCAATGAACCCTGTAATATCATACAATATAGATAGATAATTTGATATTGAAATACATGAGTTCCGTTTTATTCGAACTGATAAATTATATTGTAGCAATGCACTGATCTTTTGATTTTGAATATATTTATCTGAAAAAATACTATTATTCATGGCAAATTTCCTAGATAATGTATGAGCTCCCCAAAGGAACTTAGATCAAACATATGCAGTGAGACAAATATCGATATGATACTTTTTGGAAGGAAAATGATTCAAAATTATAAATTTTTGCCAAATCAAAGTGAGAAGTTATTGTTTCTGAAAATACGAAGATATTTTAAGTGAATCTTTTTTAATTTTCAAATTCGAAATATTCCAATTTTATGTTCACTTTCTACTTGTCAATGTGTACTTGCCATTATAATGCAGGTAGGAAAATAAGATAAATGTTATTTGATTTAGTGAACTTAATGAAATGGAAATTCAAAGTTACTGAAAGGTTTGAATTAGTTTATATTAACATTTTTTGTAATTGATATCATTTTTATCGAATTTCTCCAAGTAAATTTTCAATTAATCTCAAGCGTTGTGTATAGTTTCGATATATTGGATCGTGCCACTCGAAGCCCTTAGGTTAGCCAAGCCAAAAACAGACTCAATGAATATTTTAATTGGGCTCTTTCATTACATTTTGTGGAATTTTTGATTTATATTTTCACACAAACCTTGCAATATTACTTAACTTTATTGACATCTATTTATTTGGCAATGGTATTAGTACTACCTCTTTTTAAGAGTTATTTCATTTTTGCAAAGATTATAAAATGTGTCCATTTAAAATTGAGCATATATTGTTAAATTGCACAAATACAAATTTTAACAAAATGGCGAAAAATGCACATTCATTTCACTCTTTAGCTTATTACTTGGAATTTAGCTCTTTTGTTATTTTGTTTTAATTATATAGAATGCCCTTTCATGAGTATTTTATAGACTACTGCTGTAGAAAAATTGGTGCCCGCCTCAATGTCCTAAGTAAGAACAATGTTTGAAAATCTTTTTAATAAGTAATAAATAATTAAAAACAACATGTTTATCTTAGAACCGTTATCAACTGACGTAAGATGATCTTGAATTCAAATCATAAAACCTAAATTATGATTTAAGTCTCCTTTCAAATATTTTATTCCTTTATTTATGATTTAGCGGCGCCTTCCTATTACCAGCCACCAATGTAAAACAAATCCCATATTTCTAATCATGATCACTGAACATACTGATTGATTTCTAATTATAAAATATATTTTTTATAGGTATCAACCTTGCTTTCCAGCCAAGTTTTAAAAACTTTGTATTAAATTTGAACATTCTTGCGTTTTTTTTAAATTATAAAATATCAATGGACTTAATATGTAATATGTGCAAAGGTTGTGATATTCAAAACGAATTTGCTAATTGCAAAAGAGATAAAACGTTCAAATCTGGAAAATTATCTGTAATTATTAAAATGCATCTTATTTATGTTAACATTAAAAAATTCATGGTTAAACCGATATTATTTTTTTAATTAATACATTTAATGGCATTTTATTATAATAACATTTATTCATATTAAATAATGCTATTAACATTTCAGGAAATTACTAATATTCTCCTCACCCGCAACCTAATCCTGCATTCGGAATTCCTACTCAACCTATGGTGAACACTGGTGAAGTCGCTTCTTTGTCAAGTCCTGTAATCCTGCAGGGAAATTAGAGATAAAAGGAGGTCATTCCCTTTTAAACATATTTTCTATTTGTTATTCTATTGATGAATTACAATTTCCCTGAGAAATATTCAAATCCACCGCTGTTTCTTTTATTTAATGTGGCTGAATAAAATGGTGTTTTTTATTCTTCTTCAAGTTAAATGGAAAATGTTTAAATAATTACATTATTCATTTTTGCAACTCTCCATGAAGCTATGAAGAAGAGATATATTTACAAATCGAATAAGGATTATTTCCTAATACAACTTTACTGCCATTGCCCAAAGTTGTCTGACAGGGCTGGTAATGAATTAAATAAATCTACACGGATATCTGAAATAATCAGCACCAAACTTTTCCATGAATACTATCCATCGGATTTTCGCTAACCGCAAAATACATTAAATTATTTAATTTTTAGAGTGACTTAGAGGAAGGAATATAATTATAGGTTACAGAAATATGGAAACGATTTGTATGACAATTTGTATTACATTTTCTTTATTCATAGACTAAATTCTCATATTCTGATATTCTGTTCATTTATTTGTTATCGGAAATTTGATGCTTTGAAAATAAAAAATACACCGATTTTGCAAGTCATTCAATCTACAAAATATCTGAAAAGAATAAATACAACATATTTGATTTGAACTGATATACCTTGTTGAATATAGAGTAACAACTAACGGATGACAGCTAACAACAATTCCAGAGCAGAAGACCAATAGTTGTTTTGCCCAATCTGTACTGATCAGGCCCCAATGAGGATTCAGGCGGGTCAGAGAGAGATAAGTAACAAAGGCGACGAGAGGACAACATAGGAGTATCTGCATGACAAGCGTGCGTCTCATTGGAAGTACCAAGACACTTTATATGAGTCACTTGGGCAAGAACGCAGGTGAAATGTGAGTGCAGATGCACCTTCAAATACAACGGGACATTTATAGAAAAGGAAGAGCTCATAAACTTGTCTAGATACGATAGATAGGGGTTTGAGTCATAGGGACATAAAGATATCACTGCGGCTTCGTGGGCGAGAAACCGAAGTAGTTTCATAGAGGATGCGAATAAAGAGCAATTTTTGGAACACATAGAGGGTCATTCATTGACCTCTTATATAAAATAATGGTTCTCAGCATTAACCTCTTCAAATTTTTAGTGCTAAATTGGTTAGCTATAACAGTTGCGTCATAATATAGGAACATTGGTTCACTAGAACTTGATAAATAGGATAAATATTTCTCCCGAGTTAGTAAAAGTATGCACCTCTATCTTTTAACAAACCGGCAATGAATGTTTATAGAATTAGCCGATTTATAATAAGTAATGAAAAATACAATAAAAATGCAATGTATTTTTCCAATTTTAAAAGTGAAAATATTAAATAACAAATTTAAGGAAAGCATAATAAGCCTATTAAAATCTGTTTTTATTGTTTTGTTTCATAAATTAAGAATCTATAAGAGTATGTTTATCCGAAATATGGATCAAGGAGCTCAAAAGGTAATAAAATGTGAGAGGAATTGACCAACATGACACAATGGAGATGAGTGGGAGTTTAGCTACCGTTCTTTCATGTTAATCCGTGTGCTGGTAAGTTCTTTACTGACTGCTACCTTGGCTTATTTCAAATTTTCGGTAGCTAATGCTTGCTGGCTTGCAACACAAAAAGTCTTATTATATTTTCCGGGTCACTAAGTGCTCTCCTTCTTCTCTCACTCTCCTTTCATCACAGTATACGAACTTACATTTGCTTTCTCATAAATCGGCTACCATCTGCCTTCCTCTAATAGCATAAAAAAAGATAGATTGCCAATTCTGCCTGAGGTTATTTTTTCTCAATGAACAGAAACTTAATTTTAGGCATGCTATATTTTTAGTTTCTGACTGTCATTTGTGATGACCACAAGGATGACCATAACATAGGAACGAAAGGTTCATTGTTATTTGCCCCGAATACGGTACAGATTCGCCTTTTTTCCAATTTCTCCTCTTATTCTACCGTACTATTGAACATAATTAACTGAAATCAAATAGCTAATAGCGTATAAGAATTTTTTTGTTTTTTTATTTCTTTTTCAAATAAAACAAACACGATTGAATTGGTTTTTCCAAAAAAATATATTTTATAGTCAGCTTCCTTGAAAATCTCTAGTTTAATTTTTCCCATTTTAATTGACATCTGCAAAATGGACCTGAACTGAAAGAATGAATTACCCGTCAATCAGGAAATTTACTCTCCTTTAATTACTTCTTCTATTGATGAATTCCAGTACAATTAGGAGTGATTTTGCGTTTGATTTTCCCTCTATTGAAACGCCATTAATCAGAAAAAATTACGATATTAAAAGCCTAAAATTTAACAATAATTATCGGAAATATGTCTCGTGATTTTATTCCAGTGATATCCATTCGATTAAAACACATTTATTAACTCGTATTTTAGCAACGATAAATGAAATGCAATTGAATGCATTTATATGAAATTGTTTTGCGTAGTCAGCACTTTATACCGAATTGTTCTTGTTATGCATATTGGTAATTCAATTTATTATTTTTATTGAATTTTCCATGCAATTTCTTTCTGTCCAATAACTGTCCTGGTATGTGGAAAACGTTGAAAAATTCTGTTTTATTCTTTTTTATGAGCAGAAAATTCAACAAAACCTTAAATTTTTGAGCTAAATTTTTCTACCTTAATGATTTTAACCAATTATCAATTCAGCCAGCTCACTTATTTAAAAATGTTATTCGTTTTAACGACTAAAAATTTATATGCTTAATTAATTTCATTCCTTTGCACAGTTTCTTGAAACCGTAATTTGCGAAGGCTAGATACTTACAATGCTCTGACAACGTCATTTTATCCCTGACCCAGTGAAACAATATTTAAAATGCATAAGCTTTTATTCAAACAAAATGGGTCTTTTTGCATGATCTTGACTCTTCATGTAATTATGCGATAGCGATTCAATGACTTCGGCATTATTAATATTTGTAAATCATTAAAATATCATAAAAATAAAAATGATGAAACATTTTTTTCCCCTTTCAAAGGAAATAAAACAGCTTTTATATTCAATCACAATAAAACTTAGAAAAATTCAAGATCGTTGCATTTAAAGACCGCAAAACAGTGACCCAAGTACCTTTACAACCGAATTTCAAATGATCCAAAGGCTATCAAATTCTCAAAACGAGAGAACGCTAATTACGAGCGCTTAACAGTGTGCATCGAATTTAACCAACAAATCATATATTTTTTAATTGCTGCGCTCCTATGACACATGAAAACATTATGATAGTCTCAGAATTTCCATATATTTGTGTGAATTTTACCTAAATTTAGTAGGATACATTCCATTGTTTACTATTATACTGTGCAATTTTAGATATCCTGGTGCGATTCCCAGCAGGCATTATTAATTTTGAAACCGAAGGAAAATCAATTTGTCCTAAAAAACGGATCTTATTAACCAAATAAACGTGCGTTTCATCTATCGCTATGTATTATGACTTAACATTTGTAAAAATGCTCATAAATGTCTCTATGAGAACGCGTTTGTTAGGCCTTCCAACAATGTCTCTTTTGGATTACCCAACCTACTATGGTGGGGATGATTTTCCACGTTATGAAAACAATACAACTCTGAATGTTTTTGGACAGTTACAAAGAGCTCCAGGAACAGCCATACCAGGTACGGTGTCTGGTATAGTACTCGGTACAGCACCACCCTTCAGTAGGTGACTTAATAATATAACCAAAGTTTCTACCTGAATGAACTTTTCAGATCTTTACTTCTACCCCTTTTGATAAACTTTAGCATCCATTTCATTATAAACGAGTAATAGAATAAAAACGGTAATTAAAAAAGCGATCTTTTGTATCTTTTGGGTTTTAGTGTTTTTTGACTGTCTATTAATACCAAAGCCGGGGATTACCTCAACGCATTTTTGAAAAAAATGAAGAAAGTTCTGAAGTCCTGTTAAAAATGATAGTTTAGTATGCTTTTTTGTTAATTTTCAGGCTAGATTCTATTTTAACATAAATTAGTCTTTGCTTAGGATTTAGTCTTGGATAACTGAAATTAGAACACAAATGGTCACTGGTAATGGAAGGTCTTCCGAGTACGAGTTGATAAGTGGCAGCGAATGTCTCCCATCCTTGCCAGAGATAAAAAGCTAATTCGTTTAAGGGAAGTAAATATTATGCATTTTAAATTTGGTTTAATTCTTAATTTAATATTCACCATAAGTTATAGTAGCAGAGGGTATAAGAAGAGTATGAAAAACAATGCTCACATTCAGTAGAGAGATAGAAGAAATAAGATGTAATTCAATGGAGATTTCCACTAATACTTTTAAACACACAGGGTCGGACCTGAACAGGTTAGTAGAGGCCTGCTCAAGGGAATAATAAGGTTAAGCAAAGAGAAAGTGTGACACTCGAACGGCAAGAGTTGATACGTTAATAAACAGGTAATGTTAACGCAACAGGTTAACCCAGGTTAACCAAACTAATCTGTGGATAGGCGTTTTGATGAGCGTTTGGGATTATTAAGCCTCAAAATTGTAAACGATGTGGAGTCAAGATGGCAAAATAACCGTTTCAAAATATGTCCAAGGGAAGAAATTGGTTAAGATGTATGCATCTAAAATATCATTTTTA
The DNA here is from genome assembly GCA_900708905.1 of Hymenolepis diminuta. Classification (NCBI taxonomy): domain Eukaryota; kingdom Metazoa; phylum Platyhelminthes; class Cestoda; order Cyclophyllidea; family Hymenolepididae; genus Hymenolepis; species Hymenolepis diminuta. The sequence continues at coordinate 810,407 of CAADRB010000009.1, forward strand.
CTCTTAAATTTATAGACCATAGGTGTAATGGGTGAGATGAACTAAGGATTTGGCAAATTCCACATAAAATTTTTACTTCACTCTCTGCTTCTCCAAGTTGAATCACCTGAAAAATTCTTTAGGTGGGGTATAAATAGTTACATAATTTTCTGGACGCTAAGGGAAGAAGTGTGTCTACACTTTCATTACCAAGATTATCTCGATCTCAATCGTCCGGCAAGACGAACAGAAGTTAAAGTTGTAGCATAGTGGGAAAAAGCGTGATGGAGAATAAGAACAAGGTAGTTTTTAATACATCTTATTATAAATAAGGAGAGATTTATAATCCGTTGGATGAAGCACACATTCTTTGGATGTGAGGACATAAGCTTTACAGTGTCTTCACAGCCAATAATCTATAGGTTCGTTAGTAGGAGTTTATTTCGATACAAATATTGTATATAGAATTTCAAAGGATTCTCAAAAAGTCGCTAGAAGAAGATAGTCTACATGTATTTATCAATTATCCATTTATAATCTTGGGTTGATCTTGTTCAGGCCTGACTCTACTCTCAGCTTTTATTTTCACCTACAGCCTGACTTCGATGTCCCAGTTTTAGTCACATATTTATACGATTCTCATCTCCCCATCTCTTGTCAGCGGACTCCTAAAGCCAGGTTCTCCAACCAGCTCTCCTCAACATACAACTCTACACTCATTTTCCATCTCTGCAACTTATCCACCCTCCTATTTTGTAGCCCCTCTAATTCTACCCCCTCTACCACTTCTTGTTGAAATCTTAATCCCTTTCTCTACTAAATTCTTTATATTCTTCTTAATCTCTGTAGCTCTATATTTGATAAATATATCTTGTTCTACGATAACTGTTGACCATAGGGTCATGTCTAGAAATAAGACCATGTTGGGTTGATCTTAGGATAGTTGTGGAGACCCAAGTAACTACAGCTTACGGAACTCTGCCAACTTAAAATCTTTAGCTAACTCATCTTTATTACGATGGTACTGTAAGCTGCTGAATACCAAGTAAGATTTTTTGCTTTCTCAACCTTTGTTGAGATTTGACGGCAAAACCGACCCTTCTTGATTAAAAACTTGAGCAGGCATTGGTTGCAATTCAGGAGACCAATCATGAACTTCGAGTTTTGGAACGTGAATAAGCCATTTATTTACTGTTGTGCGTTCCGAATCCTAAAATCAAATGACTACTGAATGAATCTTTCACTCTAAAGTAAAACAATACTGCATCCGTTTAATGAGAAAAACTTGGCAAATGATAGATGAAAAGAAAATTTACATTGAATAACGATATTTATCTGTGTCAATTTATCTGTGTTACTATACAAACCCAAGCTTTTTATAGAAAGCACATGTTTTTTCAAGAAATTACAATATGTAAGCGAATATTCATTCAATCGCCAGTTTGTGACATTTTTGATAAAGATTCATTAAAATTCTACATAATTATAACGCAAAAGGTAGAACTCAAACTTAATCTCCCGAGGAAAACTGCCTTTTAGATCCTCATCAAAGATATCCCATTCATACTCCGTAAGCAACGATACAAAATGATTTTAAAAATTTCATTTGATCGTTTTAGTGATTTAAAATCTCAATTCCAAATAATTGTGGGAATTCGCCTTAATCTAGACCTGCTCAACACCATAAATGTAAGTGCTTTAAAGATACATAAAGACTTTAATTAAGAAAATCACTAATAATATAGTTTTGATTATTGTTAACCATGGCATAACAACAAAAAATCAAAGCATAAAGATAAGTTTAGATCTCCACTAAGTGTGATTTAGGCTAATTCAATGATACTTTATGGTATAGTTGGTTCAACAAATGACGGTTTGAGTCGCGCAAGCAACTGATGATTATCAATGGATGCCATATATACAGAGTGCGTAAGGCATCTAAGGCCACCTTACACAACTTACACTTTACACTGAAAAGTGAAACCGTTAACGGTTGAAACTTACAATTTCTTGTAACAAAGCAAATAAACATAATATTAACCTAGGTTTTATCGCGTATATCCTCCTTTGACTTCTATCGCCGACTCAATTTGAGTCCAAAAGAGACTGTAAGCTTCAATCAAGTCAAGTGGTCTTTTTTGACGTTCTCTACTGCTCGGGCTATTGCTTCCAGCAGAGAGAAGGATTTGGCATTATGAGGATGCCTATTAACTTCCTTTTCAAACACGCCCCACTTCACACGTAAAAACCCAATGGAATAAGGTCTGGTAATTTAGGAGTCCATGAAAAATTTGGTGTGACATGATGATGAAAATTCTCGGACACCCATTCAATCCTGGGCTTTGAGAGCTTTATGCGATTGAGCTGAATCTTGTTGGAAGACAAAGGGGGTTCTTCCTCCATTGGCTACGTTGTTTATCCAAGGTGGATTAACAATAATGGTTAAAAGAGTCTCCACATAGGCGTCTGCATCTGCATTATAGAGAATAGTGGAGTCATGATGTGCCCCTCCCTCACTCCCGACAATATCGAACATCATCACTGTTGTTGGAACCTTCCTGAGCATAACAATTGGAACTTCAGTGAGGTCCACCCACACTCAGCTACCTATCATTTCTTGCACTGACTATTTCATCCTGGTGGAAGTTTTTTGCCGGAGAAAAATCAAAGACATTCTCGTTCTCCTGGGTACTTTACTTAGTCTGAGAGTCGTTTTGCAAGCATTAAAGGATTCTCTTGAGTTGTTTTTGTTGACATAAACTGACCTCCTATAAGAACGTAGGATATTTGTATTCGAAGTTCTGATAAACAAAATTCCTATTGCTCCCTCAGACACCTGAAGATCTTTGGCAAGATGCCGCATATTGACTTCCCAGGATTTTCGTCCATCAGGCCATGCATTCTTCTGACAAATTCACAATTTAAGTTTAATTATTGTTTAACTACACGGCTCTTAATAGATGTCTGCGGTTAACAACACGTAACATTGTAATAATTAGCATAGCATTTTTTAGCGCCCAGCTTGGTTTACGGAGTGGCATCATAGAGCTTTCTGATGAGAAGACCGAATTTTTCCACTTTCATTTTTAGCCAGACTTAACTAATGTGGTTGGCCATTCCACTCACTGGTTGTGTACCGTTGAGAATTGAACCCTGGACCTCTAACATGAAGAACGTGCCCGGTGACTAATGGACCACTAACGCGCAACGGTAATTGAGTTACATAACCAGGGTAACCAGGATCTACCCTGACATCTCAAATATGCCAAAAAACTTTGAAAAAGATATGTCCTTATATTTTTAGATACATTTATTTTCAACTTCTTGAAAAAAGGTGAATTAACCATGACTTCGGGAACATCGCCTTATGGTAATAATGAAATGAGAAGACTATATTTTTAAAGAAATAAAGTAAAGGGGTCCTAAAATAAACAGATTGACAAATTTACTGAATTTTTCACAAGTTGCATACGATAAATCCAGTTACAACTTGTGAACAACGTTAACTTGACCATATAAGCACGAGGCACATGTACAACACCTACAAAACACTGTTAATCAGTATTCATTCATATAAAAATTGAAAAAACTTCTGTTTTCTTTGTTTATTCTACTTCTACAATATCCCCCTGTGGATTAATAATTACTGATTGAATTGGATGCAAAAAAGTGACCCCATGAACTTATTTGAGACGTGTCAATAACAAAGAGAACTCATTTTAATCACACTTTCTATATCTGCTTGTAGTGTTTAAACACCAATATAAAGAATGCTAAAATTTAGATATTTTGTTATAAGAGGAGAAAAAACTTCCATGGAGGTTGCGGATCATTGTTAGTGACATCAATTAGCGCTTCCCGGACTCTGATTTTTTTGTAAAATTGACAAAGATAATATTGAATTTTACAAAATAATTTGCTTTTAAAACAAAATATTAACATAAATTACTTAAATTTATTAGTATATTTATTTCTACAATCGTTACTGAAAGTATTCATTAATGTGATTCTCGTTTGAATATTTGAAATAAATGGTTGGTTATTGTATTCACATTTTCTCGAGAGCACTTTTTGGCTAAAATAATATATTATTTGTCATTTTTTTCAACGATTTTTCAACAGATTGCATACAGCTTCTTTGTATTGCTGAAAGTTACGAAGAGGAGCACAATTTGCATTGAAGAAAATATGAAGAGACACGAATATCAAAATATTTTCGATTTTTACATGATAAATAATAGTCACAGAAAAGAATACTCCACAAAGTACACATTTTTATAGTAACAAGCCCCATAAATGAATATCAATTTCTAGATATATGGAGCAATCTACTGAGGTTAGTAAATACATGTTTATCTTACTTAACTTTGTGATGTGTTTCGGAGAAGTCAAGATTATCTCCATTTTTAATGTTACTTAAATAGTTCAGTCAAAATTTCAAATTACGCACTTTTCTATTCCGTAGATGCATGATAAATATTTAATTAATAATTAACGCATTGGGCATATTACGGAATTTAGAAAATTGAATTAATACTGACATGCTGAGAGGCGAGGATCTTAGGAATAAATACTTGGAAGGTACCATATCAAAATAAAAAATAATGTGTTTAAAAGGTTTAGATTGCATCATTCACGAATTTTAAATGATTTAAAAATTACACAAAGTATTTATTCAATAAAAATAACAGTAATAACCAGATATTTGATTATTTTAAATGGTAAATATTTGGAACATGTCAATAGCAAGATTTTACCATAAACAGAAATTAGCACAATACTATTAATTTAACAAAATTAAAACTTTGAATGTTCAGTGAGCGTTCAAGTCTCCTCGACTTTAAGCTGAATGGAAGAAATAAGGAGAAATTAACAATATGGTGAGCTGATTTTAAGGTTGTCAGGAAATGAGAAGTTTAGTAAACCTTCAATTACTTACCACTTAATCACTTTGAGGTTGGAAATTTGAGGTATAAGAGAATGGATTACTTTAACGAGAAAAAGCACTCGTGTGTCAGTACATATACAATTTAGCTATCTATCGGTTATCTCTGTATACAAGAAAGAATGAAACCAATCAGTTAATCATATTTATAATTGCAAAATAACATTTATCAACGTAGTTCGTTTGATATAGATTACACCCAAAACTATGAAAATAAATTCGATTGATCAAAGTGACGCAGAGTGAATATATTTACAGGAGAATTAACTAAAGGGAATTCCTTGATGCAATCTTAAGAATTCTTAAGTTGGCATTTGTGTCAACATTTAAAATCGCTTAAAACTCTAATTTAACAAAAATAATGCTTATTTATTTAAAGTTATTCTGAATTTTTATCATCCATGTGGAGAAATTGATCATTTAGTGTTTGTATTTACGAAAAATCAGTTGTTAGTGGTAAGTTTAATTAAGAAAGGAAAGGGAAATGTGAAAGAGGTGCATTTAATATTCATTCTTCTAACTCAAGGCATAATTCTCACTGGAGATATGTTAGATATTGAAAGTGGCTGGATCAACGGGTAAATGAATGTCATTTTTATTAAAAGTAGAAATTTCGAAAATTCGGTATCAGTAATGGAAAATGTTCATTTTTTCTTCTAATAGTTGAAAAATGTCGCCAATTTGGCATTGAAATAAGAAAGGAAAGAGAATTACTTATCTATGGAACTGGTGATTTATGCTAATTAGTTAGTATTTTTAGTTGAGAATGAAAAGCAAAATATACTGCTTAGAAGTGTTGAGTAGAAAACTTTATATAGACTAAACATTTTATCAACGTTTGGAGTATATGGAGTATGGAGTATATTTTCCTAATTAAGATAGTAAAATTTTGGTCCTACCTGTAATTTAAAAATCAAAGAAAATAAAAAATACTCAATATCAATTTAATAAATTTCTCAATTATTGGTGAAGTGAAACAAATTCACAATTTTATTAAATGCGATTAAGTTTTCTGACTTTCGAAAAAATATCTGAAGTTGGTGGGCTCTTATTTTAAAAGAAGTAAAAAAATGTATTCAGCCATTGTGCATCATCTCAGCTTATAACTTTTATCCAAACGCAAAGGTAGATTTGAGTATATTATTATAAAAAAATTTCATAAAATTGGTAATTTTAAAACTTAAAACAACCCTATAGTTATATAATTTGTATGAATTAGCATTAAAATTTTAAATTCAGTTAATTTTGTTTTATTATTGCTATTGAAAGCAGATATCAGTTTAAAACTGCCGATCGAAAACGATAAAATCCTGACGGCAACATATATAGACTGTTAAGGTGTTTGCATTTTTAGACATAGATACCTACGCAGATGTCAGTCGTCACGCGGAGACACTGACGACCAGGGATGAGTGACAGGTCACAAAGAAATGCTTGCATATAGCAACTGATTTGTTTATCTACAAATCGGGGATGCCTTCAAGGCCACCACCTCATTGATCTTGCGACATGAGTGGTTTGAACTATTCAATCTATTCATCCAAATCATGATATAGCTAAAAGAGTTTAGTTTTTTCATTCCTACTGCTAAACCAGCAAACGTTTTATAAATAAATAACAAAGTTACCGGATCAAAAAACTGCTAACTAATACGTTAAATTCCTTTAATCTGCAGAGATTGACCTTACTTCTTACTTCTCTCTTATGAATACTGTAAATGGTTTTAAATTTCAATAAACAAAATGATAAATGATCTTTTTTTCGATAAATTAGATGAGGTGCTATGATATCACAATGCTTCAAAATTATACAATTTTTAACTAACCAAGAACGATGTTAACTTTTTAATGATGTTTGCTGTCTGAGAGAGTTTTGAATGAAATGTCGCAACTCAAATCTCGGTTCATATTTATAAAGGATACTAAGCTTTACTCAAAGAAACGTAAGTTCCTTCTTTTTGAAATCTCATTCTGTTATTAATATAGGAATATACATTTTGTCAATTCTTTCTCCTAAATCGTATTCTTTTAAGATGATTTCCAAGTTGAGGTTAAACAGGAATGAGTTTTTAGTCGATACTAAAGAAACAAAATTAAACATCGAATATTTTTCACCCCAGTGGCAGAGGGAATTAATCAAACTCTAAACAAATTAGCATGTTGAATCATATCAGAACATCAGTATTTGAATGAAAATAGTGAGCATTAGAATCGCTTTGTTACAAGAGTCATACTTTATTTGATTTTTTATCTGTAGTTCACCGTTTCACATTCCAAATTTTGAATTTTATAATTTATCTGCTTTATTCCAGAAGTTTATGGCCGCTAAGGCCAGTGCCTACTTATAGGTGATTCGTCATACCACTTCTCATATTGATAAGAGAAGTACATTTAAATCGGTTTGCAAGTTTCAGTTAGTTGTTTTAACATATCAGGATGCCCAATCTAATAAGGAATTGAATTTTTATATTTTCTAAATCGTAAATGTTTTCTCCATTCTTGAAAAAAAGCATAACAACGTTTTCATAAACTTAAATTTTCAATGCATTTTTATTGATGCTCTTTTTTTGCTTCCTTCTTTACAATAGGAGCTCCTCCATCTGAAGAGAAATAATTTTTAAATACATACAAATCGATAAAATTAGAAGTTTAAATTTTTATTGGTATTCTTACTCAGACAATAGAGATACATGCCTAAAATAATAAAAAAGTTAAATCTATTCTCAACAGTCAATTCATATATCCCTAACTATGTTCACAAATACTTACGCTGCCTTTCTCGTTCTCCATATAGAAATTCAGGTGGATAAACTAAAATTTAAAATAGGCACGAAACATTTTTTAAAATATAAGACATAAAGTATACCTTTAAGTTCGAATTTTTATCTAATTGATTATGAATTTATTATGTCAAAAATTTTTGAAACTGGCGTTAATAAAGCTCACATGCTTTTATTAGATTAATCACTTTATTTTAATTGGTTACCTGTTTGTGGTGCTGGATTAGAGGCTAGTATAAGTGCTTCTCGAGTTTTCCTTTCTGAAAAGCAAACAAATCTGCTAATATTCTTTATTATTTCGTTCCAATTAATTCACTTTTGCCGAAAATCAAGCAATTCATTAAGATTTATCTATCGTGTATCGTACCCCTTTCACACTGCTCACACATATTACGCCCTACACAAAGGAAATGCTAGCTATAGTTTGGGTCTTACATAAAAGAATAAAAGGTTAATGTACTTTAAGAAATGCCTTCAAAGTCTTTCTGCACATTAAAATGAAATGAAATGCGTATTTAGTTACAACTTACCGCGTGATCTTCCGTGTCCGCCTAGAAAAAAATTTTTGAATATGAGAGGTCAATTTCAGTGAAAGGTGGTTAGAGTTTGATTTTTGTTAGCTCTGCTATTTTAAAAATATTTATTAGCCTCATTTAGGTGTCTTATGGTGCAAGTATTTAAAATGATCCGAAGTGGCATGACCAGTTAAAGAATTAAATCAACCCTTCACTGAGGTCTAATTTTGAATGTCAAATCATTGGAGCATCAAAACATTGCACATTGAACTAGAAATCTTTTGAGAATACGGACAATATGGGAATTAAAATAAGCCAAAAACCTTGATTTCCAGTCTTAAAGCACCACATGATTTTAACGTGTAATATCTGGGCTATGGGTTTTTGGGCAGAATAAACTCCTTCTGAGACACCGTGACTTGATAAAAATGGACTCTTGTCGTTAAATTCGTTCGACTTGTCTGACTCATCAGCTGTAACTGACAGAATATATTACGATATTAACAAGATAAGATACGTTTCTTCTTGTATCTTCAGGTTTTTTTAACGTGGTCTCCATAATTAAAGAAGGTAAAGAGACTTTAGTTTTCGAGGCAAGCATAAATGAAGGAATAAATGACATAATCCAAAATATAAAGAGGCTGGACCATGAAATATTAAATAATGCATTTCCATCTCCTGTTTTATGAATTTTTATTTGGAATTTAATGGGATCAATCTATCAGACACACTAAAGTATTACTCTTGTTATCAAAAAAAGATTAAATTATAAAACACAACCAGTATCATCTAAACCGGTGTTTCTTAGATTATGAAAGAGATGTGCTGAATAAAAGTAGCATTTCCAATCAACGTAAAATGTATGCTTTTTAAAATAACTGGTTTACAGGATCAACAAGAAAAAATTTTGCCCAATCAAACTGCTAAATCAAATATGATTTCTGGCCAACCTCCGTAAGAAGAAATTGATTAAGATTTAATAATACGAGATTGTAATTGAACACTGGGTAATTTTTTCCCAAAAACTCTTCATTTATTGATAAATTCATTTAAATTTCACACATGTACTTATTAAAATCTTCTTTCTCCCTTAAAGTCAGTCGATTTTGAATACTGAAGACTTAAATTTTTATACAGAAATTTGAAATCCGGAAGTCGGATCCTGTTGCAACATTTAGACACTACGTATTACATTCATTAAATAACAAATTGATTGCCAGGTGGATTTCTATTCCTTGTTTCTACCTTACCTTTCCATCAGCACATTTCATTCTACTGTCTCTCATGTCAAGGTGTTTTTCATGTAATAAATATGGATTTTTTGCATTTTCTAAGATCGCTAGTCCGAATAATGAAATACAATACTTAATAAAATCATATGTAAAGACAGTATTAATAAATAAGCTCACCCATTTTGTGCAGTAGAAAATACCTAATGAATGAAAATGACCAAAAATTTAACTTATATATTAAACATGAAGTAGGAGTAATTGAGATCCAATAGGGTTATGCTTTGCGCTAAGCAAGAATTTTCTAAACGAATGGAAAATCACAAGCATAGGATGCGCTCTCGAGTGTTTTTTCACTGAACTCGATTGAGCATTGAGAATTAAATTAGTCAGTTTGAATATTCAGATAATGTCTTATCTTAATGAGAAATGTTTTTGTTCGAAGTCCTTTTTAACATTGTCGAGTGCTCCATTGATTTCGCGCGAGTTTACTAAATGAATCTGCTTTCAGATTTTCTTAGGATAGAGAATTATAACAGTAATATAATAAAAGATGCTTTTAACATTCAAAGTTGAATCCCAGTCATGCTTTTTATCAATTACGCTTTACTTGTTTGTGACAGACAATGAATTTCAAGGAAACCTAATATATCGGATTTTTCACGTATGTCTTTATTCTAAACCATTTACAGAGAATGTCGGCAGTTTTTCTGAATATTGAGATTGAAAACTGAGCTCTCTGACGAGTTTGAAGAATTCCTCATAAATGCTTCACTTTCTGATTAGTAAATTCAAATAAACCTTTTATATGCAAAATAATTTGTGCATTTTCAATGCTTGGTTAAATTGAGTACGACTGCCGCATTCTACCTCCCCAAATGGCAAAATTTGGGTTACAGGATACTTATTCTTTCTTGTCTCTCCCACGGTGACTCAACTTGTTGCCTGTGTAATCCCACAGACATTGATTTTAAGACTCGAAGTTTAAGCGTTCGTCTCTTGAACTCTCCTCCTCGTTCCTTCCCTTGTTCTACGTCTCTCTTTTTGTTATCCTTCTCTTCTCCACCTCTCGAACACGGTTTTTTACCCCTAACTCTCTCAAATTATTATTACTATTATTATTCTTATTTGCCCTTAACTCACCATTCCTAATATGAGAACCGCTGCCGTGGGTTGTTTGTTCAGATGTTATTTCTTTAATTTTGTTCTTCGCATATTTTTTACCATGCTATTATTTAATGATAGGCGGCGAATTCGTAAGTGTTTAACTGTGGAATCACATGACTTGGTGCAAACGGAAAATTTATCGTTGGTTGATTAACAAATTCATGTTTTGATTATCAGATTTAAAAATCGATATGATGAAAGTCTAAATCTATCAGCGAAAATCGATTGGCTTAATGATTCAGTAAATTGTAGAAATATCTCCGATTTAAGACAGTCGTGTACGACAAATAAATATTACAGAGGATTAGCTTCTTTCATGTTTTCTGTCTTTTCTTTGTCGTTATAATTGTTTTTATCGACATTTTCAATAGAAAAGAACTATGTTATACCGTGTGGAGAGATGGAAGTAATAATGGGTCGCGAAATACTCACAAACAGTTATTATATATAAAAGTTATGCTTATTCGTGCATCAAGAAGGAATTTATCCTCTAAACTCCGCTTGTCGCCTTTATACGTAAAAGCATCACGTACAACTGGGCGAGTTAATCGTCCTATTAAAGCTAAATCCAAGAGGTCATACCCTTCAATTTCTTGCCTTTTACAATGCTGAATTCTGCCATATCGGATCATATTTGTAAATCGTGACGAGAGGTTATGTGTTTCACATTAAAATTTTATTATTAAGTAAGAAAAGTATTTATTAATTTTATTTTTTCTTGTTTGTTTAGTTTAGTCTTAAACTGTTTTGACACCAGTAATATATCAAATTTACAAGAGACTTGTTTCAGACCAATTCTTGACGTTTGTAAAATATATAACCGGTTTCTTTTAAGTATCTCTTAAGAACTGGTATACATTTATGCTGAAAGTTGAGATGAGCCCATTGACTGCTGGCGTGTGATAATTTTGATGCATTGCTGTTACTTACCGTATCTAAGTAGAACGTTATATTTAATTCCAGATATGAAAATGATGTAATTTTTAACCATTTTATTTAGATATTTTTAGGCAAAAATTAGAATGTTTCAAATCGCTTCCTTATTTTATCGGCTGCAGTAAAACACAAAGGTTAGTTAGTTTGGATGATTCTGTGTTAGAGTATCCATTCACCTAACCAAAAAACTGCAGTTTCAGTGTTCTCCATATTGAGCACTTGTGTAAGTTTTGTACTTGAGAAAATGCCAGTGATAGTTCCTTCTGATGATCTGTGTAAAGCAATTTTATAACTTAGCTCAGAGCTTTCCTTAAACTTTTATGCAATTTGTAAAAGGAAATACAAGAGACTAAATTTTGAGTCTATTTTAAACTAAATTTTGGAACAATTTTTATTTTATTTTATTAAATATCTGGACTTAAGTTCTTTCATATCCCAAAAATAGAAATATCTTAATATGAGCACTATAAGCGTAACCATAATTTGGTTATATTGAAGAAGCACCTGCAAATATTTGACAAAATTTTCAGACCATTTTACTTAGAACGGAATCGCACCTTTAATATATTATTCTTTTAGTTGTTTAGTTGTAACCGTTAAAACAGATCACTTTAAGTTATTCGTTGTTTAATTAAGTAGAAAATCACTTGGGAATCAACCCGTGATGCCCTATGATACTCTGATGTCACTCTATTTTTGTTGTCATTAATTAAATTATTTAGTGCTCTTAGGGAAAAATGATTTAGAAATCACTTTGCCTCTATTACAAAGATAACTAGTGCTGCGTCGGCAAATTAATTCTGAATAAGATGTAAGCTGAATAAAAGGGAGTTAGTTACTACGCTTGAAGTCGGTTCTAGGGATTTTTGCAATTTTAAAGCTATAGGAGGGAAGGTTGCTTAATAAATCGAATATTCGACGCATGGGAGAACGAATCTCATATATTTCAGTTAAATATGTGCTTTCTGGACAAAATATAATCTGGTTACTTTTTAAGCTAAAAGGATTTCTAAATCTTCTAGCGATATGAGTATCGATTTTAAATCTTCCCCACTTCAAAAATTCGAGAATTAAGTATTTAGAAATAAGAAATTAGTTTCAGTTGATAAGCAATTTACGGCTAGAAAGTTAAAGTTTGTGATAATTAATAATTCAAAAAAAATATTAACCAAAGAATAATCTCAGCTTGAGATATTCAACCAAGAACAACATCGACATTGATATTGATTTATTTATTTTGTTCATTTGGCTCGGAGTAATCTGAGTTAACTTGGTCTCGTTTGAATACTTTCAAGTTGAACTTTACATTGGATATCGATTCAGATATACACATTTTGCCTTATAGCTGCTATATTTGTGGTAAATACATCTGGATGAAAAAAATTTCTTCATAAAATACTAATAACTGAATTGGTTAGTCAAGATTGGCACTTAGTATGGGTAAGAAATATATGTATGCTTAACATTAAGTTCAAATTGAATGAGTACTGCTTACAGATCTCTGATGACTAATTTTCTCCTTTCTGTGCTAGAACTGGGCCGCTGAATTTCCTGTTCAATCAATTTACATTTTTGGCCATCAGAGGAAAAATGGAATTTTTTGGGGTAAAACCGATCATTATGAATAAAAATTTGTCCATAAATGCAAATCACCTGATCAAGAATTCGTTGTAATATAGGAGACAAATCATGAACTTTAAATTTTGGAACATGAACCACCCAGTTAATAAATATTTTTAAACCCAAATGCAAAAATTGCCCTTTGATAGACTGCTTAATAAGTTAAAATTGATCTCCGTACCTTTCTGATGCTCTTTTCTTTATTATTTCTGCAATTTTTAACCGACTTTAGTTGCTTTCAACAATAAAAAATTGTAAATTTATTAGCATTACTGTTAATAATATGTGTTAATTAATATTGATAAAGTAAATTTGCTTAGTTTTATGATGACGTTAGATTTGTCCCTGAGACATGGCATGACATCATGTGGACTATTTTACATAGCACCAAAGTGTGACGATGACGATAATCATACTACATTACCCTCATTTCAACTCAGGTATTATTAGGGTGGTGCACAGAGGCAAGAGGAAAATCTAATAATATGTGACTCCTGCAAACTGAATGTGAATTTCTCAAATTGCTAAACTGAATCACATCAAAGGCCTCTTTTAAAGTTTTATCCCGTTAAGATAAACATACCAACGACAATAAAAGCATAGGCTAAGAATTGCAGAAAACACAGAACATGTTTATGAGTAAATTATAATTGTAAGAAATAAGTAATAGATTAGAATATACATAGATTACGCAGGTTTAATTCGCAATATTTCGTAAAAAATAATCTAAACATTAATCTTGATGCATACCTAAATCCATGGAAAGTAATATGATTCACAAATGGAAGAAGGAAGAAGAAAAAGTCAGGAGAAGCTATGTCAGAGCATTTAAAAAGATTCTTTTTCATAGTTTTAATTCTTGCTTATTTAAGATATCCACATTTTATATGTGGGAGAGTGATTCTGTCAGTGATCTCTTAATATTTTATAAATTTATTATTTATTATTTAATATTCTATTTATAAATTGTGGTTCGGGATTTGACTTCTGGATTTCCGGGTGAGTACTTATCGGCAATTTTGAGATAATATTAGTCAGTTGAACGAGTCGGGTGGTCATGTCATCTCACTACAGTAATAAATGTGCCAATGTACTCTTCAACCCTTTACCCTTTTAGAGTATTAATTATTCGTAATATTAATATTTTATCGCTTATTACCACTGATAAACACTAAACTACAAATACCAAATATAAGTTGATTTGTTAAATTAAATCCATGCTTCCCGATGAACGAAGGTAATGCGCAAACCCCGAGGTTAGATTAGAAATAGTGCATTACGAAGAAATGATCTCTGTAGGTAAATCCTAATTTATCAGAAAAGCAATCAATTCAACGGAATGACATTCTTATTTCATAATTTGAGTGATTTATAAGCGATCGTCTGATGCATCAGTGGATAACGTATGCAAATATCAATTAATAACCACTAAGTTCTCAATATTACTATGTTGTGATACAAAGGTCAATATCTTTAATAAATTTACTTATCACATTTTAAATAAACGCCGCTCTCCTTAAGGGTGAAAATAATTTATCCGAACCCTCGAAATGTTCTATTTTATTTTTCGAGTTATTTTTCATTCTCAGAGTTTCACTTTAATGCACTTTAGCGTGCGTAAAATAATCTTTTCTCCTGTAATCAGTCATTTTTCAAGTCATTTAAAATTCCAGTAACAAATATTTGTCTTTGATTACTACTATTTTGGATATGCATTTTTAGCGTTTTCCAATAAATATGCTTTTATTTGGAATCTGGCAAAAATATACAAAATTTTTGAGTTGTTTCTTTTGATTTAGCCGGCTGCAATGCATGATTGTTACTCGCTTTTGTTTATTCGGCTGACAAATATTTTATCTTTCTATTAGAACCTTTCTGACTATAATAAAGAAACCGGTTGTCAAAGCTTCACCATAGCATTAATGGAATAAAACAGGTTATTTGACTCTCTACTTGCTCTAGATGACAGTAACTAAGGAATCCACATCATTGTTAATAATTTAGAGCTGGGCTTAGCAAAGAAAAGTCAAAGGATTCATAAGGAAAGCAAATAAGTTAAGGGATGTTTAACCATAGATAGAGAAAAGCTAAACCAACTCGAAAATTTACTTACACGAAAAATGACAATGGTCACACTCTTCATCTCTTTACTCTGATCAAGAATCTTGGTCTTGAATTACGATTTTTATCAGGCAACATTTGATAGAGTCCTAAGATATCTAAGAATACATATGTAAGACCATGTCAAATTTTGTTAAGTTGAGTCAGTTCATGATTAGTAAGTTTAGTATAATTCATCTTAATTTTTTTAATATAGAAATTTATCTGACATCTCAAAAATCGTCCTTACAGTCACTAAGCATAGAGATCAAGCAATCTTACAATAATTCATTTCTATCCTTTTGAACAAAAGTGACAGTCAGACAGATCTTCATAAGCAATTGAAATCAGCAATAATTAAAGTTTTTATCTTTACACAATTCTTAAAATTACTTTCATTCTATTTACAGTTAATTCCAAAATGTGCTTGATGACTGGATTTCTATATTTTCCTTTATATATGTTTGTAGTTGTTCTTTTATTTCCTTTGTTGTGCAGGAATTCTTTAGGAAACGAAAATTCTACCAAAGTACCCCTCTCGAAAGAAAAGCATTAATAACAGAGGCAAATAATACTTTGATAAGTAAATAGCTTGAAACCACTGCAAGTATAAACATCAAACTGCTCTGGAATGGATGTAAAAATTAAACTATAAAAAGTGTGATGTGCAAATTTTGCCGATGATACTTTTTTGTGTTTAACTCAAACCTTCTAAAAACGGAGGGCATTTTAGTCATGTTAGACAGAAATATAAGCGATTTTAAATGTTTAAATCAAAATTTACACAGCTAAGTAACTAAATCCCTGCTTTATTCATCGATCTGACCACTTTTACACCTCCTCCATAATAATTTTTGCAAATTTTTCTCCCTTTAGGTTATGTATCAATTTACCTCATGAAACTAACTGGCACAAAAAGTTTTTATCTTTTAATTAAACATTTATTTTTTTGCTTGCAAATTCGAAACTTACTTCCTTCTTTTATAGTGATGAAATTCTTGTTGTTAGCTCAAAAAATGTTCTTCGCACTTCTGCGGTGGTGTTCTTAGAATCATGAAGGGTTAGCTCTGTCGTGCATATTAAGTGCACGAGGTGCATATTAAGTTCGTAGTAGACAACACCTTTTGCTCTAATATTAAGTTAGTGAACAATTAGAAACTCATATTTTGACATTGTTATATACAACAGTTGGTACTTCGGGCATGAACCTAATTGAGT
This sequence comes from Hymenolepis diminuta, assembly GCA_900708905.1. Taxonomy (NCBI): domain Eukaryota; kingdom Metazoa; phylum Platyhelminthes; class Cestoda; order Cyclophyllidea; family Hymenolepididae; genus Hymenolepis; species Hymenolepis diminuta. The sequence goes on from CAADRB010000009.1 coordinate 826,895, forward strand.
TTAAAATAAGAATGCATAATTTGAAGTGTCTGTTATCTTGAAAATATGCATTGACAATCGTCAACTAATTTCTGTTAAAAAGCATTTACAATATAATGAATAGAGTATAAGAAGATAATTACAAATACTTGGGGTAATGCGGGTAATATATTTAATAGATGAGTCAGCTCCGGTTACAATTAGTAAATTTGACAAATAGAAATCGGTTAAAGGCACAGTTTTCCTCTGCTGAGAACCATAAAACTTTTCTGACAGTTATATGGCTTCTATCAAGTGAATATATCAGATTTCATAAGCGTGTTGGAATAAATTAGCCATACATCCACCCTTCTTATTTGTTTGCGATGTCGGATGTTCACTTTCCTACAACAATATCAAATTTAAGACTGCTCTACGGTATGAGATAAAATTTGTATGAATAACCGTCAGAACCAAATATTGCAATTTAAAAAAATAAAAACAAATTTTAAATTGCAGGAAGAGTGATCACAAATTCTTGCAGTGCTCTTTATTCACATAAAAATAATCTCCATGTTTGGCATCTTATTGTCTAATATATATCCTCAATGCGACACCTAAAACAAAAGAACTTGTTTATATATTAACTTTGCACTTTTAAAAAGTGTTCAACTAATTATATTTAATTGCAAATTTTTTATTTGAATAAATGCCTTACAAAAGAGCTCGTTTTAAAGTAAAATTATTCGTTTATGTAAAGTATAACGCATCGAAAGAACAGGAAAATAGTATCCGCGGCACTGCAGATCGCCAGTACAATTAACTGACAAAATTTATCAAGATTAATGAATAACCGGACGAGGTGAAAATTAATATTTGTATGAGTTAATTATTTGCCACAATGTTTTACTTCAAATTCATTTGATACCGTTAAATGCAAGGCCTTTTGACCTTTCTATTGAGATAATGGCATAGTAGAACATTCTTTGGTATAAAATTAAATATTTCGGTCGGTTAAAGACGAAAGTGTGCCATTAAGTGGTCTTAATAAAATATGCATTTAGAGTGCACATGCAGTCATTTAATGTAATGCATAAATGCATTTTAATTTATTCTGTTTTCAGCCTAAAATATTGCAAATCTATTTAACATGAAACTTCTTATTAGTTAAATTTATTTTGGCTTTTAATTGCATTTGCTTTAAGTGCCTAGAGGACCACCCGGACATGTACCTAATATTTTGTTACTATTAAAACGACGTTATATGCACATAAATATTATGTTTTGACATTACTAAATCCGTATTATAGAGGTGGATTAATACGAAATGTATTATATTCCATCATATTAAATTAAAGTGAAATGAGCCATAAACGAAAATCAATTTATGAAAAGAATCTAAACAAATGTTTTCAGGTTTCTTTGGCCTTTTTCCCCGAATTCAGAGATGAAACAATTCTGCTATTTATGCGTCATAATTGCATCAAACTATATTTTGGAAAGCAGACGAAGTTGGCAGTTTGATTTAACTCACTCGAGTGGAAATTTCAATGAAACATATTCGTCAAAGTGTTTTAAATAGAGAAATCATAATATTTTGCAAAAAAACAGTGTTAGTTTACTTGAAGTTTTAATAAAAACAAGTTTTCGGTCCATTATTCGTACTCTCTTGAGACTTGAACTGGCAAGATCAGATTTACTCCTAAAACTAATTTTGCACTAAGGGTGTTTAAACTGTGCCTTGGTTATAATATCTGAAATCCGTAACTTTCGTGTCTAAATAAATAATGATGTAAAGTATGTATTTATTAAAAAATTATTTTAGTTAAAATTAAAATCATAGCCATATTTCTCGATAATTTATACTTTAATTCAAAATCCTCTAATAGTTATGTTTAAATTTTTTGTCTTTAGTTGCTATTTCAATTTGGTATTTACGCCAAGCTAAAATTAGCTAACTTCGATCGATTTGACTTTAGAGAGGGAGCAGATTGTTCAGCCCTTTGTCTTGCTTAATTAGTGGGGCAAAGAGATTTTTCAGACGATCATTAATTTTTCATAAAACTCTTATTACGAGTTCGCTTCAACATTTTAGCTTGACAAAGCATGCAATTGAGAAAATTTAATTTAAAGTGTTCGATTCTGCAAAATTTTGAAATGGTTATTTTAAATGCTTTGTTCAGTCAAATGATATGCGTGGGAAAAAATTACCTCTTGTTTTTTGAAGGTATGCTTTTCTTAATACTGGCACTTATTTGACACCATAAAATAAGCCATCACTTTTAGCAAATTTTTCTTTAAACATTTATTTCTCTTCAAATTTTCTCATATCATATTAAGCCATAACGACCATAAAGATTTTATGCTTTTGACATCATAAGAAAACCATATTAGAACCTTGTAGAAGTGATAAGTCGATAATTAATTGTTGCAGTTTTGCTACGATATTAAAAATAAGTGTGTAAAAGCCTGAGGCAAAATAAGTTGGGCTTCAAATAACATCGGTGTTTCATAAAAAATTAAACTGGGGATAATTTAATACTGATAAATATGTTACCTTATTGAAATATCTAGTAAGATTTGAATTGCGCTTATTACATTTGTGGCTATTTGCTTTACGTTAAGAGGACTATGAAAAACCCTGCCATCCCATTTAAGTGAAACTGGTTTTTGTAAAGTTGTTGTAGCAAATCGGTCATTTAATCAATTTAAATTAATAGATATCCAAATATTTATTTCCTACATTTAACGTATGGGCGATAAAAATATGCAAAATCAGTTTCGGTCAGAATGTTAAGTAATATTTGCTCAGCTCATCAATAAATCAATAATATTTTGCTAAACAATTTTTTTTTATCAATAATCTTTGGCAATGAAAATAATATAAACAATTTTTACCCAAACGAAGGGAGTATTGAAGAATTTCAGTGAGAGTTCACAAGGTTAATTATATTTGGAAACAAAATTTGGAGCCTCAAATAAGTCTCATCAATCAAAATTGTTGTTTGTGCTTATGCATTTTCTGCTTTACAGGTATATCTTTCTGCTACGGTCATATTATTTTAATTTCATGAGATGTCTTTCATTGTAGCGAACTCCTGTCAATAGTGTCATGAGCCTATTAATCATTTGACTGATCTATATTTATGGCCGACAACCTCTTCGAATAGCCATTAATAAGAGCTAATGCACTGTTAACATAGCAAAGTTTGCTTGAGTTCACTCTCAATTACGAAAAATAAAACATTTTGCAGTAATTTCTTATTCTCTCTCGTTACATTTGTCAGTTAACCAAATAGGATCAACTGCATATTAATTAAACCCATTACTTTATAGAACTAGAGTTTAATCTAGGGCACGGCTAAACAATTAACAAATTTTGTTAGCAGAGTGACAACTGAAATCAGTAAACAATAGAAGCGTTAGATGTCAAAACGTGTGGCCAACTTTGACTGATTCTTGCTATTGAGTTGCGTAATATTTACTGAAATATCTGATTAAATAATGTTATTTCTGTGCTAGTTGGCTTAAAGGATGATAATATAGGTGGTCCATTTGCAATTAATATATTTACTCACCTACTAATTCACATTTTGCAATAAGAAAGGCACTAAATCATGTTACATGATTTTAGATTATCTAATGGAAATTGCATTTTTTGGAAACAGAATTAATGATTGACGTAAATCTTAAGACAAAGGAAAACTAATTAAGGTAACCTATGAACACTATATTGTCTGCAGTCAGTATAATACAAATATTAAAAAAACGTACATTATGAAAGATATGTCCAATAAAACAAATATTTTTATGAATTTTTTTACTATCTAGGTTATTTCAAGTATCTGAGTCTAAAGAGAAATAACAAAATTGAATACATGCACATATGGAAAGAGAATGTCTTGATTCATTAACTATTAAATAAATTATAATTATTTCATGTGAAGATTATCTTACAGTTTAAATTATCAAAACGCTTTTCTTTAATGAGGATCTGAATAGTTCATCAAAACAACATTGGGAAAATTAATCATAAAAGAATTTAGAAACGGGTAAAATAAAATTGCCTTTTTTGAAATTGTCGATTAAAATTTCAAACACATAAATATATATAGTAAACATTGATTTAATCTTTGATCATTACAAAAAGCAATGAAAGTCTCCCATAGTTATGAGGATTGATAAGATTCTCCCCAGACAGGGCACATGATGTGTTTTAATGAATCAATAAACGTAAAGCCCATTTGACAAGATAGAAGTGACAAAGTAGCATATCCTCGTAGGGGTTAAGTGGTGTAGAAGAAGCATTTCAAAATTATATTACATCTTATGTCTTTAGTTTAAGAGTCTTTGTCATTAATTTATTTTTATAATTACCTATGGTGAATGAATATTTGTTTATGTGACTATTGTTAAAAGTGAGAAGGAATATAAATTTATTCATAATCACTTTATTTTTTTGTTTTACTTCAGGAATAGAGATATTAGAAAAAAATAAAAATTTAATTTATATTAGGGACATGAGACCTGACTCTGCTGTCCTTGGATTTAAAAATTGCAAAATGCCTTCGGGAATTAAATAAATGAGCGTTTTTTGATATATATAAAGAAATGTGAACTAAATTATTTTTATGGCAAATTAGACGATCGGCCTAAAGGATTATACAGAATCCCACTATTATGGTTATTGTGCAATAATTTTTAGATTGCTAATGGGCTTTTATTCTAACATTATGCAATAAAAAGACATTTTAAATAATGGGCAAATTTAATAAAAAGTAGTAAAAAGTTGTTGACTTAATTTTACTTGGTCAAATGTATTCATTTTCACTGAGTGGTAACCAAAACAAAGTTCTATCAAAATAATGCAAAAGAAGAAATAAACAAAATTTTAGAAGATAACTGTAACGTTTTGATTTAAATATCGAAAACATATAGAAAAAAATCCATTTTGAATTAATCTTCATATATTCCTATTTAAATAAACTTACTAAAATGCATTGAATTTAATAAAATTGAAACACATAGAAAATAAGTAGTATCTAAACCTGATTAAAATTGCCTAGGAAGTTAAATATTTTGTAATATCTTAAATTCGTAAAGAAATGAATTTTCGACCGGAAAAATTTTAGATCTATACTAATAAATCACATATCCCGATAGGAGGATGCATGGAACAGAAGAATGTATGGCTTGAAATAGCCAGTAAAAAAAATTTAAATTTGGAAGATCCATATTGCATTATAACCTTTGTAAGAAATGTAGTGTAATTTTTAAATCAATTCCAATATTTTAAATATAACTTGGTTTGATGAAATTGTTGGAGTTAGGAATAACCAATAACAATTTACAACCTGCAAATTACAACAGCAATAACAGTCAACAATTCGTAGCTATTTATGTAAGAGCTAACAACAATTGTGGGGTAGAACACCGGGAGTTGATCAGACCAAAATGTATTCGGGGAAGCCACAACGAGTTTGAGCGAGTAAGAGAAAGAGATAGAGAAGAGAGCGTGCTGAGGAAGAGAGGAGATGAGCAGGAAGCGTAAGAGCCGCTTTGTTATTGTGTGGAAAACAAAGATAGCTTTATATGAGTCACTTGGATAAAGCTGCGCGAGAGCATGAGCGTAGATGTTCTTTTTATGTGAAGCGAGGCGGTTATAGAAAGGAAGATCCAGTTTCGTGGACGAAAAACCGCAGTGTTGTCATAGAAAATGTGAATAAAACGTAATTCTGGAAATGCATAGAGAGTCATCCTTCAAACCTCTCCAGAATTAATTCTGAAATTGTGTACAAGTTAACCGGTTTAATACTAATGTCCCAAAATAATCAGATTATATTTAAAAACATTGACACAAATGTGTAAAAGATTAAAATTACTTAAACTTTTTGATACTGAACTTTATATTGATTCCTTTCTAGAGTTTTGTGTATTATCCCTCTCAACTTTAAATTGATTATCTTACAACTGTTTATACAAATAAATAAAAAGCGATCGAATTTTCATAAGACGAGACATGCGCATTTTAACTCGACGTTTAGCCACTGTATATGAAGAAAGTTAAATACATTGTAACCAAGTATTTTCGTATGAAAGGGTGACCTTTTCTTTTGTTGCGATTAGAGTAAGGACAGAACACTAAGAATCGATTAGACCAGGTTATATTGAACAAACCATAGTACAGACTCCTAAGGGAAAGAGAGAAGTGAGGAAAGGAGGGAGCGAAAGAAGATGTGTCTGACAAGCGACATTCTCTGTGCGTGTATAGAAAAGCTATTCATATTCGTTAGTTAGATGAGGGCATAATTGTACATGTGCCTTAATTGGACGAGACGGTAATAGGAAAAGGAAAAAACAGTGTGGGGAGGACTGGTTCCTAAACATAGCCGAGTCAGAAATGCCTCTGCAACTATCATCTGAGGTACAATTAGTTAGCTTTTCCAATCGAAGATAATGAGCCGCTTGAGAACATACGATGCTTAGCCTGGGATCACAATAAGGTTGATAATTTCACACATCACTATGAGGGCATGATAATTAAACTTTGGTGATTAGCGACAACGTAAGGTGGACATTTCGGAGACGGAGGGATTCATCCTTCATTTTAATTAGATTATTAATTAAATAGGTAGCTTGAGATTTTAATGTATTTAAAACCAAATTGATTGAAAGTGTAAATTTATGAAATCGTTTTGTAGACTTTTGATCCTCAGTTAAATTTCGGACTTTAAAGAATTTTTTTTGTCTAAGATGAACAATTCATCAATGTTTTATGATGACATCGTAGATATTGCGTTTCAATGCTCATTTTAAACTAGTCGATATATTTTGTTTAAAGGATAAAACTTTAATCACTAGCCACAAAAAATTTCCAAATTAATATAATTTTTAAGTGTCAGAGATTTTTTTTAAATAAAAAATTTTATGAACACTAATATTAACGCTTAAAATGGTCTTTTTTGTAATAGGTTGAGTAATTGAAGAACCTTTTAGAATTTAAGTTACATTATTAATATTTGTAATAGATTTTTTTGTTACTCCCGCATATTTTTATATGAAATGGCATATATTACAATAAATAATATGAAATTATTGAGATATTAAAATAATATTAAGATATATCGATTTATTTGTAGAAATTCACAAAAGAAAGCTTGTAAGGGCTTCATTTTCTTGCATGTTTCAGTCGGACGCATACATTTTAACTGCTTCAACTAACAGACGCGATAGGTCTATTGATCAACCAGTTGAAAAAATAAGTATCTTCTTCGATTATTATGAATTAATGAATTCGTACCAATTTATTCTAAAAGATATTAAATAATAATTCTTCAATACTACCTTTTCTCAAAATCATTCACATTTTTTATTATCTCATAAAAGGCAATTAGAGTGAACTAAAAATAGATCGCCTTATTCGATTTGACATAAAGATGAGCAGCTGGCAGTAGAATTTTTCTTGCGCAATCAATAAAAGAGTGATTAAAATTTAATTAGTTTGTAATTAATTGCTTAATGAGTTCAATAAGCGATTTAGGAATGTTGAATAAATCGATTTTTAAGTTGGTTTGATATTAAAGCGGATTAATGCTAAACACAAATTGGCGTCTTGAGGTGTTATGATAACTTATATTTTTGAATGCAATAAAATTTGGAGTAAATTAAGAAATATTTGCATTTTCTGAGAAGGCAGAACTTAGGATGATTTATTTAAATTGCTTCAGACTAATTCTTATAAAATTAATTTACGATAAGATGAGACTAAAGATACGTTAATTATTAAGTATATTAGTAACATCTATATTAAATATCTACCTTTTTCTTAAATCAAAATAGAAAGCGAATCCAGAAATTAATATAATATTTAATGAATTTTTTAATTAAAAATAAGTGAGGAGAGGAGAAATCCCTTATAAACCCTTTTAGCACATTCCAGACGAATAAGATTATAATAGCTGCTAATTAGCATAAAAGATTGCAAATTTGTCAACAAACTCAAAGAGCTTATTAAATTTGAAAATCAAACCGAAATCTCAGAATACAATTAAATTTAAACATGAAGATTTCAAGCATCTAATGTCCTGTTTGCTTTCCTACATTGCTGCCAATAAAATTGCGGCTAATTTCAATTTGACTGCCTTTAAATAAAAAATTAACATCCTATTTAGCTTCACTAAATTAACAATTTTTAGCTATCATAGGTCTTCTATGTTTGAATCTTGTAGGCAGTTTAATGTAACAAAATATCAATTAGTTCATACTGGATTTCTAAATCAAAATTACACTTATGGACTTTAATTAGGCCTACAAGTACAGCTATTTTAATTTATTTCCAATTACAGCTCTGTTAAGTTATTATAAATTAATTTCGTTTAAATAGTGTTAGGATTAAATTCAATTTAGTTAAAACATTTATTTGATATGAAGGACTTCTCAGATTCTGTTCGGCTTATTGTCAAATATCTAACAAAATAAATAGCTGTGATTATAATTTCTAAGTATTTTATTCATTTCTCCTTAACCTTAATTCTGCTTATATGAACAAACTGATTTTTTATATGAACAACATATTGTGATAATCAGTGGATTTAATAAGGTTTTGATGTACCGACGAAAAGTTGCGGTTTCCATATGTATATTATATACAAAATTGCGAATAACTGGCAAATTTACACTGTGACATTACTTATAGACTCTTCTTTTGCAACGTGCCACCGCCGTTAAACAGAATGGCACATACATGGCATTCTTTAATAGGAAAGAATATACATTACTGCTTGAATATATTTAAGATAGCACTTGCTAGGAGTAACACTGATTGTCTCGTTAAGAGTATATATAAATTAAATTTAAAAGTTACAGCCAGTTAATTGCGCTTCTACAGCGCAATCAATCTTTTTGGTTAATTAAGCATGATGAGCGTCGAAGTTCGAGTTTCTTATAAAAGTGGCCTCAGGATGCTTTTGTTCCTATCAATTTTATTATGAAGTAATTTGTGTTTTCTTAAAATTGTGATGCACTGTTAACAAAAGTTAAGATATTTAATAACTGATTACTTAAAATATTCGTAGTAAGATAATTACATTCGGTGCTATTATTGTTAGAACATTTATTGTATTGACCTTATTAATGAAGACATCTACGTGATTAGCTTATAAGCTTAAGTGGAATCACGTCTTTGAACATCATAGACAAGCCCATAATAAATGAACAAAAATTTCGTTTTAATCAGTTACCGTTAATTTCAATTTTATTTTTTTAAATTAATATAAAAATTGCTGTGTCCCAATCAGCCCTGACATGCTCTCTAAGCACTAATTGCTTTTATCTTCTTTCAAAATTAAATGTATGATCCATATGTGAAAATTTTAAATTAATACAAATTCTTAAAAATTTTTTCTGAAATTGCCCTCGATTTTAGAAGATGTGGTTGTGTAAACAACTGCTAATCTGTTTCATAATGATTATGTATTCTATTCAATTCGACAATTTTTGACGAAAGCTGGCTGGAGGTCATCTGGTCCCATTATGAATACGTCTAGAGTTTTTAAATCAAGCAAACTGTCATTACATACTAATTATTTAAATCATAAATGAAATATTTATTATTAAAATAATAAAAAAAATATTTTTGCATAAAGACGTAAAATTGTGGACTTTCGTACTCCGGTGAATATTAACTGATTTTCATTATCACAACGAAATAAAAGATGTCACTCAAAATAAAATCTCTTTGGCTTTGAATCCATGACAGAAATTAGGGTAAAACTATAATTTACCATTCAGACATAAAACCTTTTGAGCTACACATTTAAAATAACGTTTTTAAAATATATTTCTTGCTCAATTTTGCATGCTGCTTTAGTTCCGTTTTTAAAAAGTTTTATTTCTCTTTAAGTTATCCAAAATGTTAAGATGAATTCCTCATAAAACTTTAAAGTACTGACTCTTATCTTTACACAAAAATAACCCTGCTATCAAAAAATAAAACACCTTTTTAAAATTTCTCATGGTTCAAAACTGCTTAATAATAAATTAAATCGTATTTTTAACATTCAGAATGAAAGGTCTTTTTCTTTTATGAAATAGCCGACTTGGGTTTAAACAGTCTCTTTATTTTTTGTTTGGAAGAGTGCATATGAATAAATAGCATATTAAAAAGATAAACGGATCTGCATAGAGTTATTATAGGTTTGTTTACCATTTAATATTCAATTATACAGAAGTAAATTTATCCTCGCTGTCTTCAAGAAAAATATGTAGAATAAATCATAATATGTATTAGTTCATGTAAACATTTAAAAGATTAATCATTTTTTAATAATAATATGAAGAAGGCATATAATAAATTTTAATTACGTCAAGGGAAAATATACACTAATTTTGCAATTATAAATTTTCATGTTGATACAAATGATGTCTTAATTAGATTTTAAGTTATGTATTAAAAATTGAACGTTTATTTTGTCCAGTAAGTAAGGGATTCACTAATCAATATATAAAACATTAATTTAGTAAGTATACTAATTCATTTTGGAGGACAATCAAGATTATGACGTAATAGAATTTGGAATTAATAATTTGTATATCAATTGTAACGTTAATTCTGTGAACTAAGTGACTTGCCTAATACAAACTGAATTTTAAGTTAATTTAATTAATTGATTTCCACTCAAAAGAACTCCCTTTATTGTTCTCATAACAATCTTCTTAATGGAAAATGTTTTTGGTTTCTAAATGTTGTCAGAGGAATAACTAAACATCCGGAATTTTGTCGAATGATGTATATCAAACTTTGCTGCCCTAAGTTTGACATTCAACGTAACTTTTTCTATTTGTAATTAAGACAAATACGAATTTAATAAGGTAATATTAATTGCTCAGTAGCATACCTGACATCTTTGCAAATGTAAAACATATGAGAAATAGGGAAAGAGTTTCCATTAAAGATTTCAATAGATTGTCCATTTCTAAATGCATGTCCATGACAATCTGTTTAAATTCCATGTCCCAATATAGAAGTCAAAATCTGCACCAAATTTTAAATCTCCTAAAAGTGCTGTAACATTATTAATAAATAAAAATACACAATTTTTTATCTAGCAATCTTTAAACTTAATAATTTTTAGCACATGCTTTCCTTAATCCCGAAAGGGTAGATGCCTCTTTTATAACTGAGGAATATGAATGATAAATATAAATTCAGATCTTCATTGATAAAGGCAGAAATCCATGGAAATCATACTCAACCAATTTAAATAGCTAAATCTGTCCAAAAAGTAACTAAAATCACTATTTTGTTAACTTTTAGCCAAAAATATTCAGTCGTCTAAGTTTATAGTTACTCTAATCAAACTTTCCCCAATAATTGGTCAGCAATCTTATCTCATACCAAAACGATTTCCAATCAATTTTATTTTGTCATTACAATCAAACCCTCAAAAACACTTCTACACCAACCCGCGTACTGATCGTCACATTGAAGTTTTTAACGTATACCTGCCTTCTGTATTAAAATTTTTACATTTATTGAACGCAAATCTGCAGATTAGATGGACATTCGATCTATTGAATAAAACAAACAATTGTAACAGTCAAACGATCTTAGCCGCTGATTATCAGTTTGAATAACTGACGGCTTCATTATCTTTAATTGCCTTTCACTACAATTAACTCCGCCGGAAATTATTCAAATGAAAACATAGGAGACCCTAATCCTACGTTAACCTTATTTTGAATTAATGCACAGCATCTAAAATATATATACATATAACTACTACTCTCATGATACTTTATTAGAGAGTTTTGCAGCTTCTTTGATGCCCTGGTATTATGCCAATAAAAATAAAGCATGGAATAACTCAATTCAAACCATCTCATACTGCTAGGTGGCCAACGTATTGTACCTCAAAGTCAAAGGGAATAAGTCTAGCCGAATACGTCTATTCAAGTAAGGTACAAAGATGCTGTATTTTGGATGCTTATTTCCCATGTTTTTGATTGACAAAACAAGAAGAAGTATTTTGGATATGCTCTGCTTTCTAGAATTTATAGAGGATATAACATATTATCAAATCAGGAGACAGCCATAATTGTTGCCATAAAGTACTAATAGCTCTGTTGAATAATATCTTCAGAATATTACTACTGATTCACGTATTATTAAGGCCATTCTCAACTTTAAACAAGATATTGATAATCTAAAATAATTTATCTCACGCAAAAAAGTGAAGCGTTTCGTTTTATTCTGGAAAAGTGGTCACTTTGAGCAATATTTTGTGAATATGATACACTTTTGGTTCAGTAATTAATAAGAAAGTGCAAATTTTTATACCAGAAAGGCATATTGATACATCGATATTTCCCATAAATTTGCATGGACATTTTTTGCACTTTCTTTAACGTGAATGTCAGAAACAGGAAAAATATAAAGACGAAACACGAAATTCGTGTTTTGTTTCAGTGGCTGACAATGTCACTGAGCTAAATTTTAAACAAAGAAAAGTCAACACTACATTTTTCAATGTCAAAATAAAACATTAATTTGCAACCATTTTTGAGAGCAAATATCCTTCAAATTGGGTAAAATTGCTAAATTATTTTAAACGACAATTTGTAATACGAATTTTATGAAGAGAGATTGCATATAGGTCCTTCCGGTAGTTAATTTAAATTGTTTTACCTCTTTTACAGATAACTTTAAACATAGGTGAATTTATTCTATTCTACTTACTAATAATAATTCTTATGGAGATACGCATATGAATGTACTTCTCACTAAAATCAGGTTATAGATCCGTAAATCTACATTGAGGAAGAACAAGGAAATAAAAATTCTTCAAAATGATTCAATTCTTCAATAATTCCCAACAACATCACTACATTAAATTAAACATTAATAAATTTCCATTTTTCAGTAATACATCTAAGTTTTATTAATCGTTATTTGATTAGTAAACCACTGTTTTGTGAAAAATATTGCACTGCAAATGTGCAGGACGGAAATATAGTGCCAAGTAACCATGTTCATTTTCGAGAGTTTCTAAGATATCATATTTTACTCCGTCTTGTTATGACTGTCGCGATGCGAATTATAGATACTCTTATGCCATTGGCTGATATCGCACATTATTTTTGAGATATACGAGAATTTACGATAGTGTTTTCCCACTGTCATATATTGTCTAGACATATGAAATAAAGCCTTTTCTGAGCATATTAATTAGGTAATTTTTTTTCTGAAAATCGGTCAGTTTTTTTTAATTTCACAAACCATACGTTATAGACAGATATCTTCCAGAAAAAATAAAAATAATTTTGCTTACTAGAAAATCTGACTTTATATTTCATTAAAATCAAGGGATTGCTGAATGAATCCACTCTTCTTTTCCCATTTATATAAAATTAGTTGCTTGTTTTTATTACCCATTTAAAAATGCGATCTATAAATTATTCGAGGAATCACCAGGAGGAGGTTCTTTCTTATTTAAAATTCAGAAGTATGTGCACTGCGGTGCCTTCTGGGACTAAAAGATACCTTATCCATATTGAAGCATCCCAATATCAGAAAGTCTGACTGAATGATCATTTTCTGGATTTGCCTTTCTCATAAACCACAAACTAGCGTCACCAATGTACAAACTGATCTCTCTCGACATTGTCGACTGTTATTCACTAACGGATAAGAAAAATTAGTCTATGGAAATGACCATTTTATGAGGCGTTTGAACGGGATTTTATAAGTTGCGGATACATCAATAAACAATTATATTTCAAAATTCTCTTCTCTGGTCTAAAGAGATTATTTTATTGGAACAGATTTAGTCACTGATTTTAAACCCTCTTCCATTTTCAAAAATCCTCAAATAAGACACTGAAAGTTTAACAGCAATTTACTGAACGGGGTATACGACGAGTCAATACATATATCACAAGATGAGAAGAAACAAGTTTTATTGGTGTAAATGAAGGTAATTTATCAATCTATCTTGCTTAATAGTTGAGTGCTAAACTGCAGCGAATAAAAATTGCGCAGAAAGTTAGCAAAATCTTATGTTCATTAAGTCTTAGCTGCCAATATTTGCCTATACTGGCTAAAGGTTTCTCTAAAATGAACCGAATATTATTAATCAAGCTCTGGTTTGTTAAAAATATAAGAAAAACATGTAAAATGCGAACTTTGGCTTATACCAGCACACAACTTTATAGATGTGAATTTGATAGTGACACCACCATCGAATATTTTAAGCTGATAACTCCTGTACCCTCAGATAAATCTGAACGATTCTATGAAACTTTCGCTTAATCACCCGTATAGATTAGTACAAGCCGAATAAAATGCTCTTATGGTACTTCAAGGTATAAAAGATTCGATGACGAAGATAGGCAAATTGAATAATTATTTCATGGAGAAAGTCTCTAATTTCGCTTTGTTTTCTCTCAGTAAATGTCCAGATAATATCAATGATGAGAACATTTTCATTTATAAATAGAATGCTATATTTAATAATGAATTAAATTTTGCTATCCAAAAAGGTGAAAGCTAAGAATATTACTATCTATTTAAAAATATGCCCTTTTTCCTTATATAATGTAATTAGATCAAAATTTGCAGAATTTTTTTAACGCATTGCAATTGAAATTGTTCCATCATGGAAAAATTTTACTGAAAATTTATATTTGAAATGTACAGCGTCTATAATATAATAGAGAAGGGAACGCAATTATTAAGGTTTTGGAAAAGATAATAGACATTTAATTTCTAAGTGGTTTTTAGCATATCAGTTGCTTTACAATTATTAAAGACCAATGAAAAGATATTCTTGACGCAGATTTACCCTTCTAAAATACCACATTTTGAGTTATTTGGTAAAATAAAGAGGAAAATTTCAAATTCCTTTTGATTATCACTTTCATATTTATTTCGGAGCTCTTTAAAGGTGTTTTAGTAAGGTTTGATGTTTTTTGTATTTAATCTCTATCTTGGTGAAGCTCTATGAAACATGTGGTGCAAAATTATATCAAATTAATTAAAAAATAAAAGAAAAACAATTAAATTGAGATAAGTTAATATGAGGAGAAATATGTTGAAATAAGATGCGATTTGAAACTCGGGCAAACTGCTTGAAACTTTCATCGAGCTTGTTGTCTATTGTTGTCATGACAGGGATAAGCATTAAGGACTGTTCAGAACACAGCACGACAAATAATGCCAGGTCTCTACAGTGGGCGAAAAATGAGTTGTAAAGTACTCTCAGGAAAGTCTCCTGTGATAAAATTCGCCATTACAGAAGCGTAGAGATAACCTCGAGACAAGTCTTTACAAACGGGCTATACAATTGCTAAACTTCTGTTGAATTCCTGAGTACTCAATTTGGTGAAATCTAAGGTTTCTTATAAAAAGAGCTGGCTTACGTGGCTCAATATGAATGGCCGGTGAGAATGAGGATACTATTTAGTCGCAGATAAGTAATTAGAAATCTATCCAACGCTTTTAATAAAACAGAAATTCTAAGTAAAAGGAAAAAAGAAAATAGTGAACATGGATGCTCAGTGTCACTAGCTCTTTGCAAACGTGTGTGATATGAGAAGATACTGGCTAACAGACCATCCTCGAAATGTAAATATTCCGCATACCGATAAAACTTCTTGCCCAGTGAATGGCTGTTACTTGACCTGTATGAAGTATATATATATTGTTCTATATAATTGAAGAGAATAAATGCGGCTTCAATGTAATGAAGCCTTGAATCTCGATTTATCCTAAAAACTCTCTGACTACTTAAATCGAGTTGTTTGTTTAAAAGTTCTCCATGAATAATAATTATAATTTTCATGATTTTCTATGGGTAATAATAATTTTAACTGATATTAAGAAATTAGTAAGCTAAATATATTTACATTATGAAACTTTACTTAAACTATTTTAGAAAGCATTCCGAAATTTAAAATTCTCTGATATTGAAAAAGCAGTAATAAATCCGTGGGTAGTTTAATTCATTAATTTTAAGGGCAGAAATGATCAAAACACATTAAAACTTAGTTAAATTAATCATAATGGACTATTTTTAACTCATACGTTTCCAAATAACTGCTTTTTAATTAAAAACATACAATTTCTTTAACATCACAATCTGCTTTATTCTCTTGATATCCCTTGATATCTCATCCTTACATTATTAATTTTCCCTCTTTTGATTATCAAGCCGATTAATTATTGACATAGTAGTTTTTTTACATAAATAATTATACTCTACAACCAACTAATCTGACAAGTGGAACCATAGTTGCAGCGGAAGGGAAATGATTATTGGAAAGGATAGAGAAAGGTGGTTTATAGAACTCGGAATATTCAATTCCTCCTTTCACGGTCCGAAGAACATTTAAACAATATTTGGAAAGTGTTCATTCTGATTTCGATATCAACTTTGAGAATGACATTCTTTTTTATGTTATTTCAACATTTTTTGATGCTTAAAAGACTCAAAATAGCCAGAAAGACAACACCAGAATGGCTTGTTGATCGTTGCGCTCGAGAAACAATGATCCTGCCTTTTCGGTAAAAATTGCATGTAATTGGCAGCTTCACATTTCACTATTTTCAATTAAATTTCATTAAGATGGAAATTTACGGTGTGAGTGACTGGAATTGACGTCACTGGCTGTAGTGCCCATGATTGCCTTGTCAAACCAAAGACTTTCCTGGGGTCTTGAGCAATGTGTCTTGGCCATGAATTTCTGCAGGTATTCTTTTTCAATCTCTATGGGGCTTAATTATTTAAAGAAAGTTTTAGGGTAGGGGAGTTGGAAAGACATTTTATAGCTTCTCAAGGGCAAAATCTTCTTTGTTTGCCTGCAAAATTTATTAGAGCAATCTGCAGATGTAGCTTTATAAATGTCACAGCTTTGCGTGAGATGATCCTAAAATCAGCTCTATTAAGGATAGCTTCATGCCTATTGTTGTCAGACATCCCTAGTGCTAATTTAGACGGACCAATTAGCACCTGTTTTTACTCTTACTAATAATTGTGGACATTGTAATATGGATTGTAGTCCCAGAAGTTATTATTGGACTCTTGAGTTGTCGCGGATTACGGCTTTACTGGTTATCCCATCTGCATTAATTTACAACCCTATATTTGTAAAGTAGTTTACCTTTTTATTCTGCTGCTTCCATTAGGCAGCCATTGTATATCTGTATTTTCTCCAGCACACATGCATACGACTTTATTGATAGCTATCTGTATATTGTACTAAAATAAACCTAAATGAATTTATCTAAAAGCACTTTTGCGGCAATGAAATTAATAGTCATCATGCACAAGTCAGCGCAATATTCAATGTGTCAAATTATTTGCATTTCTTCCTTGTCAGACTTTTTTGACTTCAGTTTAAAGCGGTTTAAGTTAGAGTCGACCTCTTCCAAAATAAGTTCGAAGGCGAGGTTATAGAGCAAAGGTCCTTCTTTGATCCTTTTTGGACTTCTCGCAGTATTATAAAGGCGTTTGATGAAGTGTGCCTATTCCCAATGAAAACGAGCACTTGTCACTGTGCACAATTTTTCAGAAACACTTCAAATCAATTAATCACTGTCTTATTGCTTATTTGGAAAAGTTATATAACGCTGTCTTTAGATCAATGAATATCAAAATAATAGGGCTTTTTTGGATAAGGTTCAAACGTTTAAACTTATCTGATCAATATTTCTTTACGGTAGCCATATTATGCCTATTCAAATTTTTCATTGGACTTGATCTAGACCTACTAACTAACGTTGAGGCTTAAAACTTACCAACTGTATCCAGGTAAAATATTCTCACGTAAATATTTGGATCGTTCATTTCCCTTATACAGCAAGACCATTTATGTGTCCATCCATTCACGAAGGGTGAGTCGAACAACTCACCAACAGTCATTGAAGTCTTTTAAGAAATGTGTGTTTAGCTTTCTCCCTCTTCGTTTTATGATGTTATTACTTATTCCAGTAGTACCTGAGGATTTATTAATAGAAAGTTTAGCTTAGCTACTTATAACTCGCCCGTAGTTAGACCGGCTAGTGACGAAAGACAGTTGGGTGCCTTGTGGTATAATTGTAGCATAATGTCGAGCTGATAAAGTAATACTTCTAGATGCTCTTAAACTTACAGCAGAGAGTAGAGCTCAATACTCTCCTTGAAAATTTTAATTCTTTGAGCAGATCCTTTCCCATAAGTGTTTGGAAGTCTCCAATTTGTTCTTTATTTTAATCACTTTTGGCCTATTTTATGAAATTTGTCTTTTATAAACCATGAAATTTTTGGGAGATGGATTTTAGATGCCTCACTAAAGGACACTTTTATAACTCCAACACAGGAATTTTGGAACCAAGCCATTATCATTTAATTCTATTTTTTGAAACCCAGAGCCGTGTCTTCATTCGTGTTTTGATAAGGTTAACCAACCGCAAACAGTTAACCTGTGAGTTTTGGAGTGTCAAATTTATGGAACTCTGGTAGTAATCAATGTACTTTCCAGGCAGATCAAATCTTTGAGTTGATTGTCAGACCTATTTATCTCAGCCGGGTCAAGAATTCTGCCTTTTGTTACTAAACAGTGTTTGGGTACTGTTAAACCCATCCTGGTGGCCGTAAATTCAGATTCATAGAGTGAGAAGCTAGAAGGAAATCCACCTTTACTCCTTTGTCAAATTGATGCTATCATGCCGATCTACGAGAAATTTTCTTATCCAAGGAGGAATTCAAAAACTTGAAGTTGAAGTTTAGAAGTCCCATTTCCTGTTTTTATTATTTTTTCGAAATCCATGAAGTTACCTATTCCAAAGACAATCGGATGTAAGCCTGCAGTTAGCCTCATGATAAGGACTTCAAATGCAGCATGTCTAATCCTGTTAGAATTACTCTAGCTCTGTGATGAACTTTATCTACTCTTTCAGAGAGTTAGAAAAGTCGTCTGCAAAATAACAGCTATCTACTTTGAATTTAGAGACCCTGTTGCTTCAATGGTGGTTGAGAGCATTTTAATCAAAGCAAACATAGTACAGTACATGCTTCTGGATTCCAGCCAAGAGAGAGAACCTCCTTGACCTCAGCTCTTACCTAATTCCTCGAACGTTCAAAGATCTAATTTAGAAAATTTAGGTGTAAAAGTTAGAAAGCAGGTTTATTCAAGAACTGATTCACAATCCCTTCTTTTTAACAAAACAGAAAAGAGAGTTTTCTAGTAAGCTACATCTAGTTTAATGAACAAAAGTCATGGAAGTATAAATTTTGAAATTCGCCTTTTCTATGAGACATTAGCATAAAAAATGAAGCTATTTTGATTCTACAAACCTTTAAAGCCTTTAGGATAGCGTATTCAAACGATTGTGTCCAACGGAGAGAAATAGAAGATAAACCTAACTTTTCCCTGTTCCTTTATTGACCAAAATAACTCAAACGCTTGCCCATCTAGCTCTACAGGTGTGCACTGATGGACACGGAAAGAATTAGATCAGACTTTGGAAATTAACATGCCAACGTAATTTGTTGAATAACGTAGTTGTTAATAAGGAAAAAGCATATTCTTAATAAAAATGATGGTTTTTATGAAATAGCACATATAATCTTTATTAATAACAAGTTTTACTTTATTTGTGCCAAAAGATTCAGGTTGGCAATATCATAATATTAAAGAAACGCTGAAACAAAACTTTTATAACATCCTGCTTGTAGATAATTCATCTAAATTTAGAGGTAATCAGTAGTAATTATAATTGGACCACTTCCTCTCATTTGTTTAATTCATGATAATAAATATTAAATTTGAGATATTTACAGTAAATGCCTTTTACCGATCAAAATAATATGATATCTGAATTGGATAACCGATAGACATCTAAGAAATATTTACTTTCATCGAAAACAGTCCATTCAAAAAGGCAGAGCATGTTCATATATGATTAATTAAATATAAACATCAATACTGGGATCTTCTTCCGTGCTTATACAGACAATCCAATCCGGGAATTAATAGCGTGCATTTAATTAAATTGTTTAGAGGTTTGCTATACAGAGCATACTTGCTGGAGATTCTAGATAAATCATGACAAAATAAGCTACTCAAGCAATTTTGAGAAACAATAACTATTAATGGGGCATAATTCTAATTACGATGGTTTAGCTGCAAATAAAGAATGCGCGCATTGAGTGTCGTCAAATAAATACCATGAAAAGAAAACTTTACGTTCAAACATATTTAGATTTCGCCTACAATTTAAAAGTCTTATTGGCAAATTAATGAAAGATCGTTCCAGGTGAATATGAAGCAATTGTAATGAAATAAATCATAAATGATAGTAAGCAAGACGAGAATACAATGGCGACGAATCTGGAGATGTGCAGATTAAAATTGCATTGATTTTACAAAAAATTAGTTTACTTATCGAATTAATTGCTTATAGATATTCTTTGATAAATCGGTTTTAGTGCCGTTTCATTGGTCTCTCAAACGTCTTTTTTTCATAAGACATGTGGTAGACTTTGAATCGAACGCTTTAAAATAATTGTCCATGATGTGTTTCTAATATATACTGAATTCAGATAAAAGTATATAGTTTTTCTTCACCATTAAAATTCAAAATTTTACCTAAACTGCCAAGCAGAACATCTTCATATGAATATTTGGCTTTGAAAGTTTGATAAATTTAATTCTAGGCAAAGTATATCACAAATCCTTTGAAATAATGCCTCAGCCTAATTGACAAATTTTTCGTGTTTGAATAAAATTTTGACAAATAGATTTTGATGGACAGCTGAGAATTAATTTGAAAATTAATCAAAAAGTCAAGATTTTTTTTTCCTTTCCTCAAATTTTTCGTGAGTTAAATGCTATGCATGGAGCACGTTGGACTTTATTTACACCTAAAATTTAAATGTCGCATTAAAATATTTGTTTAAATCAGTGCCAAAAAATTTAGAAATTGTTTTTTATTGGTTGTCCCGATATAGGAAAGGGAATTGTAGTTGTCTAAATGAATCTAGTGACACTAATCTGCAATAAAAACAACGGGTGGCAGAGCAATAAATCTTTGTCAGGTAGGCGTATTCTTCAGACAATAAATAGATTTTTATGATGCAGCAATCGGGAAGTTTTAATTCTCAGTGAACTAGTTTTTATCTTAATGAACGAGTTTCATGAAAAATACATTATCATTAAGTTCGTGGTATGAATTTTAATCGCAACTTTGCAATTGTTGAGGTTGATAGAAATATCTGTCGAATGAGCAGCTTAAAATCTATTACTTTTTAAAAAGGTAAAAATTATAACTCCAATAATTATTAAGTATTTAAACAAATCTTTTACAAAATCAGTTTATGCTGCCTATACAAATAATAAGCTTGTTTTCTAGTTTATTTTTAAAAATGTAACAAATTCAAAAACGCAAAATTATATTTTTTTAAAAATAGAGTACGCGTTACTTTCTTACATACGTTATATTACAATGCGGTTTCTAATTATATTTTGAAAATATGTTAAATAGGCCTTGTTAACAATAGATATTGTTTTTTTAATTTACAGGAAGTAAATTAAAAAATGCATACAGACAGCCGTTTGGATGGTGAAAATTTTTGAGATAAAAATTTCGTTCCATTTCTGCTAGTCGTGTGTTCTACACGTCTAAACAGTTGAAAACAAGTCAGAAAGGGATAAATTAGCATATGACTGGAATTAAGGAATGTTAATTGGTTTCAGTTCTTATTGGTTGTAAATAAATTAATACACAGGGCAATTAAAAGTACGTCAAAGTAATTCTTATGTTTTACCAAATGCTTTTCTTTGAAATCAACTTCAAATGTACTTTATCTTATTCAAAAATAACTGCAAGCAGTAAATTCAAAGGTAAATAAAATAGTAGGTTTACCTCATTTGCATGTTTTAGTTCAATTTTCTATTTTAACTTTAAACTTGTATAACACTTGATTTTTATTACCCGCTCTGACATGAAAAAAATAGTTTTGATAAACATTATTTGAAGCATAAATGGCTTTAATCTTGTAATTAATTTTTTTCATTTAAAGATTAATATATAATTGATTAGCGAATGATTATTTAACGCCATCCTCGGGTATTAGATGACTCTTCGTAAGGACGTTAGTTAATGCTTCCTAATATATATTTTTGAAAGTGCAAAGCTAAAATAATATTTCATTGATGAAGTAAAATGAATTGAGGTGATTGTATAATAGTGTAACTTTAGTATAATTAACGTAGCAACGTATTACAAGTGCCAGATATCTAAATTTCTTGAGTTAATGTGGTTTTAGCTGAATTGAGGCTGAGGAATAACTATTTGACCCTTTATTTAATGTCACACTGATCGCTCAAAAATTTTCTTATTTCAATACTACCGGAGTAAAAATAAGCACAATTAAGACTATATTTTAAATTGATAATAAAATTATTAATAAAAATAACATTCCTGGTCACTTTATTTTATTTTGAGTCAAGTTCATAGATGTAAAGTTTACACAGCAGTATCCAATCAAACGTCCGTCACAACCAAAAATTTATCACCTTTGATATCTTAAGATGTTGACACAATAAAGTTTTGATAAAATAATTTCTAATTTAGCGTTGGAAATAAATTCGTTGAAAGGTAAAAATTTAACCTCATTTAATTACATTTTATTGTGTTTCTATTAGTAATACGAGGATGTTGACCTTTCAGAGAAAATCTTATTTTACTTTTAATAATGCATTTTCGTGGATTAAATCTCTTTTAATCAGATAAAACCAAATGAAGGGTATGATCTATTAGATAAGAAAGTAACTGTATTCAAGGTGTAATTAAGATACTTTATAAGCATTAAGGATTGAAGGTAAATGGATTGCACAAGTAAATTTGAAAGTACTATTTATCATCACCAAACTTTAAAAAGTTAAAATTTTTAGCTCGCTCAGATCAGCTATGCTCGATTGCATTTTACTGAATATCATGTCGAATTATTTTGCTTACTCAACACTTGAAAGAAAACTACGATTTAAGTGATTAGGTTGGCCATCATAATAACAGAAACCAGTCGATAAGCACAAAATATCGCAGACAACCAGTTGCTGTGTTCCATGGGGAATAACAAAAAATGTGAACTGAAACGGAGACTGCCCATTAAGTATACCTTATTTAAAATGAAGTTAGACTATTTTGATACCTTACCTTTGTCCTTTGCAAATTTTATGATCCTCCCTGATTTATCATTTGTTGGGCTTCCTATTAAGTAATTTCAATTATTTTTACCAATTAAATTTACTAGCATTCTGAATTACTGTGGGTATTAATAGTCAAACTCATGGATCCTAAGTCATAAAATTATATTTGGTGCTCTCCAATCGAATATTTTAAATATTTGAAGACCCTCAGAATCTCAACATCTTTATTCCTGGTTTTACATCTCCAGTGATCACATTGGAGCGATTGATTTGTATGTGAAGACAGACATAATTTATACTTCAAAATGCTTGATTATCAAATAAATTGAAGGCTATTTAAACTAATGATTACCTGCAAACCATCAGAACAAAACTATTTGTGGATAGATCTTTAACTGTTTATTCTTTTTTAAATTACCCTGATTCAGAAAAATGTTGGTAGGTCTTAGGTCGATCCCAACCATATTTGAACATTTAAACAAAGCATGCAGAAGTAGAATTTTATTATGACCTCTACTACAGCAATAAGCCTCCTACGAAAGGAAGATTTAAATGATTCCCATACACTTGATGATACAGCCTTGTTAAAATGACATCATAAAATGTAAACATAAATATACAGGCATAAGTTTAAATCAGTACTTAATTTATTTTATTGTCAAAGCATAAAGATAAGTTTAGATCTCCACTAAGTGTGATTTTAGGCTAATGCAATGATACTTTATGGTATAGTTGGTTCAACAAATAACGGTTAGAGTCGGGCACGCAATTGATGATTATCAATGGATGTCATATATACAGAGTGCGTAAGGCATCTAAGGCCACCTTACACAACTTACACCTTACACTGAAAAGTGAAACTGTTAACGGTTGAAAATTACAATTTCTTGTAACAAAGCAAATAAACATAATATTAACCTAGGTTTTATCGCGTATATCCTCCTTTGACTTCTATCGCCGACTCAATTTGAGTCCAAAAGAGACTGTAAGCTTCAATCAAGTCAAGTGGTCTTTTTTGACGTTCTCTACTGCTCGGGCTATTGCTTCCAGCAGAGAGAAGGATTTGGCATTATGAGGATGCCTATTAACTTCCTTTTCAAACACGCCCCACTTCACACGTAAAAACCCAATGGAATAAGGTCTGGTAATTTAGGAGTCCATGAAAAATTTGGTGTGACATGATGATGAAAATTCTCGGACACCCATTCAATCCTGGGCTTTGAGAGCTTTATGCGATTGAGCTGAATCTTGTTGGAAGACAAAGGGGGGTCTTCCTTCATTGGCTACGTTATTTATCCAAGGTGCATTAACAATAATGGTTAAAAGAGTCTCCACATAGGCATCTACATCTGCATCTGCATTGACTCTAAGACCCTGTGGAGAATAGAGGAGTCATGATGTGCTCTTTTCTCACTGCCAACAACACCGAAAACCATCACTGTTATTGGATCCTTCCTGAGAATAACAGTTGGAACTTCAATGAGTTCCACCCGCACTCAGTCATCTATCATTTCTTGCATTGACTATTTGATGCTGGTAGAAGTTTTTTTTTCGTCGGAGAAAAATCAAGGGCATTCCTGTTTTCCTGGGTACTTCACTTAGTTTAAGAGTCGTTTTGCATTCATTAAAGGATTCTTTTGATTTGTTTTTGTCGATATAAACTGACCCTGCATAAGAATCTATGATTCGTATCCGAGGTCTTGATGAACAGTTTCCTCTATTGTTCTTTTCCAAGATGTCGCGCATTGATTTCTCATGATTTTTGTCCATCATGCCATGCATTCTTCTGACAAACTCAGGTTTTCTGAGTGAGTGAGTGAGTCAACAAAGCGTTGACAATGCTATTTCCTCTTGCTTGTGGCAGTCAATTCATACCCATTGTTTTCATTCAGCTTCCTTCTAACTTTGCAAACGAAAGATTTGGCGATTTTTAGAAATCTTGCGATTTCTAGATTTCTCTGTTTCACTTTTATTGACACTATTACGGCCTGTATTTTTATTTCATGAGCTATGGTAGTATCCGGCATGAGATCTTCTGATATAAAAAATATATGAATTATTATTGAGTGAAACCCACAAAAATATAAGTACCCACAGATACCTTACACACCCTGTATTTATAAGACAAACGACTTTCAGTGCTACCAGACCAAAATCATGTAAATCCAAGAAGCAAGGGAAAAATTTACTTTACTTGCTTTCATTTAACTGCATTGAAAACATTTAGAACATCCAATCTTGAGGGTAAAAACTTGTTAATGTTTGAAAATGGAGTTTATTTTTTCGATAAATTTCAATGAAGTCAGTTAAAGAAAAGCAAATAAATGATAAGAATATAAATGCTTGTAATAAATGGCATCTCAGCTCTTATGGTCAGCAAAATTAAAGTACATCTGAAAGTAAATTATCTTTAGATTAAATGCACTATTAATGAGGATCAAGTGAAATTTGCACAGTATGCATGTTTGGGTTGAAAGATTCCTAAAAGTACCTGGAGAGCAAAAAATCAAAATTATCTGCGAAGCGCGTTACCATCGCAGTATTATTAATTAGTTAAATAATTGTATACCAAAGCAAAAGAGTTGAGATAAATTGAACAACAATAGATGGTACATGATTAAATGTACGTAACAGCTTTAATTTGCAAATTAAGTTACGCTCAAGTAAAACCCATGAAAATTAACAGAAGCAAGTTTGTTGGACTACATAAAGGCAGATTTACGTTTTTGTTTCATTTTTTTCTCCGAGTACTTCAGGGAATTAGTTAACAAAGTTAACAAATAATTTTAACAAAAAAAAGAAGTATATTATTTTTTGATCTATTTCCAAAATATAACAAATTTGAAGGGTATAGAGCAAAAACTGACGAAGCGGGACAATTTAATTTTGGTATAAGTGACTGTCTGCAAGTTCAATGAACAAGGCTCAGAAAAGGGCTCGATCAGAAAAGATTAAATTAAACAAAAACGAATTTACATAGAAGGTTTGAGTTTGAGACATCTAAGGCATTTAAGTGAACAAACTGAATTCTACTGAGATCATTTTTTAAACATAAAACTAAAATTACCAATAATTATTAATAATTTTTCATTGATGAAATTAAAACCTTGTTTTATATTTTCTTCTCACTATTAATGGAGCAAAGATTTACCATCAAAACGATTTAGAAGGCCAGTTGAATTGTAAAAAGTTTTTGTTATAACAACGAAAACTTGTGTTTTCGTTGGGATGCAGACCGTTAAATTTGGCAACGCGAGGTCGAAAACTCAAAATTTAAATATTTATAGAAATTTCATTAAATATTGACACATTTGGGCTTATCCTGAAGAATAATGTACTTTTTCTGAAGAAACAACAGAAATGTCACGAATTATTACTGAGCAAACAGAACATAAAAATTGGTATTTTACTTATCAAGTCCATGTGCAGATTCTCTATTTCTACAAGTTAATAAACTTCACTGTGTCCCAGAGTCAGATCAAACTTTTACCAACTGGTTCGAAAGGTGTAAGGATTTTTTCCCAAACGATTTCCCTGATATCTCAGGTGAGGTAAAAGTTATACTGTTGTCACACAAGTTAGGACTCGCTAAAAACTAAAGGTTTGAAAGGTTTATCCATTAAAGAACAGTTTTGGATATAATATTTGATGGAACAGTCTTACTTCCCTCCGATTTGATTGTTAAAATGTCTTTCAAACTGAGAAACCGTTTTAAATGTCTTTCTCTACTTAAAGATCACTATGAAAAATTAATGACCTTTTCTTGCCCCCTGCGCTATATTTGGGCTTTGTGATTTTTCTGTCATTATGAAGAATCATTTCAAATGTCTTGAGTAGTCTCCGAGAACGTTGTCCAACTAGTGTCTGTTATCGGATTCTCAGAATGCTCGAAGAACGTGATGACAGCGCATTAGAGAATCTTGCTAATGAATACAAAAGATTAGACGTCAAGTGTGACAGTGGCATGATTCAACAGAATTCTAGTAGGCAAAATTATGACAATGGAATTTTTAGTGAAAATATGTCTCAGAATGTTTTCACCCTCCGAAAAACTCTAAATAAATGTTGGCTTTGTAATAATTTGCACTTGGCCCGCTTTCCCCTTTGCAAATGCCAGCTTGTACGGCAAACGAGGACATAAGGAAACAATATGCTGGACTAAACCGAAATTGCAAAAGAAGAACATCATCCAGAGAGTTAAAACAATGGTGGCAATTCTGGTGACAGAACCAATGGTCAACTCGAAGAAGGCTATGAAGCGGAATGGAAATCCACACAAGAATCCCCAAAAATGTATTACAAAATCAAGCCAAAAGAAGGGGACGAAAGAAGCAGCCTCCTGTACTAATTCCTGCGATAATCACTGAATTGAAACCAGTATTGAAGGTAAATACTGTCGAAAGGACAGAGAATGAAAATTTTCCTTCAAAACCGAAAAAAAAACATTGTCCTGTTGCAGGCATCTGAAGAAAACGCATCGAATTAAGAGAAATAAAAAGTACAAGTCCTACAAAAAAGTGGAAGGAGCTGTGGTAAGAAAGCTAAATGCTTATCTGAGGACCTTTGGACGGTTGCTCATCCAAGATCTGATGAGATATTTCCAATGGAAATATTTGTGGGAAGATGTAGCAGACAGAATCTGCATCACTCACGTAATCGCATTTCTAAAATAGGAATAGATACCCAAGAAATAACCAACGGAACGAATTCAAGCTAATCAGAGGATGAAGACAGGCCTAGCTTAAAAGGAGAGATATCGAGGTGAAAGCATAATCATGAATAATTGTTAAATATTTTCTTTTAACAAATTTAAAGCTTTATTTTGTGTTTCCTTCCCATTATAATTCAAATGACGATTAAAGTCTGTATAGTTTTTATTAACTAATATGAATTACGCTATACTGGTTACATTTCGAGTTAAACTGTTGCAAGCTTTTGTTGTAGCAAAGAGAACTTGTGTTTTCTTTCTTCCTCACTGAGGCTTTTAGTTCGCAAGACGGGATATTTTTTAACCTTAATTTTTGTTCTCAACCATTGGTAAGACCAATCATGTTTACTAAAATACCAATCAATAAATACGGACATTTGTAAACAAACATTTGCTTAAATCCAGGGAACTAATCACGGACTACGAATTTTGGAACTTGAACTATCCGTTGGTAAATTTCGTACAACTGAAATCCAAAAAACTGGAAAAAGTAAAATCTTTGACATCTCGATGTTACTCTCAGCATCTTTCCTATTCCCATCCCTTAACAGTCTACCCAAATTTCTGTTAACTGATTTCACTTGCTTTCTTCAATGTATTTCCATGTTTATTAATGAACTTGTTTATAGTTTTTACTCATTTTTGGTTAAAAAACATCTCTAAAAATATTTAAATACGGTTTTAAATATGTGCTCAATGTTTGAATTAAAAAAAGTTCCCATTTTTTCCTTTTAACTTGAAAAAATATTGAGAAATAACTTTATTTAATTCCCAGTTGCCCTAGATTAATCAGGACTTTACTTGTTCAAAGTGAAAATTGTTCACACTGTTGAATTTTTTACCGTTTCGCGAATTGTGACAATGTACGAAGGCAACAAAAGGCTTATCCGTTATTTACGATTTCAGAAATAAAGACAGGTAGGTGTTAGCCAAAAGTCGCTTTAAGGGAATCAGATTTATCTTAATAAAATGCATATCTCCAACTCAGGACCAAGTTTAGTGTTAAGCAGGTAAGTTAATTGTCTTTATTTTTAATCTTAAAAAGAGCGGCAATAAAACGAAGCCTAATAACCTAATGTGGCACTAATCCCAGTAAAGCTACTTTAATAATCCGACTAAGTAAGGCTAACAGGACATAATAAACTTTCCCAAATCTAAAGAACGAGAATTAAAATAAAGCAGCGTTGTATTAGATAAACTCAGAGGAGGGAGAGAGGGGAGAGAGACCGGTAATAAGGAGAGCTCGATTACACGTCTGAAATGCATGCGTCCAAATGGATTAGTGTGTACAGACTAGCATAAAGTACGCGCAGAAGGGCTATTTATTTTGTTTCCTTTGCGAATCACTCTGTGGCTGTCTGGTCCGAGCAGACAAAGCTCATTCACGGTGCGCAGGGACCTTAAAAAGAAAGGATACTGCCTTCAAGATCTCATGTGGAACTTAAAGCTCTCAAAGTGTGTTAATTCTGTCAAAAGATAAAGAAATTAACATAATTATCTCCTTGATTATTCCAATTTTTATAAACAATGATTTAAAAATGGATGGAATCCATGTTTTATGATTTTAGAGCGTACGCTTACACAGTTTACTTATTAATATGATGAAGCAAAAAGGTAAAAATTTCTATATAAAGGAAGAATTTTAATTCACTTATTAATCAGTGTGGTTATGGACCAAAATTCAAACTTTTCTAATCGTTATGGAATGCTTTTTGCTGTACAGTAACAGAAAATACAACAGTTAATATAAACCTTTGCAATTATATTTTAAGACTTTATTTTTGAGGCTTTGTTCTTTAAAATTACCTTTCTTCAACATTTTACAATACTGTCATTTTTCACTATATTAAACCTACTATTAATAATTGTCGACACTAAATCCTATTGAAGTGAAAAGCATTTTTAATAGTTGTTACTCTGTGAAGAAAGCATCCAAAGGTCCATTCTGAAAGCGGTTTGTGTTTTCAGATTTGTGCATAACAACTTCATTATTATTCTACTTAGGAGAGGTTAGCTAATTTACGTTCCACCTAGTTATACTTTCATTCATTATTTTGTGTTTGCAACATCGTCCTGAAATCAGGGTTTTATTTGCTTTCACAGAGCATATCGGGACATGAATAGGAGGTCATGCACGAAATTGTGCTCAATTAAAAGTTAATTTAATGTGTTCAGAATTCATTGCTTTTATCAAGCATCGTTCAGGCTATTAAATACTTTTTTTGAAAATCTGTCAAAATTCGGATGTTTGTAGAAGATTATTTTTTAGTTCATAACTATAATTAGCATTGATCGATTAAAGCCCTTTGTTAAAAAATTTTATTTATTTTCCACATCTATGAGAATACTGTCTCTTCCTATTTTTTAAAAATCATGAATAGTTATTCATTAAAATCCTGTTAATATTTAACTTTAAATGATATTTATCTGGTAATTTGTTTTGGTCCCACAAGTTATTAATAAATTTCAAACAAAATAGTGCGGATGGAATTTAAATTCCATGTGGCTATTATATCTTCAGCATAATGTGAAATATATATAACTTGTTTAGATATGAGCAAATATAAACAAATATATCTGCGCTTCAAGTATCTGTCCATTTTGACGGAAAAGATGCTCCGATGATGCTTGCCTGTTTCGGTAGTCACTTTTCCCACACATTCTCAGATGTGGCCAATTTCTTAATTATTCTACCTATAGTAATGCAGAAATGAATTTTTGCTAAAGATCGCATAAAAGGGAAGAACGGAAACAATCTACTACGGCTTGAGGGAAAATGATCAAATAACAGCCAAAAGTAAAGCAAGGATGCCAAAAGAGTTTTAAAGAACAAAATCTCTAAATTTAGGTTTTTTGCATGTAATTTTTCAAGTATTGCTTAATTCTTTTTGTTCTATAATTTCAGTATTTATATTTAAAAATTTCCGTCTTGGTTTCTGAGTGGATTAATGTTTGCTGGGACCAGAGCTTCATGAAGAGTTTAGGGATAGTGATGATTGGCCAATCATGCCACCTTACACCGTTATTCTAATGGCGGAATGAACAGAATTGACAATAATTAAGATTTAATTATTTTATGATATTTCATATACCACTTGACAAAAACATTGAACTCTTCATTTGTTCAGCTCAACCTATTCCGGATCTACAGTCTCTGCAAATGGTCGAGGTATCATTTTCTCTCAGACATTCACCTAAGGTGTCACGACATCCAAAAATATATACGTGCCTCAGAAAACAAATTTATGTCGGACGATCACTGACATGTTACTAATCCACTGTAAGTGGTATCTTTCTTGCATTATGATTAATACCAGTTTTTTTCCATTTTTAACCGGTACCTATTTAATTATCAGTTCAATAAATGTTCATTTTAAATCCCACCAACTTTTTTCACCTTTAAAAAAGAGTCTTGTAGAATATGAATGTTAAATTTTAATATAATCTTTCTTCTGAATATTTTCTCCTGAAAACTGTATTGATTCTACTCATCCTTTTAATTTTATGCATTTGCTATTAGCTGATTGTTACAAAGCATATGTTTCAATCATCCAAAATGAATGTGTTTTATTTTCATTAATTACATTTTTCTTGTAATTCTGATCAGTTTTCTCAAATTCTAAAAAAGGGAATAGGTTTCGCTTTACAATCATTCATTTTAATATTGTCACAGAATGTTCCGATAAGTAATAACATTGATATAATAAAATAGTCTCTTTAAATCAACATTCTTTGGCCATAGCGTAATAATCGTTTGTGCTATCATTATGTCGGAACTTTCAATGAGGCTCAATCTGGAGACATGCTAATTAGTAATTATTGGTGAAAAAATAATGACTTTTATCTCCAGTCCAATTTTGTTTCACCTTATACCTAAATTAAAAAGATCAAACAAATTAGAAAATAATTTATCAAATAATTACTGGGCTTCTTAGCTGAAGGTAATCTCGATGCCAAAACATAAATAGCTACCGTTGTCATACCCACCGACTGATATTTCTTACCATAAGGCAGGGCTAAATATAATAAAAATTATTATTTAACTCCATATAAATAAAACTAGTTTTTTCTGAGGCATTTGATGTAAATGGGAACGAAAAAGAGAATCAACTATGCATAATAAATGAAAGACAGAAATTGCAGTGCATATAAAAACAAACTTTGGCTTTCATATTAGGTTTTTTAGATGAGGTTTCCAGAAGGTGGCATGTTTATCTTTTTGTAAAGAATGTAAAATAATTTAGTAATTGGCATGTCATAATTTTTTAAAACCACGAATGTTTCGATCTATTTTTATGATTCCGTTTCCTATACCATGCAAGCCTGTGGCCATTTGAA
Source organism: Hymenolepis diminuta (assembly GCA_900708905.1). NCBI lineage: Eukaryota > Metazoa > Platyhelminthes > Cestoda > Cyclophyllidea > Hymenolepididae > Hymenolepis > Hymenolepis diminuta. The sequence continues at coordinate 859,086 of CAADRB010000009.1, forward strand.
TTACGTAATTTCATTTAAATTGAAGAAAACTTTGATATATTTAAAGATGCAACTGATAAAATGAAGTTAAGAACGCTTAAACTGTTTGACAGCATTGCTTTCATTAAATTTCTTGTGGTATTTTGTGTTGTTATTTGTACTGACCACCGAAAATCAAAACGTTTTTTATATCATGAAAAAGGATTTCAGGCAAAAATGAGGTAGTCCAATACGCTTTAATGGAATTGGATCAAGAAGACGCAAAAGCTTAAGTCAAAGTACCTAAAGAATATGACAAGATTTAATTGTTGGTATCGGAGATTTGATTCTTCGCCTCTTCACTTTCCAGCACAACGCAATGAATCAAATTTAACTTTTAAATTGTGTTCTCTTTTCTTGAGCATAAAGCATACTAATCAAATGATTAAATCGAGTATACAGTCAAACTTTTCGGTAAAGTGTTTTATAACAGGCTAAAAATAGTAGGCGACAATAACCTAGCAAGGTTCCCTAGACTCCAATTAAGTATTTACCTCTGGCTTATGGTCTTTATTTTTCATTCTGTTCTGATTGAAATTGGATTATTAATTAGTAAAGTCTTTTTTATTGTTTTCACTTTCTAAGATTTAATTTAAATATTTTGTCACCATAATTATTCAGGAGGATGACAAAGACTGAATGATTTTTGGAAATTTAGTTCATTCGGGATAAGCGGATAACAAATAGAACAACAGTAGGGTGGAGAATATAGTTTCTCCAATGAAATGACACAACAAAGTAAAGATGAATAAAGTGTTGAGTTTAAAAAAATGAAAGTTTATAGTAACAACTATTCTTAGTAACTGATATATTAAAGTTTCGAATGAGTAGAGGCAATAGAATAAGAAATCAAATATAAAGCAGAACGTTATTTTTTTATTTTTAATTGAGAAGAAGATTCCGTAAAGCTAAATCATAATATTTTGAATTGATAGTCCGTTTGAAAGCTTTAGGTAGAGTCATATTTTTCTAGTTGTGACTTAAAACTGCGAAAACCTTTCGTCGGATGTTCATATTTTGCCTCAAAATAACAGTATATTAAATATGTATGATTGCATTTGTGGCTGATTAGGTCTGCACAGATACGTTTTTAAAGTTATTATTTATAATAAAAGGTTCTAAATACGATTTCGCTTTACTCACTCTATTATCAAACTTGAATTCGAGTGCTTATTAAATTCTGAGTATCAATACATAAATAAATGCGTATATAAGCATTAATTTTAAAGACATTATAATATTGCATAATTATTGACTTTCTGGAACGTCCGATGGAACAATTTCCGAATTGCGCAAATCCATTTAAAATGTCGGAGTCCCTCTCCCGCTGCTTTGGTAAATTGTTGAGCAAATCACGTTTCTTAATTCAAATAGAAAAACCTACTTATTTTATAGATGCAAGCCTGCAGATCGTTTCAAAAAAGAGACGTTGAAAATTTACTTTGCAAACTCATTTGCCAGGATTATCTAGAATATGAAATTTTAATATTATATTTTAATTATTCTTGTTAGAAAGGTTACATGTTAAACAAAGAAGATACATACTAAATATCCATCAACCTCTTAATTTACTCTGATGAAACATATAAACATTAATTACTTACAAGGTATGCAATTTGTTTAATGTCGGGCTTTGTAAAACATTTTGTGCTCTGCATATATCAAAGACTGAAACTAAAATTTATTGGATTTGGATGAATAAATTAGAAATAGCCGTGATAAGGTAAGTTAAAATATGAAAAATTTATAAAAATACCATAATTAGAATGTCTCATATTTTACATTTATTCTTACTTTAAAGGAAACGGGAGATAGGGGACCTTGCGTTCAACTGTTTAAAAGTTAATTAAATATGTTTAAATTATTGCCAGATTTTAATTGCGCGCCCCATTAAATTTATACTTTTACTTGGTGATTATAATCTATGATGAATTATAACTTGATTAAATTTTAAAATAAAGATTATGACTTTTTAAAGAAGCAAAAATTCAAGGGGTTTTAGAGGAACATCTTCAATTTTTAACACAGAGACAATATAAAGTTTATTCAAAAAACTCCTAAAATTTCTCAGTGGTCATTTAATTAAACTTGCATTAAAATTATTACTTAAATAATTTTTAAAAATATTTTTTCAGGTATTCATCCACCAGAAGCTGTAGTTGGTTTAAAAGCTGCAAATATCAGTCTATACCAGCTAAACGCTCTATCAAAATGATGATAGGAGTGGCGCAGTCATCAATTTTTCTAAAATTACGCAATGTCAAATGTTGGCTTCCTTATTTCATTAGAAAATTGAGGGCAGGATCGTAAAATATGTGATCTCAAATCTGCAAAAGAATTCAAATCTTCCCAGTTGTCTTGTAAACTGATCTCATATAGAAATGAAGTTCTCATTAATAATGGAAGGAAACTTAAAACGTTAATTTCGTCAAGAAAAGATATTTAACAATTATTCGTGATTATATTTTCGCCTCCACACCTCCCCTTTTAAGTTAGGCCTTTCTTATGGCACTTCTCCCTCCGATTGGCTTGAAATCATTATTTTGTCTTTTTTTCTCACTGTTTTTCAAATAAAGAATAAAGGTTGTACAGTTTAAATGAATTAGTATGAATTACGCGAGTTGAACTGTAAAAAATTTTTGTTATAACAACTTGATAAGATATCTTCAATGGAAATACTAGTGGGAAGACGAAGCAGATCGAAGCTGGAACAATCACGCGATAAAGCCCCTAAAATGGGAATAGGCCGCCAGGAAAAAAACAAAAGACAGTGTGGATTTCGTCAGCAAACAATATTTAATAACTGTCCATAAGTTTTTTCTTCTTAACTTTCATCAGCTTCTAATTTGGCAAAGGTGAGAAGAGATAACCAAAAATAGAGGGTAAGTCCCAGAAATAATTTCGAAGACGTCTGCCGTTGTTTTATTCTTGAATTATTTTTCCATATATATTTAATTTTTCGTTAAAATATTGAATTTTGTTAGTCACACATCTGATAAATTAAATGATAATGAGAAAGTGAATTGAATTTATTATGTCTAAACAACGGGCGGGATTAGTCCTCAGTTAACGAAATTTGATTATAATAGGCGCATTAACCACTTTGAATAGTCACTCTGAGATTAATAATAATAACAATTTTCAACCATGTTATATTAAATTTGTAGAATTTTGACAAAATAGGGAGAATGTCAGTCCCTCTATGGGACTACTTTGTACGCAAACAAAACGCAGCTTAATATAATAATCTCAATAGCAAAAATATTTACCGTTTAATCATTCATTAGAGCGATAAATACAGCACAGGGTAAAGCCAACACACATAGGTGAATACAAGTATGTACAGAATCGTTAAATGTTTATTTTAAATGAGCTGTAGATTAGATGACACTGATGAATCCATATTATAATCCATTACTTGATCTTCCTGCTAAAAACAAAGGTTAAGTTATTCTTTAATATCTCATGTGTGAATTATATCAGAAACAAGGCATACCTGGCCGGATTTTATAGTCGTCATAATGCCACATTAATAATAAAATGTAGTACAAGTTACCTGATGACTTGAGACTCCTGCTTGTAGTCATGAGGATAAAATTCCTGCATATAACTCAAATAAAGTTGGAAAATTTCCATTTCGATAGAAGAACACGAGGCTGTAATACTTCGCCTATTTTTATTATTCAAGTTAAAGCAAAAACAATCCACAGGCTTTATTTAATAGGAAACATTTGAAGTAATGAACAGCAACAAGTCGTCGAATAATGAATGCCACGTTAATCGAAGTCATTTTGAAAAGGGTAACTATTTGATCTACGGTCTCACTTATTCTAATTCCGAATAAATTATTTGCCACTTTTACAATCATTGCGTATTTTTCCTTGAGCAAATTTTCCCCGGTGAGTTTATGTTCAAAAATTCAAACTTAAAGATTTTTTTATTTAAATTGGTGATTGATCATGCAATTTAAATTACTTTAATTTTACTTAAAACATAATGGAGAGTAGACACTAGGGTTCATGAGCGTTTTGGTAAAAATATTAGAAGGGAATGACGCAATGCTTTATTACAACAAAATAAATAAATAAAAAGCACTTGTTGCATGAGTTTTAGAGTTATTTTATTATTTATTATAGTGATAAAAACAAAAGTATTTTCAATTTAGAGGGGCATTTGTGAATGCCTTGAAATTTTTAATAATAAATTAATAGAAAAATGTACCTCTGAAACAGTTATTCATCTGGTCTCTTTAGAACACGACAAATAGAGGCAACTTGACTGCATAAGTTAATAGGACATTGCAATTTCTTTTCCAAAAGAAAGCGTGTTCACTGAACAGGAAATAGATGAAAATAATTATCCTCACCCCTTGTTTCAGCCTATTAATGAAGTAATTTCATTAATAGCATATTTTTTCTCATTGTAATTTAATATATATTTTTGCCTAATTATTGACGGAATAATCTAACATCTATTTTTCAATAAACATACAGCTCTTGACGTCCGACTGAACCCGTTTGATTTATCAGATGGCACCAACCTGATACTCTCGACAGCCGCCAAGTTAGATTGTCTCAACTTTTAATTTAACAAACTGGATAATTCTTTAATTCATAGTAAATATACTCCAATCCGAGAGAAAATCTACGTCCCCATTTTTCATATATCTATCATCTATCTTACTGCTATTTCTCTAGCACTCCCACATGTTCCGTGATAAGGCACTGTCTAATGTTTCTAGCCCTCCTCCTATTGCACGTGATTAATATATAATGTAAAGGTTGCACGATATCAAGTTGAATTTTAGGTGATTTACCGTATAATTATCTGCAAGATGACTGACAAACAAATCCTAACTCGGAACCAAATATTGCCAACAAAGGACGGTTCAAAATGATACTCGCTGTTTACGTGAACAAATGGAGTGATTGTAAGATAATAATTGAAACTGATATATACCTTTTCAATCGCCTATAATTTAGGTTCTAAAAATGCATTCAATCTCTTACTGATAAATCGGTCTAATTGAATTAACAATTTTATTTTAGATTAAACACGTAAAGATAACGATTGCCAGATTTAGGACGTTACAAATGTAAACAACTCGTGATGTCCTGCCCTCCTGCGAATCATATGACTTGATCTCAAATCCAACCACAAACAAATAGAGTAGCAGGGAGACATGCAATGTATTTTGCTACTCAAACACCTCTGAGTCTGATTTATTGATAAGCTGTTGATGTTTACCTATCTAATACTACCAAGACAAAATATTAATCATATCAAACACGCCAACCCGATGATTAAATCGTTTACTTAAGATGAAAATATTAAATATTGAGTTGTAATATCCCAGGGAGGGCTTTCGCTCTCTATCATTTTTAATTTAAAGATTCACTGTAAACAACCATATTCAATGATCAATAATAAATGACGATGTTTTCAAGATCATATTCAAACTCTTCAGCATCTTGCATTATTGTTTCTTAGTTCTAAAAATTAAAAAGGATTTCATTTTGCAGCAGATAATCATTATTCAATCATACTGAAATGCTTTGGTGGAAAGAAATAAACATTTAAGGCATGAAAATGTAAATTTTTTCACAAATCTGATTCTCCGATTGAATATAAATTGATATTCGCAAATATTTGTTTCCACCAGCGATTTTTCACTTTTCTAATTTAGTTGAAAGCAACGAAGTTAAGTCGAGGGCGTTGCGCAACTGAACTTCAGGCATCGGTGTTATGCAAATTCTTTTATTTCCTTCTGTAAATAGCTGAGCTCAAAAATGATTATCTTGTGAAATAGAAAGAAAGAACTGATGCACTTACTCACATTCAAATTTTTAAAAAGGAAAGCAAGAAGTAAAACGCTGTGTTAGCGGAATCTTTGTGGAAAGAAATACTGTAAAATGCATTAGCATCTTAAAATACCTGAGATGTAATTCGATACATAATTGAATTTCAGTCTAATTCAGTGTTCAAAATAGCATATTTTTATATATAAGAGGACTGAGTAACAGGCAAATATGATCTTTTAATAGAAAATATATATGATTTTTATGAAAACGACCATACATTAAGAAGTGTAAAAAATTTTCACAAGAGCAGTTTTCCAAATTTCATCGCAAGTAATAATTTACATTCCTTGTGCCGTGTATTGTCGAGAGTGAAATTTATTGATTTTTAAAGAACATCGTGAACAAATATGTTTATGATAAAAGCACAAACGTATAAGTAAATTCATTCTCTACAATATGGAACATGGGTGTTGAAATACATAATTACTTATTTACTTTGTGTGGATTATTAAGCATTCACTCTCGTTATAAAGTGAAAAAGCAGGAACCAGATTACCCTAAAACTTTTTTCGTCCGAGTGTTGAATGAAGAACTTCCACTCTGTATGTCCGGGAACGAATTTTTGATTATTAATCAGTACATGTCTTCATTAATGGCCAGTCAGACATCTAACCATAATCATGGACCTTAATACATAATCAATTGCCCGTCCTCAAATATTCCAGGTCTTGCAACTTATTCAAATGGTCATAAAAACAATTTAAGCCGTATCATTATGTAAGTGGTCATTTAGTGAGATGTCAGTTAACGATATAATCCGCAAATACATATTGTCTTCTCTCATAAAGTATTTACTATTCTTCCTCGATTATATTCAACTTTGAGTTTATGTGAGAGCGGTCCGAGAAATTTACATTATTTGGTCCGCCGTAGAATTAAAAGATAGTATGAGCCTTTATGACTTATACAGATTATTCTGAAAGATACGGTAGATGACTATAAGGACAATCATTTTAACGGGATGAAATATATATATATGCGAATATATATATTCGCACTAGAGTATCTCAAGATTATGACAATACTAATGTAAGCACGATACACCTGTCAAAAGTTTAGGTTTTTAGTTAAAATCCTCAATATCTTGATCTTGTTAGTGAAATTTAAGCGCCCATTTGGTTCAAAACTGGTACCTGTTTCAAAATTTAGATAAAATTACCTTCCTATATAACTCATTGTTATTACAAAGCGGATGAAAATTAGCCACTGTATAATGCGTAAAGTTTGGATTTCAACTTCTTCGGGTTTAAACAAGAAGTCAGTTTAAGTGAAGATGGATAAAATAAATAGGTACGGCAACTATTATTGCGATTCAATAGTGAACAGATTTCCACTGAAAAGTATATTAATTGAACAGCCAAGTTAATTATGATAAAACGGAGCATCATTATTTGAGGAAAATCGTAATTTCCACAATGACAAATAAGGATAAATAGACGATTGTTTTCTCTACATCACGGCCAGCATCAGTGAGACCGACTACAAATTTTTAGCTCTTTTCGTTGTGAAACTATTTCATTTATTTTTTTGTAAATATAAGATTCATCGTCGCCTCATTTTGTTCAAGATATGTGCTACTTTTATTCGCACAGCTGTAGATGTTCAGCCACCCTACTGAGCATATAATGAATCCACCCTCTTTTTTATATAAACACCTACCAAATGTCAACTTTTTACCATACATAGTAGTAACACTAATATATTGATGCGTGCAGTCCAACATATTTGTCAATTTATTCAGCTCGATTCCATTTCCCGTACCCCTCCTGCATTCAAAAAATTGCTACTTAAGCATCTTGCTGACCTAATTTGATGTCACATTTAGCCGAAGCATTCTTTAAAAAAACAACGACTTCCCTATGGAAATCGAAACGTAAGACATAAAATAATATCTTTCAAATTTCCAAATATTCTTATTTCATGCTCCATTTGCGCATATGCAATTCAAATTTATCATTGCCCTAACCTAAGGGACGTGATTATCCACAAGTAACAGGGATATAAAAATGTCTCTGTATACTTATGTGTATTTGCAAATGAAACTTATCTATGTTTTAGCATAATAAACGAGATCAATGCAGCAATCATGATTAACAATCCATTACACTGGGTCGATTCCGATGTCCATTTCGAAGAGTAAAACGTTTGGCAGGGTGAAGGCGTGAGAAATCATAAATGCACTGAAGATGAACAGAATTTACAGGACAAAAAGACAATGAGTACGTTTTAACTCTAACTCGAAATAGTTTTTCGAGGTAATCATCATCGAAGAACCACAGGGACAAATTGAAATTTCAAATAGCTATTTCACAAATCAACTTTCGCATGCAGGAAAAGAAAGAAGTTGGCAGGAGAGTAAAAGGAGGTAAATCAGTTCAGTGATTGGCGACTGGAAGAGGAAAAAATCAAATTTCTATATACACAGAAAAGAAACTATTGGTACTCCATTGGCTTCTAAGCGTAGAATTCTCTACTTGGGGCTCGTACATATGCTCCAGGTGTTGTGGCACCTTTTTGAGGTTCTTCAAGGGAGTAAGACCCTTCATCCTTCTTGCGTAGACGATAGACGCAGAAGAGAATTAGCAGGATCAATAGCAATAGACCAGCGATTGTACTTCCCACGATAGCTACAGTGCAATATAAACATCGAGAGAAGACAGAAGCATGAATGTTTAATCGAGCAGAACATTCCTCAGTAGCTTTGTGGGCATATGTACTATAGATTACCTAGATAAACAAGATTTAGTGACGAATGTAAGATCCACTTGGAGAATATGTATCCATCTATGTTTAGCAAAGAAGTACGCCGACTTCTTAATAGTGACTAATCGATATTAATGAAACAAAAGTCAACATGCATATCTGTCAGATCAAAGGTCACAATATCGACCCCTATCGGCCTATATCCAATGATATGGGTGGTCAACTGTAGTAGGTCATTCTAATCAATAATATGATTCTCTAACATGTATTTCCCTACCCGTATTTCATTAAAACTTCCCTAAGTAGGCTTATGAAAACTTCAAAGGGAGATATCACAATCTCTTAAGATATATTACTTCATTAAATTGGTATCGATCATACCGCTTTGTCTAAGTAATTTTGTTTAACATTTCCGGTGAATACACATTTAAAAGATAAATATGCACCACCCAGTAGGGATTTCGTACGGTATCATTAACCACAATGGTGAAGGTATTTTAAATCTCGTATAAACAGTTTTTCCAAAAAACATTAATTATGAATATTCACATATAGTTTAACATTATTCACTGAGAATCATTGTTCCATTCCTTACCAAAATATGGTCCAAAGAACACAAAGACAATGAAGGACTAAGCCTATAAGTATTAAAGTAATTATTCTAACTATAAACAGTGATTCGCTTCTTATTTTTAGAAAAGTGTGGAGTATTAGAGCAAATAAACCAGCTAATAAAACCATAATTCTACAAAGCCAACTCGTATGCTTCCAATTAAGACCTTACCAGATTTTGACCAACCTCTCTTCACACCATCAAATTGCAATGAGCTGAAGCACTATAAATGATGAAGTGGAAATTAAATCAACAAAACTAACCAGCAATAACACCAGGCTGATTGAGAACTTCCCGATGCCTCCAACTATTTTGAACAGCCAAATCATGAGCGGTTTGTCGAACAGAAATTGGACGCCGGCGATTACCTCCTGGATAATCCTGCTGAGGTGGATCTCTACTACTTTCCTCATCTAAAATAAGATATAATTTAGAATTTTCTAAACTCTTAACGACATTTGTGTGGACTTAAATTAGAACATTTGCAAATGAAAGCGAGTTAAAAAGAGGGATATCATCAATTTAAGGACAGAGTTAGGGGAAGGAGAAAGAAGGGTTAAGCGTTAACCTTAAAATAAACATCCAAAATTATTTTACCTTACGTTACGGCTACAGTAAACAGATTAACATTATAATTTCATAAATGATCACATTGAGGCAAGATAATAGTTAAATCTGAGTGTCCTGTGAATCCTACCTTCCAGGTCACCAACGTCCTCACTTTTGGAAGGTCCATTGTTCTTGATTTAGATAAAGAATAATGTAATCAGATTGAGGAGAAATAAGACATGAACAAATGTTGGCATAAATCAATATACCTCAGTACTGCCGGATTCCATATCCAGGTCTTGGGAAAAATTTGGTTCTGGATCTGAAATTTTAAAGAGATGAACGAATGCATACTAAACTGTGTGACAGATTCACACCTAGAACCGATTAGCTTCAGATTGCGTGCAAAGGTATCATAAAATGTACTGAAAGGCGTTTGACGTTACAGTGAAATTTCAAGCAAACTCGCATTCTTAGAGTTATTTCCTCGATAAATGGGCTACACATTTTCTCAACTAAGCAATATAAGAATTGCTGGAGGTTAATATCTATTGATGCATGTTTTGTCTTTAAAATATCAAGCCAGTGAGGAAAACAGTCTGGCTCTCAATTAAATGATAATTTGTTTCTATCTTTGTTTAAGCTACTTATTCGACAGTAGACTGAAGGACCAAGAGTGTCATGTGAATGTTATTCTCTTCAGTTTGGGTTTTAACACATATACAAACACTATCTGAATTAGTATAATCCCACACAAATACATTAAGAAGCAGTACCTAAGTTGATCACTGCCTTTTCCATCTGTCTCACTTCCTAAAATGCGCACCATATTTTCCTCTTATTTGGTGACAAAAATAATGCTGTTTTTCCTAAAATTTCAGTAGTCATACTTTATTACTGCTCCTCCAGTTACTTGAAGATTTTAAATGGCCATAGGAGAGTTTAAACTTTGAGCATCTGCTTAATAAATGTGTGTATTTTGCCAACATCATGTATTCACACACATAGATCAATTAAAGAGAGTAAGAGATTTTTAAGCTTACCAGACATACTTTCTTCCAAACGTTTGATACAACTTGCCTCGGGATCAAGAGAACCCAAACCTGGCAAATATCCCTCATCAAGTCGATGCTTGATGAGTTCCTCCAAACTTCCCAGTGTCCTTCCATGGCCTGTTGAGTAGAGAATAACTTCGAAAGGCATCGTAGGAATGCTTTGGTGAACCGTATTGGAAGACGGCAAACGACGAATGGAAGCAACACGCTGATAGCCCATTGATGCCTGACAGAGATCTTGAAGGGCTTTGGTGATACGAGACTCCCAATAGGAGTTATTTGTGTTGTAGGAGGATGATAACAATGGAATCGAATAATTTCTACCACGGTAGATACCAGTGAATGGTGTTGTACTAGTTTGGTGGACAACTAGAAAAATCCTCAGCACAGCTAAAATGAAACGAGGTTTAACATTAACAGAAATCTATGCAAAAAGCTTTTAAATGATATTAAAATACCTTCTTTTCTGGAAAAGATGGTATTTTATGGCATTAGTCAAGATTATTTTAATGAAATTCCGGAAACGACTCATTTTGAATAACGGACAACACCTACTAAATCGACATTTTCTGCCCCATAGCTTAACGTTGGTAGTTTTGGCCGGTCTCAGTTTGAAATAAGTGCTAATCAGCATAGAAATTAGAGAACTATCCCAGATATTATTTTTTTAGATCTCCGGTCAAATAAATGTAAATATAGTGGTTCTGAAAAATCCTGTTAAATCAGACAGAGCACACAAGTGTCTGAAATTACGGTCAAGATAAACAGACCGTCTCGGCATTGAGATGGCATACAATAACAGGAAAATATGTGTCGATGTTAGGCCATAAGAAGCAGCTGATTATTAAAAAACCCAGTCCCAGACATTATATGATCTACTATTAAGCATTTGTAGTACTAATAAGTCCTCGTTAATTTTCTTTATTACTCGCCTATATACATGAGCTTACGAAGCTCTACTGACGTAAAATTTTTAGCTATCTCATCTCTGTTATGTTAAAACTCCAAATTGCCTTCTCAAACATTGGAAGGAAAAAGTGATTTGAAGCGGCATTAAAAGAAACTGATTAGAAGATATCCATTAACAAACATTAAACATCGTAGATATGCCTTTGGTGAATCGTGAAATTTGAAATACCCGTTCATTTAGTAAATATTATACAACCTGGGTGCAAAAATCCAACGTAGTAGGACCCTTTGATAACTTGACATTACTCTCGGCATTTTTTGATTCCCTCCCCTTTATCATTTTTTAGAATTTCTGTTATTCGATTTCAACTGCCTCCAACAATTACAAATTGTTATTTTTGTGTTACCGGGGGAAAAAATAATATTTATACTTGTAGGTTTAGCGAAATTAAGTTACAATCCCACTAAATTTCCAAGTAGTACCACTCCTTACCAAATAAATATTTTCCAATTTCTCATAAACTTCCTCTGGTCAACTGTTCTATATTTACTACTTGTTAATATTGACCAGGCTTTGAGCACATTAATGTGCTTTTATGAAGTCATCGATCGTTTTATCTTAATACTTCTGGCTGTAAAAAAATTACCTAGAGTGTATGGTGATTTTCAAATAGGAAAATACCATATTAGATGTTTATCTATAATGGAAATACAAAGTTATCACCATTGTTGCCGGTTTTGTGGACATATATGCACATATTTAGGCGCCTATTTCGATTTTCTTTACTTAACTTATTGAAGGCAAACAAATGAGAATGTTTCTTTAAAGTTTGATTTCACAACTTCCTTTTAACTTCGCATACTCTGGCCAACTGTTGTCTAGTCGCCTTCAGTTCTTTTGAATTCCGAAACGTGGATGATTTATAAATTAAGTAGCTGTTTAACAATTTTATTTAAACACTGATAGTTACCCTACATTAATCATTTATAAAGAATTTAGTCTACCCAAATCATGTGCCTTCTTCCCCTAGCGATAGATCACACATTACAAAAATGAGCTTATCACATTTCAACCTGCCGTTAATGTTATAATAAATAACAAGCATGAAGCAGAAGTTGATCGCCCACTCTATACTGTTGTGAACAAATGATTTCCTCCCTCCCTTTCATACTTGTTGGAGCTTATGTTATTCAGTGTAAGTTCCTTCCTAAAATTAAAAATTAATATTTTTATTTACTGCGCGAATAATAATCATACTAATGATTTACACGCATACTTCATATATTCAATCGTGAAGCTATCCTATATTGTCCAGTCGGTGCTTATGTAGATTCAGGGTTAATACTGCTTTTTATGGCTAAGCAAAAATTACAATTTCGATTACTAGAACGCTGAAATATACCAATTTGATGTTAAGAACTGGTCGACTGGAATGACAGAACAGAGTAAAAACTTTCAGTCGTGTTCAATTTAAGATACAAATTCGTCAAAATTTACTTTTTTTGATTAATTTTATATTTCAAGATTGGTTCCCCGATTTGATCTCTGTGCGTTACATTCAGAGTTCATTTATCAATCTCATTAGATTATGTTGGATCACGCTGATCAAAAAGTCATATCATCTTGATTAAAGTGACATCTTCCAGTCAAAAGAGCACATCGGAATCAGATCGAGGCCAAATGTAGTGGCGCAGATTCTTTACTGATTCAAAACAACGTATTTGTATAAAACTGCCACTCTATTAGCTCTGATTCCAATTTATTGTACATAGACTCCTAATTCGACATAAGTGAGTGGTTTTGTTAATTAATAAGTAGCCAATTAAGCAATAACGAAGCTTCCACTTTTTCTCATAATATTTCGGAAAAATATAATGTTTAAACGGTCATTTTTTTAGGTAAATTATCTAGCGTGATATTCTAAAGGCATGATTTTAAACTCAAATTACGCAATGTAAATAACATGTTACAATAAATAAATAGCTGTTTATTAAAATAATGTTATGGATAATTTACAATAACGATTTCATTTATACTAATCAAAATGTTTCCTTTTTGACCACAAAATAGTTGCCTAAGCACTTTCATCTGCACTGGATAAAAAATTGGATTTATATCAACATTTTTTCTTCCGCAAAGCGAAAAGACAAAATCGATCACACGGAAAAAAGACAAAGTCGGTAAAGGCAATCAGATTACGTAAATTAAGTAATCAGTAGAGGTGAAAGACAAACTTTTTCACTGAAAAGGAGATAAAACAAATTATAGACTCTCCCTACTCCCTTCGGTATTTTAATTACCCAATTAATCAATTAATTACCGCAAAAAGGGGAACGAAAAACCAGTATGGCGGCCGTGCGTGATTGTTTTAATTTTTTGCCTTAATTTGCACAAAAATCGCTTCAGCTTACATTCTGAAAATAGAGAATATCTGCGATTTAGATAACTTCACTTTATTGAAATGTGCCATTTTCTTTTCGCTAATTAGGAAGACATTAAAACATGAGGTAGCGTTTGAACAAGTGAAATAGCAAATTAGTTAAGAGAGAGCTGAAATGCAGACTCAAAAAGAAGTACATATATCAATGAACATAATTTGAATCTAGGAAGCATAGAGCTGTTCACTCTCTCATAAGTCTCATTTCTCACTTTGTCATTTCCGAATGCTCCACAGCCCAATTTTCATAATTTGATCCTCGGGTTTCAAGGTATTTTTGCATGCACAATATTCAGAGTTTCTTGATCAACTGATTCGATTGCCTAGGTATTCATGCCACGTCTATTCATTTGAATCTTCTTACTGCAATGTCCAATTAGAAGATTACTAAAGGCATTTTAAAAATATGGCACTAGAATTTTCCCTGGGCAAACTCTAACAATAATAATAATGATAATAACAATGATAATGCCGTAGATGAGCTATTAAGTATATCAATAAAGTTTTCAGGATAAATTGATCACGTTTATAACTCAAATTAGGTGAACATCAATCAATAATAGCAAGAAATTAGGAGGAAGGTGGATAATTTCACGAGTATCTACAAATATTGAACTCATGAAACGGTGTTTTGACGATCTGGATCGTAGCACCCAAATGGGACCAATATTTTGTTGCTTCGAATGAGTCAAATGGACAATCACATAAAAGGAATACTTTACCAATAACACCAAAATCTTTCCCCCAATGTTACCAACTTTTCTGAGTTATCTTTTTGTTTAATTGAATTGTGCTACTGCCAAAACAAATCAACAAACTGAGAAAGGGTTTTCAACGCACTTTCAATGCCGCAAACTTAAATAACCGATAATTAGTAAGATGAATTTAAGTTCTAATTGTAATTGCATAATTAACACTATTTAAAACTTATTTGCCCTTTATTTCAATTTACAACATTCCAATTAGTAGTTCCGAAATGTCCACTAAATTTGTCAGTTATTTATTTGATAATTTAATTCTAATTCGAACGTCAAGCATTGGTTCCACGCAAATCTTTTATTTCTTTTCCCTTATCTCCATGTGAAAAAGGCTAATTATACGAAATAGAGAAAGTAGGGAAGGAGAAAAGAAGAACAGTGTGCTCTAAGACGCGTTCAATTTGTATTGACTAACTGTTCATTAAAGTGCAAACTTAACGCTTTCTTCTTCAACGTGACTTTTTGAACAAATTTACAATTTTGTCTTTTTATATTAAAAATTCCGAGCCCATTAGAAGACATGTTCATAGAACTTGCTTTGGGTAGGAAGGAAGTATCCTGAAGCAGAGCTTATCAGAAATCACATTCTCCCATCCCTCCTATTTACCAGAATTAACCAGAACACCACGCCTCTGGATGTGCACCAATAGGTATTGACCTCATGCAGAAGTGTATGATGACCTCTGGAATTTGGTAATATTACCTATTACTCAGTTAATGGTTTCACAACAGTTATGAAATTACAACCTTTGAGCGAAGGCGAAGCATATAAACTTACCAATTAGCAGGTTTTAAATACCATTGGATATTTAAATTGCGCCGCCGAGGTCAAGCATTTGTATCTATTTGATAAATAAAAGAAGCTAACCATCTTCACAACAGCAAAGTTCTACTTCAATATGCGTCACAGACGGCTTGCTAGGTATTACCGTGCAATCGTTCTTTCCTTCAGCTCTATCATCACAGTAAGTTATTAAATTTCTCAATGGATATTCTCTGGTCTTTTTCCTAGTTTATCGCTGTTGCTCTTTGCATCTGGGGGGCCTTTATTGTTATGCGTGCTAAGAAACGGGAAATTGAGACGCAGATCTACCTAAATCCCGCCGCAACACTCGTTTTAGGCTGCTTCATTTTAGTAGTTGGGATAACAGGATTTTTAGGAGCTTTTTCAAAGCGAAAGATTCCCTTGCTAACAGTAAGTTACTTTAATGTGTATATCTATTTTAAATTCGTGATCTCTTAAGTTTGCAGCCTTATTGACAGTGCTGGTGTGTGCAGAAGCTGCTATTGGCATAATGTTGATAATAAACAGAAGCGCGGCAAGTCATGATTTCTAAGCTGATAATATTATTATAGATAAAAAGAGTTATAAAAGATCATACATTAGATGCAGCAGCGAAACTCGAGGAAAGAAAGAATAATTTCTTTATAAACTGGATATATGATATTGGCGATTCAGTAAGTTGATGTATTTACCACTATGTTGATGTGCAGCAAAGCAAATTAGTCAAAATTCCTTTTTTTGTCTCTACTTTCTCTCACCCTTTTAGATAAGTTTTGATCTCATATTCCACGCTATCACAACTAATTTTTTGAAAATGGGAACCTTTCTTATTGGAATGTGCTTCTTCCAATTTTATGTGGTGCAAGTGGCTATTATATTGACCGCACTACTTGAACAGATTAATTATTATATCTATGACATTTGAGTTCTCTACATGAAATTGCTCATTTTGACTACATTTATGTATTGATCTAATATGGGTCTTAATAGTTCAATAACTTATAAAATTTACTTCTGCTGCCACCATGTGATATAATATGTGAAACCTCTACTCCTGTTAATATTTAAGGCTAAATTATTAAAAATGACTTGAAAGTACTTTTATTTAATATTGTTAATTGTTAATAACTGTATTTATAATTCAGTTATCATTCAAATTCATACCGAATATCATGTGATCATGTCAATTTTGGTCTGATCTTTTGAATTCGAGATATATCTATGCATATTCATTGATTAACATATCCGATCCACAATGTTTATTTCGATATAATGGAATAAGAGGCGAGCTCGGTTATGAAACGTTTATAAGCATAAAGTATAAGTTTATAAATGGGTATCCGCCTTTCTCTCCACTTTACGATCCTATTTCTTTAGAACATTGAGGTAAGCTTTAACTCCCCAACGGTCATATCCGTCCCACTACACAACGTTCTTTGGTCAGGTAAAGGCCAGACACAGGAAGCTTTAAATATAACAGCTTAGTGCCGAGTTAATATAATAGTACTATTGAATCACTTCAAACGGACAAACCCAGCCTAGTTCTGTGAGGTAGAGCTCGAACCTTGCCTTACGTATTTGAATGCTTGGGGTAGATCTTTGCTCATGAAATTTTGGAAGATTCGCCACTCGATTTGTTCGTTTTCATAAGTCTCGAAATGTTCCGGAGGAAGTGCGTCGTGAAACCTCATTCACTTGGCATTTCTGAAAACGCTCAAGACTCGTAAGTAATAGCGGCCTTGAGATGTGCTCGAAATTTCTTGGCAGTGTCTACATCAAACTAAGTCTTAACTCAAAATTGACATCTAAAAGACTGATTTCAAAACTTCAGGATTTGCCGATAGTTTAATATTTAACTTCTAGAGATTATTGAATAGATTTTTTCTTAATCACTGTGTATATTTACACAAATCAATATTTGCTAACCTTGGTGATAAGAATTTGCCTCAAAATGAAGCACAGGAATAGATATACTGCGAATGTGAATAACAGGATGCTTCGAGCTACAATTTATAATGATCACTACCAATAATTTATAAGAATTTACGAAGTTCCAAACTTACATATTTAACCTTAACCGAAATTCAGCAAACTAAATAAGTTCCTCTTGAATTGCCATAAAGCGAGAGGCCATCAAGGCATAGCAACTTCAATTTAGAGCTTTTATTCTGCAATCTGCTTTAATATTGATTAATGTGTTGCCGCCAGATTAGAGAGTATCAAGTAATTCAGATTTAAATAACGATTTTAAAAGCCATTAGTTTTAAAAATACACAGTATCTGAGTTGGATCTGTTATGCGTCTGTATGTCAAGCATTGGTTTTATATTGAACTTTTATTTGTTTCTATAAATATCCCCCAGGAGGAAAAGGCTAACTGTGCGAAATAGGAAAATTGTGGAAAGAAAAAAGAAGTGTGTTATTTTTACAAAAGTGCAAATACAGAACCAGTAATTCATTTTAGGACTTCGTACTGAAAAATAGAATAAATTATAAAATTGACTATTCTACTTACAAACCAGAAATGATAATTAATGATCAAAAGAGGTTAATAATACTTATTATAAAGCAAGAAAAGATACCTCTATTAAAAAGATTGATAATATATCATAATGATACGGTAATTTGACTATAAGTAAAATTCAAATATATAAGGTGACCATTTTTAAAAAAATTTCTGGAATTTTACATCGTTTAACACTTCAAGTATAATGATGAAAATACCGTATGACACCCAGTTCTATCAAACCGTATGATTGAATATGCCTCACTTACTGACAAACATTTGTCTCGCCCTGTTTTAAAGGTCAGCATGAAAAAATTGCCTGTAGATTCATACCTTATGGTAGTACTTGCATTTAGGTATGCAAAAGCTATATTCGCCATTTTGCAATTGTGACCATTACACGTTTCGAAAGCCAAAATTAAGTCATAACGCAAGATATTATAATTAGTAATTATACGCCAGTTCTATTTGAGGGGGGTAAAAAGAATTTCCCAAAGGAAAGGTTGGTGAAAATATTTTATTTAAAACAACTTTTAACTCAAAAAATTAACAGTTAAGGAATATGAAAAGTTACCTCAGATTTTGAAACTGGTTCTTACAAAGGTTGAGCTGATTCAAGCTCTAGGTAATTTTTTCCACAAGATGGATGAAAGACAACTTGATCAATCCTCCACTGATTTCATTAAGCAGAGCAGGAACAATTTTAAGAGGATTACTCAATATCCTTCAATGTTAATGTTTTCTACAGCTTACTTTTGATAGGTTCTCAAAATTATGACCAGTTATGCCCGAAATAAATAGTCATGAGACTGTTGAGCACTCCAATATAAAGTAACTGGGTTTAATTGTATATCACACTACTTTGAAAATGCAATTAAACGGCATTGATCTGAATACTTTTTTTTAATTGTGGGCATCTGTGGATCAAAAAGAATGCGAAGGGTAGACGCAGAGACGGCAGAATATTCGAGTGGAAACTAGAAAAATAATAACATGCATCATTAATAAAAACTAATAACTTGATCAAATAACTGCAGTTTTCAGTGAATCTTTCATAAAAAAGTTCCAAAGGGTAATAAGAGCGCTTACGCGATTCCTTAGGAATACAAATTATACGGAATGAAAGATAGTATATTCGTATATAAACGGTAAGGTATAAGAATTTAACAATGGTAGAGAAATTCAACAATACTAACGAATTTTCCATAAGAACATATTATTTCAATTTCCAATGTTGATAGAAAAACAGCCAAATACAATTACTTCTAATTTGATACGAATATATACCAATATAAAAAATAACCATTTCCTTAGTAGATTTTTAAAAAAACTCTAAGATGAAAATTTCTGACGTGATCCATACGTTCAGTTAGAGATTTACTAAATAAGAATAATTTTTTCTGCAAGAATAAAAATTGCGGAATTAATTACTTATGAAAATCCCAAAGCACATGGGGCACATGCGAAACACGCATTTTTACATACCGGTACTACAGTCAGCCAACTCCTCACTAATAGTTCTTGTCGCAGGCAGAAACTCCCCAGTTGTAACATTGACGCAGAAGCAGTCGAGAGCATTGCACTGCCGCGCTTTGAAGAGATCGGGCCGATCTGCACGACAAGCGGGAAGGTTGTCCGCGGAGAAAGTAACACGAGGTGGAGTTTGCGAAGATTGTGCGGACATCACATACTGCGAGCTCACTTGACTATTAACATGTTGTTCAGTTGGAAGGAATGGTGAAAAATCATTCAGAACTCTCAGTGCAAGCAACCGACGTACTTTCGCGCATCCAACTAGAGGAAGTTGAAGGAAAACACAAGAATATTTAACCATTCTACAGCATAATTCATCCCAATCATGACATTAATCCATCTTTAAGGGACACTAGAAAGTGACACTACTCAATTTCGAAGGTTGCAGATGGTTAATCTTGAAAAAATTCTTATCAAATAGAAATGGCTGAACGTAGTCTTTAAACTAAAGTGAGAAATAAAGAAATCGAAATGGTTCCAAACCCCTTAACTCTCGTTCCGAGCTTAGACCTTCATTCTATACCTTTGCTTATCCGAAAGTTATGCTGCATGCTAGCTTTATAAAGAAATGAATTATTAACTAGGACATTTGGAGCTATTTTCCGAAGGTTCCAAACATTTTTCGATTTGACATAGTTAAATTCATCCATAACAAGCAAGGCATTTTTTTATTTTGTATACGAATTAATACGGAACCAGATTATTTCAGTAAATTGGTATTTGTATTAAGTGTAACAGTACTGAATTTTCCACAACTGTACATTACTTATTAATTATTTATTCTAATAATAACGATTAATACTAAGATATGCACTTGGTATTTATAACAGCTTATGCTTCTCCACTATCAGCTATTTTCTTCAAATCTAATAAACTATCGGAAATAGAGCGCGATTTTAAAAAGAAACCTAGAGTGACATGCCATACTATGGGCTTTCCACACTCGACTAAATTACAAGATAAGTTTTCCTTGACAACTTCTACCTCCTCCGCACTTCCATTAAACGACTTACATAACTTAATCTCTAACGTAGTTGTTCACCAAAATACCCTAAACTTGTTACTGTTTTCTCGTTAACACA
The DNA here is from genome assembly GCA_900708905.1 of Hymenolepis diminuta. NCBI lineage: Eukaryota > Metazoa > Platyhelminthes > Cestoda > Cyclophyllidea > Hymenolepididae > Hymenolepis > Hymenolepis diminuta. The sequence continues at coordinate 879,894 of CAADRB010000009.1, forward strand.
TGGATACTTTAAGAGTGGACCTCAATTATAATATCTTATGTGGAGAAAGCACTTCCTCCAGAGTTCAGACGGATTATGATTAATTAAAAACTAAGGTGTAAGATCAAATATATCCATTTTAGAGTACACATTAACTAGTAGATAAAAAAAAACTACGAATACTTAAATTAAAAGGTGGATGGGGAGCTGAAAGCATTTAGCGAAGCGCTTCAAAAGATGACATTTTGATGAAAGAGTTGAATCTCCAGAATTTAGAAGAGACTGCGCCAGTGCAAATGATGACATCCAAGTTAAGTGTTCAAGCAACGGGTAATGTTATTCATAGATGGAACGAAAAGGATTTAGAACGACATCACCAACCCAACGTCTAAATATGAAAGGTCAGGAAACAGCAGGTCACCACGAGTATTTTGTGAAGTGAATAAATTGATGTGGGTGATTAAGATCTCGATCAGAACCTATTATAAGCCTTAACTGACGGTCCAAAAGTCTATAATTGATATTTTTTTATATTCAAGAGGGTTTTAGTTACAGGCCTAAGAAAGTTAATGCATCACATGACATAGTAAGGTCTAAGACGATTTCAGCAAAATTAATCGCAAAATTCGCTCACTTACAGACAACCGAATCGGCACAACATAATCTTTAATTAGAAGGAAAATTAGTTTACTAAAAACCACAACTACGTTATAAGATGCGCACTCCTATTCGTAAAAGAAATACTGGAGGAGTAAAGAAAGACTTTTTAATGATTCTTGAGATATGAAAGATAAATAAAATGGTAAAAAATGTATAAAAGAAGCTAAGCAAGTTGTCTCAACTCTGCTTCTTTAAAATCATGTAAATTGTTTTTAATCTAGCAGGATTATCCTGTTTTCTGAATTTTTGGAATAAAAAAACAACAAATTGAGATGGATAGATCGATTATCATAAATTTAAAAAAAAACGATCAATAAACACAGAATTTCGTGGGTGAGTATATCCTTCAGGTGGCGATTCTTTGGATTTTTATTGTGGAACTCGAAATACTTGTCCAGTAAATGCTATCCAAATCCACAAGTCAGACGAAAAGGTCCTTCGAAATACTAACCTTTATTCTCAAAAAAATTTCATTCATTCTCCCTTTATCACTTATTTGACTTGCTTTTACACGATTTCAGATACATTCTCAAAATGAGAATGAAACTGTTTGCCTTGCTGTGAGATATTCTTCCTGTTAAAACAATACTTCTTGAAACAAGCAGATTGAAAATAAAAAGGTGTTCTAAATTCTGATATTAGAAGTATACAGAAAACTGCCCTTTTACATATAGGTCAACTGTACTTATGTTTGACATTCGATAGGAGTGTTAAAAAGTGCCCGGCTATTCCAATTTTAACCTTAAACTGTTGCAATTATTTTAATGCAACATAAAGGTCGAAATATGGACAAGCCCACTTATCATATGTACTTTCTAATCTCTGTAACTTAACGCTTCCCACAGAACCTAAACCAGGACTTGGAATAAACATGACAGCAAGTGTGTACAACCAGAGATCTGACGTCTTTAAATAAAAGTGGAAAATTGCTTAAATATTTTGTTACTAAATAATGTCCGTCGAATTATAACTTCTAATTAGTCTACTATCTGAGTAGTAATAAAGATCGAAATTCTGTTTATAAAGGAAATGCAATTTCTACTATATTTTTCAATTTTTCGCTCTCCCTCATATGTAATTTTGCTTTGAAATCTGATTTTCATTGAACGATATAAAATCCAGGCACTAATTAAAAGCTGACTTACTATTTCATAAAAGAGATTCTAATCATTGCAAAACGGCTTATCAATTAATCCGGTAAATCAATAGAACACTATTGAGTTTCATCGTGTTAAACGCATGTGAGTTCGTATTATGCTGATAGCTTGTTCGCTATCAAAAGACAAGATACAAATCACAGCTTATGCACACCAAGAGCTCTAAAATTCTAAAGATGGTAGTAGTACCACCATTTAATTTTTTGAAATTGAGCAATTCGGATGAATGGCTTCTTTCACTGTTGGACGAACATCAAACGCAGAAATATTGAAACTATCACTCTCAAGAACCGTCATCAACAATTTTCGACTAAAAGAATTTAGGACTTAACTAAAAGTTGCAAGTGAATCGACGACACTTACGGCCTAGCTTATGCAGAAATCTCAGATGAAATATTTACAATTAAAACAGCGAAAATTCTTCCTCTGTGATTATATGAATTGTATCCCTGATATAACCTTTTCAATTTAGTGCACTTAATAATTGGCTTAATTTCATCTTATCCAGGAATTGAAATAACAACACAAAAACAAAATATACTTTTAACCTTTACATATCCGGAACAGCAGGTTAACCCCCGTTAAATCATGACTCACTTCTAAACGACTATCAAATATTCATTTGTTGAGAGAGAAGGGGATGATTTTAGGACGGTTAGATAGAACAAAAACTGAAGGGCCTCGATCGCTTACTTGGATAAGTCCCAGCACTTTGTTTCTGCATCCCATAAGGGAAACAGCAAACTATATTATATCTCGGGGAAAAAAACTAATGAAACAGTGATCCAACATTCAGGTTCATAACTCACAACTTTTGCCGTTCAATTTCCGCCTTTTTTCTCATGGAACAGCTAAGATTTGCACAACTTTGAAATAAATAAATATAAGCAACCATAATTCACTTTCATACATATAATAAATTTGCTGTTGATACGTGAAGAAGCATGAGATTTGTTCACTTATGTTAGTTTACGATTTTCAGACATACTATCTGCTATTATTTGAAATGTTTACAGTTTCAAATTTTCAACATCTTCTGCTAATAAAGTAATCAGAAATACTGTCGAAATTCGTATTTACGAACAACGCAAAATTTGTTTTATTAAGTACCGATATCCAGAAGAGGGATTTGCTCAACAATCAACTAATTAAGTTCAAACAGAACTTAAAACTCCTAGACTATACAAATCATAATGATTAATTGAATTCTCTCACTATCCAGCGAAAATTTGACAATTATATTTCTTTTATCTTTCCCCATATGTTTAAAAAGTCCATTTGCCCAACTATGCCTACGTAATTTCCAAAAAAAAATCATCTATCCGATATGGCGTATTTGAGAAAAAGGCAATTGCATACAAAAGGAGAAGGATTAGCTGAACTATCTTGACAAATATTTGACATAAGTAATAACAGAAATCATCGATAAGACGCAGGTGGGAACAAAATTTGAGACACCTTAAATAATGGATTTCCTTATCCTTAGCCACAATTAAATTGTATTTAACCAGTTATTTCCTTTCAGTAGATGTATGCAGCTTTTACTAGCTCACCTGATTTCCAGCGTTAGAAATTAGCCTTAAGGAGAAAATGAAAAATTTTGGTAAATGTCTTTAATTCCTCCTCTCCAATCATTTGCTCAATTCTCGGTCCTTATATTTTTATCTTTAAAGAAAACTGATTCGCTGACATTAAAAGCCAAATTTCACGTCCACTAAATTTCACCTCCGGGCTTGTTCTGCTCCAGTTTTATTTTGGGCAGATTAAAAGTGTTAAGATTGCAGTCACGAATTTTAGTTGCCGCGATTTACAAAAATCTTCAGTAATATTCTTTTTGGATTCTGATTGAACTACCATTGTTTGACATGCCAGAAAGAGAAAAAAGAAGACAATAGATATCAAACAGGCAATCGTAACTAATTGTGATCGTTTCTTCCCATTTGACTGCCTATTAAAATACAGCCCATGATATGCGAAACATTTCTTTCAAGCGTTAAAGCCATCGATCACTTTGGGGACAAAGGTTTTTTGCTTATTAATCAAAGTGTAGCCATGGAAACATTTGGCTAGGACAATGTCAAGAAATCTAAATAAATGATTAGTCATTCAAAATTTGTTTCTCCGACGAGTTGGATGGAAAGATACATAGCTAACAGGATTACATTTTTCCGAAATGGGGAAGCGAAGTTTGATAACGCTTATCACGTAAAGATTTCTGCTGAATTTGAGTTGCAAATGATCTTGCCTTATTCTTAAGTTTAAATGGAGCCGAAATTTAAACCACCTTAACTCTGATTAACAAAATAGATGTAAATTCGCAATTAAGAATTTTAATTGCAGTACATCGCCAAAATGCGAAAATTATTCAGATTCACCAAAAGCGCCGATTGCACTATTGCGTAGTTAATTTTAAATTAACTATTTTACTTATTTAATGAAATAGAGTAGTCTTGCTTCATAGGTTGTGGTCATGTCACGTGACAGTTCTCAACCTTAACATAATAAATACATGACAACATCTACTAAGCCCATTAAACGTAAACAATTAACTTCACATTTAATGCTCATCAACCGAACGTGGTAGACCAATGCAAAAATAACACAAAAGGAAAGGAAAGTGATTACCGAAAGGTTCATCTTGAGTGAACACAACATAGGAAGTTATCTTATCACTGTTACATTAAAACTGTAAACTGCGGAACATCATGAAATGATTTGCAGCGGCGAGACCGACCCTTGTTAAAAAAGGTAAATAAGCAGTAAAGATCGTAGATAAGCAGTTGCTGTCATCTAGAGGGCGATTCATCAAGTTTTAATTTTGGAAAGTGAAATACCCGTTTAGTAAATATTGTGCAATATGAGGCAAGACTCTTGACATCTTCATGTTGATGTCTGCATCTTTTTGATCCTCTCCCGTTTATCACTTATTGGGTATTCCATTGCTTCCACAATTGAAAATGATAAATGTCTTTTTATTATTGGTAGTAATAACGACACAACCAAAAGGTGAAATCTCATTAAAAGTAATTGTATGCAATCCAACTGAAATTAATAATTAAGACATTGTGAATGAAGAAAAATAAAAATCAAAGGACATTGAATTTAAATTTAAAGTTGTTTACAATCCATTAGAACTGCTTTTCTCCTTATTAAAAAAATATATAACGCAAAACAAATATATATGACTTTTACTGTTAAAGCCGAAAAACCTGGTATTTGCTGGATTACTTCAGCAGGATATTAGATTTTTATCGTTTGCTCTCGATATTTCCAAATAAACAAACCTGAATTTAAAAATAAATTCTTTGGAAACAATTTTAATTTCGTAATTTTTCGTAGAACGATCAGAAAGCTGATCGTTTATTCGTAAATACATTGATATTAAATATTTCTAAATAACCATTAGGAAGAAATTAAATGATCAAGAGAATTGATATCTAAGAAATTAATAATTCCCCTGTTGATCTTTTGTAGTTTGCAGTGTTGATCAGGATGTTTGGATCTGTATTAATTTTATTCCATATCTGTCTGTTTATGAATTTTTACCCAGTTTAAGACTATCATACAATCTTTCTTATGACTCATCCCTCGGCCATTAAGCGGCTTAGAGATTTCCCCTCGTTACCTTGTTATTGCCTTTTGAGTTATATTCCACCATTAAATCACTTTTCAACTTAATTGTAATAATGCTTTCGTCTTTCTTCTCTTCTCTTCTCTCAATAGATACTTTACCGCCGATCTTATGACAATGGAGATCGAACGATTGGAAAGAAAAATAGAGAACAATACCCAATCTTATATTTACCTCTCTTTAAACGAGAGTCCTCCCTGCTGCTATATATTCATGACGTATAAAACCTAAAATTCAACTTTTTATTGGTATCTTATATTCCACTCAGCCTAACTTTTCCACCTACAGTTGAATTGAGAGGGAGTAAAGGAACTCGTAAATTGGGTAGTGTTTTTGATTAGGCTTTCACTACAAATCTGACTTATGTCTTTTTTCTACGTTGAAGGACAGTTTAATTGGGAAAAATATAGTCTACGCAAAACAAACTTCAACCGTCCACTTCCCAATGGTCATCGTAAAGTACGAAAGGTAAACGTGATTAGGGGAAAGGCTTGTTTATCCAAAGTAGATAAAAATCAGGTGCTCTTATAACTGCAGTTTTCATAAGAAATCGCTCTAAGGACACCTTAGACTGGAACAGTTGGTTCAGTTATTTTAAAGCACTAATCGATCAGCGTATACACCGCGTTATTTGGGCAAAGCAACACCATTTTGGTATTTTATTCGCTACTGTCCGAAATGAACCTCGAATCTGCGCGAAATTTGCAGATGTAATATTCACATAACTGGATTACATCCGACTAAGGTCTCACTTAAAAGTATTAACATCGATAAACAATATCGCTTACGATATATATGAAAGATAATCAATATAGATAAGTAGTAGGCAAAACCTCTGAAATAGAAAAATTTTGAGAATGAAATGTTAACTCAATTAAACCACAGAACAGATTATTCAGTTTTCTTCAATTTTTAAAAATTCCATTTAACAGATAAACTCCTATCATTATATTAGGGCAACTATTAGCAAAGGCCATCAATATCAAATATGATAAAAGCAATTATATTCACATTTTCAATTCCAGAAAAGACGAGGAAAGGGAGAAATAAATATTAACAGGAGAAAATCAAATCAAATTGGATTTTCATAAAAATAATACCGATACGAATAAAAAACGACAAAATGCTACAATATTCAGAAAAAGGGGACTTGAATTGGTAGCCAAACAAAATATCCACCTGATGTAGAAAATGATGAGATAAATCCATGTTTTACTGAAAAAATATTCTAACAGAATTTCTTTTTTTAAATGAATTACTCGCATTAAAAATAACTAAGAAGTTAGATTTACATAAAAAGACATGCCGAACCTGAAATATGTAAACAGAAATAATATTATTGACAACCATGAAAAGAAAGCCTTAAGGAAAGCATTCATGACATAAAAGAAAATATAATAAATATTATTTAAACGTTAATAATAAATAATTTTTCAATTTCATAATTTGAATTTTCCTCCAGATGCATTACAACTAAAATAAATAAAAGCAAATGACAGAAAAATGTCCATCAGAACTACAGGTCCATAAAACATCACAGTTTACTACATACAACCGGAAAATAAGCAAATATTTTGACTAATAATATCAAAGATAAGTTTATAAAATACTGTGCTAAAATATGATAAACGAATGCATACTTTGTTCCAGTTTGTTCAATTCGCCATTTGGTCGATTGATGCCGAGAGTAAATCCAATGAATAAGAAAATCTGGTCAAAAATTTAAAAAAAAAACAAATATAAGCCAGATAAATGTAAAAGCAAAAATGCGTCAATGCAATTTAACTGGGTCTATTATAGTCATAGATCAGACCAGAAGATCGGTACCTAAATAATTACAGATACCGAATAATAGCTGATCAAGACTGAGCAAAACCGATACTGTACTGCTGCATAAATAAATACAAATTAACACGTTAGCTCACTATTACTTTTGTGAAAGAATAAAATGATTACATAATATATATATACGCTAATAAGAATGAGAAAAATCTTACTGAAAAGGAAAAAAGTTGTAATCTCGATGGATTATTATAACAAATCATTAATAATACTCAATTTAATTCACGTTAAAAGAAAGTGACATGAGCTTTAACTACAATTTAGTTAACTTAAACAACTTTGAATAATATTGTAAAATATTTGTAAAGTCATCAGAAATATAATTTTCTAATTAAAAAATTTTACTTTAATTTTATCACATGTGTATATATACGGATATAGTGCTTTATAGGGAATAAATGTACATTGTTTAGTTCCATATGCGGTCAAAATGTAATTAATATTTGCGGAAAGTTACGCTTAAATATTTTATTACATATATTCGTAAAAATTAATATTTGCTATATAGTAACTATTTTTTATCATCCAAATAATCATTGTATATCTAGTTGACAATGTATTTCTATTTGTATTTATAATGAATATCAATCATGATAATCTTATGAATCTCTTCATAAGTCTTCATGAAGACTTATGTATGAATAAGTCTTCATACAATGTAATGTACTGAAAAATTAATGACACTTTCAACTTCGTTTGAGCAGGTATAAATTTGAAATCATTAACCATTATCCCTTTTACAATATTAAATTATATAAAAATATTTAGAGTATTTATTAATCGTACATGAATATAAGGAAATAAAATTTATTCCAGAGTATGCACAAATGTGTATATGCATATTTTATTATAGTAAAGTTGAATCCCTGATAATGATCAAATTATTCTCTCCTTTTTTCCAATCTTGCCGATAAAAAGTGTAGTGAGTGGCAAATTTCCCAATATTCTTAAAGAGATGTTCTATCCCCTTTAAAATAATATTACTAATTTGTGCTTATTTTGAAACAGATCACGACGGAGATATGTCATATATCTGACCATGTGGGACAAATATTCAACGAAACATAACAAAATGATTAAACAATATACCACGTCAGTAACATTGTGTCATCAAATAGAGGTCAGAAAAACGTAAAATTTGAGCATTTTAAACTTCAAGATTCTACCTCATGTGCTACAGATTCTTTTTAAACCGGAAATATGCAGTGGTGCGCTTTATCAATATGAAATGTCGTGCAGTATGATTTATATCAATTTTTCTTTATATCAAATCAATTTCTTGCGCATCGCTATGTTAATTATAAAGTTTCACGTCGTCCTTTTATGTTTCAATGCTCTCAAATTAGTTTTTATCTTCTGATTTGTAAAAAATAATTTCTTATATTCATTTTATCATAAATTCATAAACTTTGCTTTTGACACTTTGTACTTTACATTTTGAACTCATTTGATGCTGCTTTATTTTCATAAAAATTTCCAAATTTTTACGATGATATCAACGGATTTTTAGATTGGATGAACAGAATATGTGAGCGGAATATAAGCAAAGGTAGCATTAGAAGCGCCTGCAGTGTCTAATATATTTTTTAAATTGACGGCAATTACGACCCCGTAGTTAAGTACATTTTAACAAACGTGAAGATTTTATGAAAAATTAACAATAAATTTTTAATTTAATCTTTCTTGCATAAAAATTTTCCACTTTTTTACAGCACCTCCCAGCGAAAGTTATTTACCCATACGTTAGAGCGATGGATCCATTTTTAATACTTTTCGAGGTCTTCCGAAGCGTCCGGAGTAATGTTCGGGCCAATGATCATATTGACAGATAGATTAGTTTTCGGTTTAAAAGTTAAAGCTGCGAACTGAGAACCAAGATTTTTGCAATGACACCCCCACATTTGGATGCATATTCCGGTGCCTAAATTTTTAAGGATCAAGGACCTCTTCCACTGTCTCCTTCCCATATGGCATGAGAAAGTGCCTTTTTACATTATCAGTAAGTTGCTCATCCTGATCCTTGAGATTTGGCGAAGGGGTAAAAGTGAGATATCTAGATCATGATAAAAGACCTCAACTAGAGAAGAGAACCGGTAATAATTATATTTGTTAAGCCGTGATTGGCGAATACCTGGGGAAGACTGTTAATGACGGTACCAGTTGTGGCAGACTTAATGTGCAAAAACCTCGGGACATTTTGAGTACGAGCTAATCGGAATTAGGTAGAAGATTACTCAGATAGATCTAGCATAGCACATATGATCGCGGCGATGTGGAAGTGCTGTCTAGCTAGCATTTTGGGCGACACTGTTTCGTTTCCGAGAAAATCAATTTTGGTAAAATCGATTTCCTCAAAATGCTGACATTCATCATCCACCGGTGCCGATCGCTTAGGAAAACAAAACACTACGGGTTATAACACTGACCAGGATATTTTAGAGACTTGATCTTGGTGAACGTTTTAAAAGTTCTGGGGGAAGCAAAATTACAAAAATCTTCTTTCTTTCTCTTTAGGTGACATATTTGAATTGTCCGACTATCAGACGGACAGGATTTCGGGACTGGTTGTTGCATGTGTGAGGAAAACTAGAGACAATTCGTGCTGAAACTACTTTAGTCATGAAAAATTCCATAATGAGATTCGTTATTTTTACATTAACTCTGACCAATGAGTGCAACTTTATGTCATCACTGAACGTCGACACTTGAGTTACAGTAGGAGGCCCCTTATGAGAAGCAGATATAACCAGAAATTGAATTGAATTATTAGAAAAGTTAAGAGCAGCAACGGCAGTAGATGTGTTAGAAACATCAGGAGGCATTTTGGCCTGAATTTTTGCACAAATAATTTTCTAGAAATTTCGTAAAGAATTGAGCAGTTAACCGTTTGTTGAGAAACCGAAGACTTTTGTTTTCGTCACTGTAGAGTCAACAGAGATGATAAATGATATATTCACACCAGTTGTTATAACCTGATTGACCTCCCAAAATAGCGACAGATCCAGAACTCAGTAATATCACAGAATTACACTAATTGTAATCTTTCTCCTAAAATTATACAGGTTAATGACTCTGCAATTGAACACATTTTAACAAAAATGTAAATTCTATGAATAATTAACAATAAATTGGTAATTCAGTTTTACTTGCATAAACATCTTTCATCTTTGTTCGACAAGATTTTGTAATGGTGTCAACTTGAACTTCATAATTACTCAATAAAATTAATTAGTTACAAAATTTTTTGACAAACTTTTGGCATTTGCGTAATGAAAATTTATATTACGATGATCCCAAACTGAATTAAAAGGACAGAGAACATTTTAATTATTCATTGATATCTATTGGACCGTATCTTTAAGCAAACTTCTCTCTTTTCATGTAATATTTGAATGGTGCTTTTTACAATTTAGCAACAATAAGAGTCCGTTTTATGAAAAGTGAATGAATTCAACAAATTTTATGTTCAAATGACTGGCAATTTGTATTTAAAGTTTCCTGATGATGAAGAAAATACTATCTTAAAAGGTGGATTGAATTTCTAAAATGGAGTCTACAGTGGCATAAGTGAGCAAAAATGGTCCAACAGTCGATTAAGATTGCAATTGACCAATAAATACTTCCCAAGCTACTAAAGAAAAGTGCTTTCCGGCGTTCATTTGGGAAAAGATGTGGCATTTATTAATTACTCAGATTAAAAGTGTACTATTTCTCTCTTGATCAATGTGGATTTTTTAATTCAGCGTATGTACGACGATGTGTGTTCATCTAAAAACTGCGAATAGATAAATGTGTTACACAGAAACCGAGTTAAGGCTATTACGTTAATTTTAATACAGATTGTACCTTAGCTATGATCGTACAAATGGAGAACAAATATATTCCAATGGACAAAAACTCATTCTATGGAATATTTTACTGCGATTCCTCCGATATTAGTGGGAACAATTATGGGGACGCATTTAAAGGCAGCAAACCGGAGAAAAAATTTTTGAGATGTTCTGCTAAGCTGTTACAAATTTTTTGACTAAATCCCCGCACAAATCGTCGTGAGTAATATAGCACGATAGCCAAATGACTTTTGTTTTCTTGTCTTCCGTCAATGGGAAAAAAATCGACAGGGGTCAAAACAACTACAATTGATAATCGGGTATTCGATGATAAAAGTTAGCAAGATGTTAATGTTGGGTTTTACAAAAGTGTCATTGCTTAAAATTTGAAAATCCTTGCCAATCACAAGGTTACAGTAAAAATAATCGTATTCAAAAAATATTATTGGTACTACTTTTACATGTAAATTTGAAAATAATTTACATTCTGAGAAATTATCGAAGTTTGTATAAATTTAATTTTGACATTTGTAACACGCAATTAAGATTAGAATATTTGCAAAAGTAGTCGAAATTTCCGCTTGTCGTTTGTCAAATATATTAAATGGTTAAATTATGGAGTTAAGTGAACAGGAAAAAAGGTTCATCTATAGCTAAAATAATGTTCAAGTTCGCCTTAGATGAACTCTAGTGAGCTCTGCTGCAACGAATATCATGTTAATCCTTATTCCTCTGTTGTTTTAAATACCAAATAAATATAGTGAAATGTTATAATCAACCATCCGAGTTATTCAGTCTGTCAATAGGCGCTGGACGTCTCTCTTCTGATTTCACTCAACGAATCAGGAACAAATAAATAACTTTAAATTTCGGAAAATAAAGATATTAACTAAATTTAAAGTAAATAATTTACGAACTGATTACAAAAATTAAAACGAGTATAACATTATTAATGCAATTCTTTCTTTAAGTGCAACTAATGTGCAACTTCCTCTTGAACCGTTCTCTTTACTCCTTATTGTTTTCGCACAATGTAATATGGAAAAGGAGTACGCAATTAAGGTTCATTTAATCGTTGGGTTTTGTTTTGTTTTCTTTTGAATTTTAAAGTGATATTTCTGTTGTTTATGTCTAGTTGCATAATATTTGTCTTTAATTAGACGATAATAATAGCAAGTTTGTGAGAAACGTAGAGGTACTTCTCCCTCATTTTCGACATGTAAAAATTATTAGAAAAGTTAACAAATACAAATGTTCATTTCCACTAAAGTTAAAGCTTCAAATTTTTTAAAATTTCATTATTTACAGCCTATCTAATTGTATTTTAAGTATGATGTTTCAAACGATTTCGATTTAGCTGAATTGACCAGACTTTGAAAAAGATGCAATAAGGATTTAATTTTTAGTGGTGATGGATAGCTTTTTTATTAGCGTATCTTATATAACTAGCTTTTTTAAATCCCTAAACAGTTGAAAGATGAAGTTATTCCCTGTACATAAACAGGAGAGAAAACCAGGCACAACATCTTAACTCCTGCCAAAGCAAAAGCACTTTTTACAATTTTCAGTTACTAGAGAGTAAAAAAACAGTCTGGTCGAGAATATAACTAGCATATAAAAATAGAGAGTCGAGAATTTTATAACTCTCAAGTCCAGTAATAAAAGTGTTCTTTGATTAGAGGGCCAAAATCGCGGATCTTCACAGACGGGAAATTCAAATTCTGCCACCTTCCTTATTAGCTAGAATTTTCTGCTGTTACGCTTACTGCACCGGTGGGCGTTGGACGCTCGACCTCTGACTTTGTAGATGAACAAGTTAACCTCTGCATTCAGAATCTGCCTTTGCTTGAATTTTGAAAGCACTGTAATGTCCTCTCAAAGCTTAATTTTAATGATTTAATATCTGGATTTCCCGGTAAGCCCTTGTTTGTGATATTAAAGGTAGTTGAGTAATCTATAAAGTCCAGTAGCTAGTCTGGCTTGGTGGTTCATTTTATGTTCTGTTAGCACTAAAACGGAATGAAGCTTGTAGAGTCATCTTAACTATAGCAAATCTCGCTAGATTTAATTCAATGTCAGTTCAACTAACCATTTGATTCCGTATAATATGTTTATTTTTATTCGTAAATACATTTTTTGGCCATACCTATATTATAATTAGATTATAATTGTTAACTTTTAACTTAAACATGAAGAAAAACAAAGATGATTCAATAATGTCAGATTAACATTGTTACGTAAAATATGGAAATTTTCAGCAAATTTTTTTTCCTCGAATATTTTATCCTTTAACATCTGTAGTTTTTAAAAAATATTTTTAATGGGTAAAAATAAATAATGCTTTGTGTTTATAAACCATTTTTGAATAAAGCTCGATAATGTTGATCCTGGTATGTAGAAACATAAAGGATAACTCTCTATGTATTTCCAGAATTACCTTTTATTCGCACTCTCCAAGATGCTACCACGAAGTTGGAGTGACATCTTTTATGTCCCTATGAAGCATGACTCCTATCTGTCATGTCTAAACGCGCCCATTGATTTCCCTCCTTTCTATAACCACCTCGTTTCACATAAAAGGCACATCTGCGCTCATGCTCTGGCGGAGCCTTACCCAGGTGACTCATATAAAGCTAGCCTTGTTTTCTACACAAGAATAACGCATGCTGGTCATTAATAAGCTCCTACGCTTCCTGCTCATCTCTTCTCTTCCTCAGTACACTCTCCCCCAATCTCTCTCTCACACGCTTCGATCCTCGTTGTGGATTCCATGAATACATATTGGTCTAATCAACTCTCGGTGTTCTACCCCACGATTGTAGTTAGCTCTTACTCAAACAGCTACGAATTGGTGACTGTTATTGTTGTTGTTGTTTGTTATCTGTGAACCGTTAGTTGTTATCTTACTGTTATTTTGAAAGAGATAAACAATTGATTACCAACAAAATCAGAGTTTTCAAAATGGCATACCTTAATAATATTTGCTTATTAAAGCCTATAAATAAAATACATTCATGGAATAAAATGCTTGATATAGTTTTCTATAACAAGCATTAACTTTAAGAAATTTTTATGAAACCTCAATTTCATATGTTACTAACTTTCAAGTAATTGCGAAGTAACTGGATTTAACTGATGAACTGATACATACAGAAATAGATTTGATGGAAAACTGAAAAGACCCTAGGAATCAATTGCAGAGTTATAAACTGCGAAAGTTTGCATGTGTAACTGATAAAAAGAAGTTATCTCTCTAATTTTGTCCTTTCGCCAAGGACGCATGGATGAGCGTGCAAAAAATGTAAACTTTACAGCTAATTGAAGTTGTCCGCATTCTCTTGCTTAGATAGTTAAGATATATTTTTTCTAAACTGCATAAGAAAAGTTAGCTTCAAGAATTCTACTAAACTGATTCATCATACCATAAGAATTCCGGTATTATACTGTTCTTCAAACCAAAAAGAATTATTATAACAACAATTAGAATAGAGTATAGTATATTATATATGCAATTCAAAAACCAACAAGAAGAGAGCTGAAAATTGGTCAAAGCAAATAGGTGGAAATTTTATTAAGAAAAAACGTCTAATCCTGAACAACACTGAGACAGCACAAATGATGGCTAAAATCTTGTAGGACAAGTGCTTTTTGTTTTGTACATACACTTTTCTTTATCTCTTAAATTAACTCGTATTTTTTTGTAATTTACTTTTTAAACTTGAATTCGCAACCTTTTATCGGACCTAAGTTGTCAAAGGACGAGGAAGTTATTTTGATGCTGAATAATCGGTGGATTTGTGATTACCAATCCACGTAAACTTACAAAAAGAAGACATGATTAAGTACCGCTTTGCAAAAGCTTTTAAGTCGAGGCTTACTTTCAATAATACGAGTTACTTGTAACCTTGTAGAATGCATTATCACTTCTTTGCAGATAATGATACTGGAGTTTCGCCATATTTCTGCCAAAAATCTGTTTAGAGTCAGCATTTACATGCCTCTTTTGACGTATTTCTTCGCCTATAGTTTCATTTTTCCTGCTCTAGGCACATTTTAGAGCATCACAAATCCTTTGATGAAATTACAGGATATTTACTGGGTGTTTCTGTAATTGGGAGGCATAGTTTATCAGAGAGATTCGTTCTGCCCTACAGTGAAAGTTGGTATCTTTCTTCAGTTATGAATAATAGGCATTCTCAATTGAAAAATCAGACAATCTTAAGTTATTATGAATATATTATAATATATTCACAAATATTCATTTTTATAATATTTATATTCATGATATTCATATATAAATATATCATGCATGAGATCACGTTTAACAAAGGTAAATACACTCTTGGAACTGAAGTGCGTCACGCCGGTCTGAAGGTAAAAAGTTTGAACTTGAATTTAATATTCCTGCTTTAAGCATCTGGATTGATCGTGTAATTTATTTAAATTTGACGTTACTCAAATCCTTTTTATTCGACGGGATAGGCTTATGAAAATAAACTACGGTAACAGAAATTTACTGCAAGGTAAATCTACACATCGATATTTTATCAATTTTCCATCTCAGTATACACAAATGCTGTCACAAAGCGGTATCTGATGCTTTTTACAAAACAATTGACGGACTTTGCCTGATTAAAGAATGGATTTAAAAACAAGCATCAACACAACAATCACAAAAACCAAAGAGGAATAAAGCCATCTTAAATGATAAAAATGAGTATTAGAAAGATAATAGTTAAACAGATAGTGAATATTCATTATGTATTCAACAAAATTTAATAGTAATTAAACATTTTAAATAATGTATTCATAAAATCTGCACACCTTACTTATTAGAAATTCTGCCCTCTCAATTTCAACTTCATTGAAATATCTATAGCGCGAGTTATAAGTACCAATGATTTAAAAATTTTCAAAAATCATTTCAAACATAACTAATATTAAACAGAGCAATATTTTCAACACTGATTCTAAATAATTTAGAGAAAAAG
The DNA here is from genome assembly GCA_900708905.1 of Hymenolepis diminuta. Lineage (NCBI taxonomy): Eukaryota > Metazoa > Platyhelminthes > Cestoda > Cyclophyllidea > Hymenolepididae > Hymenolepis > Hymenolepis diminuta. The sequence continues at coordinate 895,984 of CAADRB010000009.1, forward strand.
GATTTATTATTTTTTAAAATAAATGACATCAGAACACATACAATGCGGTGATTTGCAATTGCCCAAAACTGGAATGGAAATCCAAATAATAGCGTAATTCACTTACCTACGACTAGCCGATTTAGGATTTGTTATATAAACTTATCAAAGAATTTAGAGGCTGAAGCCTATTTGACTGAACTTGGAATAAGTATTAATTTATCATTTCCAATTATGTGAGTCAAATTCTTAATAAAATTGTGTTCCAGAATGTTTTCTCTTCCCGTAAACCTCTAACTGAATGCTGACTTTGTAAATTCTTGGACTTCGGCCAATGTTTTCCATATTAACCTCACCTATGTACATTTTTCTGGGGTCGGGCAAGGACATATGGAAACATTGGGCCGAAGGAAATTATAACTCAGATGGAAGAATGTCACCAAGAAGGTTAAATCAATTTTCACCCCGGCGACACTATTGGAAAGGGGTGTGAAGTGGAATAAAAATCCGCTGTAGAATCCCCACGAATAATTAACGAAAATAAGTAAGACACTAGAATTCTGAATTATTTTCTGCAACAGTTTCTGATTTGAAGCCAGATTCTAAAATTAATACTGTTTAAAGGCAGAGAGTGGAGTTTTTTTCTGATAACAAAAGTAAATGCTATATTTCGCTCATGGCATCAGAAACAAAGTCTTCGAAACAAGAGGAACCAAAAGAACGGGTCCAACAAATAAGGGCAGAGGGCGATGCCAGAAAAGCTGAAAGCTGTACTCGAGAATTTCTTGACGGCTGTACACCCAAGATTAGAGAGATAATCATCGATGAAACAGAAAAAGATATAAAAATATTGTTACATTCTAAGTATCTCGGTGGCACGTGGTCACCACGCACGTTCACTAAGTCTGATCGATGTTTATCACAGCATCTATAACAATATTAAAAGCAAATTGTGATTGTGATTGTGATCAACTAAAGAGTTCGTAAAATCGGAGATTTTAATAAGAGCGATTCCAGGATTTCTGCTCTCTGTCCCGAGTTAAGAGTTAAAAACCATTTCGCAAAGACTTCGCAGGAATAATTACAACAGTATATAGTGTTATGCCTCCTTTAAATAAGCATCAGACATCATTTTAATGCAGCATAGAGCTTATTTTCTCTTGAGATATTAAAATACAATTAGTTTGTCATGCTTAAAAAAGTGCCCACAAAGATCATGAGTATCATATGCATGTGTCCCTTTTGCTTCTGACTATTATTTATCATATAAAACTTGGCTACTGTAACAATAACAGATGTAACACTGTTGCCTGATTTTAATTTCTGAATAAACTTTGGAAAGCTAACTGCATTGCAGAAAGACTATGGTCATAGTCAATATCAGACCAAACACACGTTGTTCTAATTTATAATCTCTAAAACCAAGATTACGGTATCTTATTTCGATCCAATAAAATAAGGAGGAAAAATATCAAAATTGGTTTATTAAGCTACGTGAAAATTTGTAATAAGAACTGGTTTGAATGTTACTTTTATCCGGTTGAGAAGTTAATAAACTTCAGCCTAGACTTTTAATCCGTTAGGTTCAATTAACTTGGCGACATATGCAAATCAGTTATTAGTTTTTAGTCAAAATGATAATTAAATATTATGATGGATAATTAAATTGATTCAACAGCTATTAAATGAGTGATCCCATTTTGTGTTTTTTCGACAGATACAGATAGGCTGAACAAACAAAATCATTTTACTACTACCCATGGTAAAGCAATATCTACTTTATTTAATCATGAGAAAACAACTTGTCAAGGTGAACATAGGATTACTTAAAATTAATGAAAATTTTTCTTAGAATAATTAATTTTTATTTCATAAATTATTTTCATTGTTATTGAAAATAGCTTTTATCCCGAAATTGTTTATATGATCTAACATGAATTACGTTATACGGTGCTTTTCCGTCCTCTCTAGCTAGGATTTCGGCTTGCAGATCGTAAAAAATTTAAGCACCAAAAACAATAAAACAGTTCAAATTTGGGTTTAAAGAAAGGAAATTGGGCAAAGGCATAAATTATAATCAAATTACCAAGGTAATTCTCTTTCAATATTTAAATTTGGACACAAAATGTATGTTTCTTCCAAGTTAAATTCGACTTTAAAAGTTAGTCTTTAAGAAACTGTTCCTCAAGATTTTTTAAAAATTTAATTTTTGGTGATTTCAGAGCTTGTTGATTGGTAGATTGATTAATGTGATTGGTCAAATGCTTATTCTAATAACTAGGATACTAACTGAAGATAGTAGTTAAATTGATTTCAACTTGTAAACTCGTATTAATTTGAATACCTGAAATCGGTTATTCAAGAAAACATAAATAATTCTAATTTTCGCTTATGTAGAAAAAGGTATTTTTATGCCTATTAGTTACTATGCCTTTTTAGAGTCCTGCTATAACTAGCAGATGTCTATCAACACATGGCGATTAGAAATGATTGACTGACGATAAGATTTTCAACACAGTGTCCACAGGTGGTCCCGCTGAGTGCTTGTATGTTTGCACATAGATATCTAAACAGATGTCGATCATCATGCCGAGACACCGACATCTAACAAAGAAACGTTTTGTATATAAACCTAATTTGCTCATAAATTGGGAGGTGGCTTGCCTGCCACCTCCGAACTGATCTAGCAACATGAATGACTTGACTTATTCCACCTATTCAGTCGATGTAATCCCGATAGAAATAACGTTATTACAAGTCCAAAATATCCATAAATATTTTGTATGAATTCAGTACATTTTAGTCGCGCTTATTAAGTGCATTTTAATAAGAAAACATGAAGTTTGCAAATCCAAAAGATGGTAAATGTTGACTGGCAAAATATTCTTTCGTGGATTTTACCTAAGAAGTATTTTCGAAGTAGCACAACCATATAAACTTTACTGAATAAAACTAGAGAAAATTTAATAATCGCCTGTATTACGTTATTAGGTTTTTGGGCCAGTAAAATGCAGTGTGGTCTGCAATGTTAAAATGTCATCCCCAGTCTCTTCTGCCTGTTCTGATGATAAGAAAATATGAATAACCAAAACTCTTATATCAGTCGGTCAGCATATTCTAAGCATCTTTGAGATATCCATAATTTGTGAATGTGGAGTCAGAGTATCAAATATTAAACAAGTTTCTTACGGGAACGTGCACAATTCTCTGCCCCAAGAATTTAAATAAACAAATTTCCTGATGTCTAGGATTCATTATTCTTGGCACTTTCCTCCATTCTTGTCGTATTGAACACACTTGCTGATCTCCCCACTCAGGTGCTTTTAGATGCTTCAAAACTGCAAAATTTTTTATCAAATCACCTTGAGCTTCCATAGATTCAGAATAAATGAAGAAAGTGCACATCAAAATATTCCAACATGTGATTTCAGGCAAATACTAAGAAAAACATTCATGAGATTTTAAGCCTCGTCAGATATTTCGAATTTATAAGCATCTTGGTATATGTAATTGCGTTAACGTTACCGTAATCTTTTGCATAATTATAATATTTAGAACTATTTACTGGTTAAGTTTTTTTGGAGGAGAAAATGAGGCTAAAACAATTTCCTGATAATTCCGTTTGACAAATTAACAGATGTATTAACTAAAATTTAACCAAATTTTTTCGTTAATCCGTTTACTTTAATTGAAGGTTAAGCTAGAAATATATTCACTTCTGATTATTTTTAACCTCCAATTTAATGAAAAATCGACTTGAATGTATTATGGTGCCCTACTATGCTTTGATTATAAACTTGAAAGAGGATTGTAGAATAACTAATTTCAAACCAGTTCTCATAAAATTATGGGAATTATCCATTTGAGAGTCAGATTATGCATACAAATATAAAAGGCAGCCGATCAAAACAAAGTCTGCATTGTTAACTAATGACATTTTTAATTCAGTATTATCATGGATTTCTATGATGACTGAATATGTATTTAGTTATAAAGATTTAAAGATAGCGATCAGTTAGTATTCTTATCAAAACATCAGTTAGATATGAAAGAAAACTGATTGCAAATTCTCATTTCTGAAAATTAAAGAGGTCTATTCTTGGAATCCTCCTGGCCCAATGTGATTAGAAAATACCGCTATGTAACCCAAAATTGCAGTTTAACAACAGCCCGTTGTTTTAATCAGGTACCATTAAAATTATTTTGACATTTTTCGAATCCTTTTAGCTTCTGGCATTTTCTCTATTTATTTGTATCAAAAACATCAAGCTCATATATTTTATTAAAGTGGTTTAAATAAACCTTCTTCATATATATTTATTTATTTAAAGTAGAGAAAATTTCTTTGATAAAAATAAATTTTTATTCCAAATCGTGATTTCATCTAAATTGTCCTAATTTCACTCTCTAGTTGATACGTGTGTTTTGCATAATTTTTATTATAGTCTAATTAGTCAGAAATATGTAAAAGGGAAAATAATAATTCATTTAATGATAAGTAATAAGAATAGATAATATTAAAGCCAAATTTGTGCCTTGAGGGACTGAAGCGGGAACGACTGTGAAGGTGAAATTGGCCATTAACTAATCGCGTTAGCGTTAAGTGAAGTGCTTAAATGCGCATTTGAATCATTTATCAAAAGTGCGGCGGGATGTGCAGCTCATTATAATAAGGGAGACAGGAAGGCAGATGGTGCAGATGGTTTTTTAAAACCACACATTTTCATGTAGTTCTGCTAGCAGTTGTGGAGCTTGTATAGTTAACACTTTAAGATCTTAAGATATTTCATGAATCTTTTTTATTTTGATTTATGATAAGTTATAAAAGTGGATGCGGATTTTCAAATATGAAGGTTTTGCGCTTCTATCTATAAAACCCCACCTTTCATAAGTTCGTTTGAATTTCCTATTTTACATTAATTTACTTTTAATGGTCCCTCAAATAAGTATGTTTTTGACAACGTTTTATAAACTCAAACACTTGGAGTGATTGGTTTCCTCAGTTATTCACGATTTGACGGAGTTCATTCTGCCTATTTATGTGTCAGCATTTATGTGTCCTCTCCAATTAATTGATCTTGATAAATGAATAATAATTATATTTATATTCAAATATAGCCTTTTCTTATCCAAGATTTACTTATTTCAGCCCCAAAATTTTGGAATAGTAAATTAACTGACTTCTGAAGGGAAATAAAAACATTTTTGGCTGAAAAACAGATAATATACTTCTGATTAAAGGGATAATTTAGGACAACTTAATTTTAAAACCTTAATGAATGTGATAATGCCCATTTGAGTCATTTATTAAAGTAAGAAAGTCAATATTATAAACTTATTTCATTTGTTGACCTACTATGGGAACGCCATTTATTCATAATTTCACTTTAATTGGCAATTTTATTCATCCGTTTTAAAAATCCCCAAAAATTCGTCATTAGATAATTGATTGGCTTAATAGTCTTTCCTTCCGACTGTTAATACCTTTGGCTAAAAGCATACAATCAAATAAGTTCATGTTATAGGAAATTTTTATCTAACCACCCCTCCAAAATATTCAAAGCAGAGCATTGTTTTATTTTCATGTGGGCTTTAGTATTATGTTCTTCAAATCATAATGACAAGAAAGTAAATGGAGCAAAAGAGACTAAATCTGAAAAAAAGCATTCCGCCGTAAAAAGATAAGGGAGTCTGCACAAAAGTGTATTTCAAGGGTTTCGAGTTTTGCCTTTGTAAAGTCGTCCAACTTTTAATGAAATTCGAGCATTTTATTGTAATGTGACCTTTGCAGTAAGATATTTTGTTGGTTTTAAGGGAAATATAGAAATTTGCAATAAGATATTAACACGAATTACTTACTTCATATTCCTAATCGCAGTTTTGTCGAGGACTAGCATGGTATAATATTTTGTAGCTGTGATGACACAAATAAAATATGTTATATATTAATACGTTTCATTTTTAAAAAAGGAAATAAAAGGTATTTTTGGACCTTTCCAGCCGTGTCTCATAGAAAGCTATATTTTGCTTAAGGTCATTAGTGGTAGGAATATCCAGAACTTAGTCCCAGAATGTCTTCTAACTACCATTAAATGACGCACAAATAAACGACATCACCAGCTTAGGATTTATAAAGATTTGATTTGCCGATTATAATTTGACTTCTGAGCAACAAAAGGTTAAGACTAAATAATTCTATTGGAGAGAACATCGAAACTTCACCAGCGTTATAAATAGTAAATTGGGAAAGCTGCAAAGAAAAAAAGAGAATTTCATAATCTCCAGAATTTACGACAGTAAAAAGATGTAAGGGCGTTTATGAATGACTATTAAGTACTTCAAAATCAAAATTTTATTTAGTATTTTATTAGTATTGGGATAAAAAATTACTCTTATAATGTTTATGTAAATTAATATGAGTTACGTTATATTGTGCATAGTTCTGGTTGAACTACAATAAATTCTTGCAATATAAACTGGAACTTGTGCTTTTTCTCCTTCTCTGATTGGAATATCCGCTTGTAGATTGTCCAATTTGAGTCATGTCCTGTGAATTGTAACGACTAGTACTTAGTCAAATATTTCGAATCTGGGAGTCGAATGCTAAATGTTAAGCACTGCGAGATAAAAATGTGAAAAAAATTGGACAAAGCAATGCCTCCGATTCCAAATAATGTAAGAAGTGATTTGTCTTGACCACGTTTTCCGCTTGTATTTGACACCTTTCTCCTTCTTAATGCCTTATTGGACTTGACTTTATTTCCTTCCTTCAAATGCTTTTCAACGAATAAAATTATTAAAAGATTTTCTTTGCATCAAGGGCAATAATAACAACAATAAATAATAACCTGATCTGCATGGTATATTGGTGAAGATAATGAATTCAAATTGAAAGACTGCCTTCAGTTATTGTATTTTACGGGATTGATGAGGACTAAATGAAATTCAATGCTGATTTCTTTTACAATATATCTCAAGATGTTCCTAGAGTAAAATGAGTCATTATCCTTGGATAAGAATGGGTGACTTGAGAACATTAGATGACAAAAAAAAATTATTTTTAGGGCTATTGATTTTCAATTTTTATATGAACTTTAACTGTTTAAATCACTTTAAATTGAAGTAAAATTTTCATAAGCTCTGCATAAACAGTTGCTATTACTTTAATTAAATTCCAAAACAATAATAAAGTGAGTGACATTAGACAATCGAATCATGAAATTAGAATGTTTGAAGTACTCAAGAGCAGTTCAAATGTAATTTTAGCTTGGTCATTTCCGATTACGACTTACGATTACTAAATATCCACATAATCCATATACTGTTCATCGGGAAGAGATAATAAACTTCTCGTAATTGGGTTAAATTAAGCGAATTTTTCTTACTCACTGCAAAATATATTTATAAACAATTAATAATGTGTTTCAAATTATGTTAAATCAGAAAGCATTACTGAAATTTTTTACAAGTTTAAATTCACAAACATTCATATCAAGGACGTTAAAAGAATTATTCCACTTTATCAAATTCATTCATCTACACGTAAGAAATAATTGATATACTTGAATTAATGTTCTGATAGGCAAATAAAAATGACGTAAAGCTATGTTTTTCTCTTTATCTTCTTAAATTAAATAAAATTTGACATTATGAATTGCGTCATGTGGTTTGTAATATATAAGTGCGGAACGCTGAATTAATTAAATTACCTTCAATTTAAATCTCTTTGGAACTAAATATTCATTTTTCAAAGGAATCATATCCAGGATTTGAAGTGTTTTAAGTTGTTCCAAAATATATTTCGGTCAAAAGTACTGATTAGTGAATCAATCTTTGAATAAACTAAGAGAGCTGCAAAATATACATCAATGTACACGTTGCCAGCTAAATGAAATAGTGATTTTATATTGAATTATACAATATGACCCGGTTAACTTATATTCATGCTTCGTGGTTACAGAATTTTTATTGTCTGCCTTGTTTGATAAAAGATCAGAGTTAAACCTTACCTTAAAATGTAACTTTGGCAATAACTGCTATCAAGTTAACACACCATGATATAAGCAAAATAAAACGTAAAACTCTCGTTCTTAAGGATAGAAACTCATCAAGAATTTGGGTTGCACTTGAGTACTGGAAAGTAGAGAATTCCTTTACATTTCTGATTAATTTTCATAATAGTATTTGGAATTTAATATGAATATTGGTTTTTATGAGCAGAAGTTTGAATTTACTTGTATCTTCTTAGACGTGCAATATCTATATATCTATTTATCCGCAGGATTATCGAATAAACGGTAGCTCCGCTCTCATTTTGTAAAAAGTAGAACATATATCTGTTTTTTCCGCCTTTGAAAACAGTTAGCAAGGTTTATACTCTTTTGTAACTGAAACAACTGCCCTTTCGAATTATAGTGTTTTAGTGGGTTTGAAATCGTTATGCGATAGCATTTTGTAAAATTAGAATATTTTTTCCAATTTTTAATTTAACAGGACGCTATTAATCGTTATGCAATGTTTAGAAAAAACCAAAATATAGCTAAAATAGGAAAGTTTGAACACAGGTTAAATATTGCTGGAAAATGTTTACTTGACAAATCACCATAGAGTTATGAAATATTGCAATCATTGTAGCGAAGTAAACAAAATGGTAGACGAAAATTACTATCGCAAATGATTAAAACAAAATAAAAGGATTTTTTCTAAAATTACTTAAATATTCTGATAAAACTTAATTTAAAATGCCTGAAATATTTTATTATATCAAGAAATTTACTCTAGTCACACTTCTAAATTTTTTAATTACTATTCGACAATATTTATTTGATTTTGGAGGTCAAAAGGATTAGAAAATGATGACTTCTGTGACTATGTACGGAGAAGTTTCACAAACTGCAAAAGATAAATTACCATTTTTCTACGTGTTGGTAAGATAATAGTCACAGAATAGCTGATGTTGAGCAGTAGATGTTAAAAAGGCTGTGATATAACAGGCGATATTAATTTTTGGGAATTTTGTATTTTTGGCAATATAATTTAAAATCAATACATTTTGCCCTAAAACAATCAGGTTTTATTTCCTCTCTGGATCAAAAATACTCAAAAATTCAATCAAAGAAGCTCAAAATTCATAGTTGTTATTAGTGCTAAAAATTAGAACAATACATAATGACACTATATGTGTCATTATTATTTGAAATAATTAAATTTGCAAAATAGGTATTCATTAAAAACGTGGGCAGTTTTGCTCATTTATCGATCATTAATTAATAAAAATCCTTTTAGTAAATCTGCTTTAGGGGTTAGATCAAATTCGGTTCAATATCCTCTTTCAAGGCAAACGATCTTCCTAATGCTAAAGGATACAATGACTTTTCCGAGTGAAAAGACCAGGAATTAAGTAGGATTACTCATATGTTAGACAACTGTAAATGTACGCACAGAAAACGGTAGAAAGAGTAATTGGGAAGAAAGGAAAAGGCATCAGAACCGGGTTAGGACAATCCGGGTTGTGAGAATCAGACCATGTTGGAAATGACAGAGTGGTTGTTAAATTTCGTGTCCTTTATTTGTGGATGTAAAATTGACAAGTAGAATAGAAGTATGAGTCGGCTGGTGCGCAACACAACGAGAGACTGATCAGGCTTGTGAGTCAGAGTGTGCAGGTAATATAGCATTGAAGACTTAGATTTATGTTTTATAAACTTTAACTTGATCTTGTTAATAAACCCATATGTCTTGTTTATTATCACCATCCTCTCATTCATTGAGATGTACAGTGCAATTACTTTTCACTAAAAATAAATGATTAGTTTTAGAATAAAATTATTCCTGGGTGGGACATTTATTAAGTTCAATCAGAGCATTCAATCTTAAAGATTTAATTACATCCTCTGTCGTGAAATTAATCAGCAAACGTGTAAGAGATTGCTAACTAAACTCTATATACATAGAAGAATTTTCAAAATTTTATCATTATATTTAGAAATATAAAATTTTGCACACAGTGAATTCTGTATTAGCAGCAGGTTACTCAACTAAATTCGTTTAATTAATCACCGGTTTGTGACCCACCAAAGTATATCTGGTGACAAGCCACGCTCATTAAAATCAGCGAATCCTCAAAAGAATTTTAATCTGCCCCATGAAAAATGCTGAAAAACACTCCCTTCCAATCATTTTATATATTACAGATGCTGATGTTGACAAACAATCTCAAACCTATCCTTTTAAAAGACGATATTCAATAAATAACAATTCTAAATAAGGTTTTAACATGAAGCATCCCTCTGTTTGTAAATACCTTTCAGAACTATTTATCACAATAAATTGAAAAGTGCGGATCTTACTGATGCTATAAGCAATAGGTAAATCTTAAATTTTTTATTTTGGATACAGATATCTTTAAATGGCGGTGTGGTTTATTCCGAGAGATGCAAAAAATTACACCATTGGCACAAAAAATTTTCACACATTCGCGTTAGTTGGATTAAAAGTGCATCATAATCATTATTTATGAAGATCTCATTAAGGGGAAAATTTTTGGGTTAATTAGATGAAAGTAATAAACTGGAATCAGGTTAAAGCCTGCATAGTGCCTTCTAGGTATTTCCTCACTTTCTTCCTCTCCTCTAACTTTATTAAGGGTAATTTACCTTACTACAATTAATACTAACCAGGGGAAATATTCTCCCAATGTACCATACTATTAAAGGATGTTTGACAGTAATGGGATTTAAAATATTTGATTGGATATCGATTTCTCCTGATGGCTATGAAGTTATTTTCCTGATAGCTAATCAAAGAAACAATTTGCCCTCAATAAAATAATAAAACAAGATGATGAAGTTTATTTGGTAATTGATTGAAATACACATAGAGACAGCATTTAGAATTCATTTCGGCTATTCAAATTACGGTTCAGTCAGCAATGTCGGAAGTGATTTCTTTATTTTTCCGCTATAAACAGAGCTCTTTAGGTATTGCTACGTATGACTATTTGGCACGCATTCGAACAGAACTTTTCTTTTATGGCCTGATCGGGTGTTTAAGTCACGATAGATGATTTTCCCACAGAATTCCTTTGTATCATGACTAATATCTTATAGCCTTGATATTGTTTTTTTAGGTTTTTTCTTAAGCTTTATTTTGCTTGTCGTCCGCTTGCATGATATAGGTATTTGAACCATAGATAATTACTTCTTCAGTAACCGCTTTTAAACAGTGTTTCCATGGTTACATGAGCCCTCGGAATTTTATTTAATACAAAAAGAAGCCAAATCAAAGTTAAAGTGCTACGTGTGGTTATCGTTGGAAAGCAGCTGATTGGATTTGAAGGGGTAAGAAAGAAGATCCTTACGCATTTGCCCAAATGTATAATTAAATCCTTTTTAAGTTTACAAATTATATTAATCAATACTTGATTTTCTTTGAAAGTGTACATTTTAATTGTAATTTAATAAAACGCACCTCTAAAACTAAATTTGGGCAATGATAAAAGATACGACGCATAATGGAAGTTAAATATCAGACAAGGACTAAAAATTTAATGGAATGTGTTTTTAAACAAATCTAATTTTTAACTATTTATAGAACAAATCAAATGCTATAATTTAGATAAATTAAAAGAATTTTATAAATAAAATACCGTGCGAAGTGGTCTTAAATAATTCAGTGAATAAGCTGATTTAAAACGATTAGCCGAGATTGGACAAAATTTATATAAATGGTAGTTCACACACCAAAATTCACATCTAGTAGTTCGTCTTCTGGATAACAGCAAATGCTTGTCTGTTATGTGTTCATCAACCGTTTTTTAATCAAGAAGGGTCGGTCTTGCCGATTCACTTCATTCTTTCTCCGGATGATTGGGAAGACAAATGATTTTACACTGATACTCAGCCGTTTATAGTTTTAAGGTAGCAGAGGTGAGACAGGTAAATATTTTAGGTTAGCAGAGCCTTGCAAGCTGTGTTCATTTATGGTGAACACATCGTAAATATAATAATGGCAGTAATATTTTGATCAGTATCTGGTTATGAATTTCCAAACATCCCCAAAAAATGTAATTTAACCAACAATATCAAATCATATTAGTGTTTGTTGAATGCAATCACTCGACTGATTCTAATTTTGATGCTTCATTTCTCCTATTTAAATAATCACATTCGCTTATTTGCTTCAATGTGAGTATAAATTCTTCCAGAACACCAAATAACGTTGACAGATACATTAATGAAAAATGCATAATTATGCTAGAAAGAAAGATCTTTATAGAGATGGGTTTTTAGTTCAAAACTTATACCAGTCATCCCACATTTAGCCAGAAATACCACTTTTGTTTGAGTTTTGCCCAATTTTTTGAGTTTAAAATCTAATAGATCATTTGTTTTTGCATATATTAAAACTTGATATATAGTGTTTATAATTAAATCAGAAACTTGGTAAACCTATAGTGGATGAAAGCAAATTTGTTCTAATAACAACTGATGAAACAATTTTCAAACTGTTAATGGCTAAGGTTAAGAACATTGCCAATTATTACATGTTTTAAAAAGATATTTGTTAATACTATGGGTCATTATTTAAGATGACCCGATTAGTGAGATGGTGCTCCACTACTAGATGAAATTCGCAGCAAACAATGAAAGCTAAAACTAAACGTAAGATTCCAGTAACAAACGATTGCAATTCTCTAGTATCTATCACATTATTTCTTTCGCTGTATAAGATATATCAATATTATTTTCAATGTGGATGCATTATGATTATTTAAACGGAAATTGCTCTGTATCTCAAGATGAGTTCCGTTGAATCAAAGTAAAAGGAACCAACAAAGGTAATATTCCTTTATAACGATAAATTATATTTCTAAAACACCCTATTTACTACAATATTTAGCAACCACTCAATTAAATCAACTGGTCAGCAACCTCGAAGATACAAATTCATCCAGGAACATAGTAATTAAATCATGAATATTGTGTTCTCAAAGCTTGAATATAACAGAGTAAGTTACATCTCCCTTTTTTGGGGAAATCGGAAACCAACGACTTCCAGAGTTCAAGCAAAATTGAACTTTTGACATCCAGACTTTATTTAGCAATATTTATTTTCAGAGGTCAATTAAGATATAAATGATGCAATTACTATTATTTTTAATATATTTACAAGTAAATGTAAAAAATTTTTTGTACTTCTGGGTTTTGTGACCAATGAACGGATTTTTTTGTGCTCCCATTTTGGTATATGTTGATACGTTTTATTTGAAATACCATGTTTACACCTTATTACACTTCCAAGGTAATGTGTGAATTTAAATTTTTGAGAAATTTCCCGAAAATATTATACACATATTCGCTTAAAGTTAGCACATGGAAAAATTAACCGCAGTGATATTTTTAACCTAATAAATTTCGGCATCGACGAATTTGTTATTAAATCTTTGCAGATTCGTTCCACTTCGGAAATCAGCGGTAAAAAATCACAATTTAAGCGTTCTGAAATCTCATGGGTGAGTTCCCATATACTGTTTTTTGATTGGTTCGCCCTACATTCTTTTTAGTATATATAAATGCAAACTGAGTATCAAATATTCGCTTCAAATTTTAGCAAATTTCCCATCTATCAACAAAAACTTTGGTAAGCCTGCTTTCAAAAAAAATTATTTTTGTAGTTTATGTCTTTCATTATAAATCCCTTAAACTTCCACATAGAACTAATGGAGTCATTCATCAATTTTACTTGACTGTTAATTTAATATTCAGTAAAAATTTAATTTGATTTGATATCGAAAATCTTAATCCGTAGTATGGGGTTTTATCAGAATCAGTTAGTTACAATATCTGGAAATTACTTCAATCTGTGCTAAATGATCCCATTTCACATTAAATAACGATACTTTTTGAAAAAATTATTACAGATTTAATGAGTTTAGCGCCTTTAAATCTTTCAAGCTAGTGCAACATTTGGTTTCCCGGTTTCTTAGAAATGATGCTTGATAACCCTAAGAAGAATGTTATAACGATCTATATAAAAATCCTGAAAGTAAATATATATATATATATCTTTTCCCAAATCTCTATAAAAAAGTATAATTTTCAAATTTTTCATATGAAAGGGTTTTATATTAATTAAAAATTCAAACTGAAGTAGTCAGTTTAATGCTGCATTTAAAGTTAAAAGCCTCATTGCTGCCATCCAGACTGAATTAACTGACCATTTCGTCTGATAAACTTCGTAATCTGGGAACGTTAGTGATATGATAAAATCTCTTGAATATTAAGCTTAAAAATTACTTTTTTAATTGAATTTTTCTTGTTTAGAAAATGAATTATAATCAACGGTTTAAAAATCAAATTTTAGAAGGTTGTTTAAGTGTGGAACAGGGAGGGAATTTTTAAGAGCAGGATATAATTTTAAACAAAATTTAGAAAAAGAAAAAAAAATATTATTTTTAACATTTGCGCGTTGCACACTTTATTTGTTTGTTTTTTCATGCATAAATTTTTCTATGCTGGAGAAGGTAAGTTTTCCAGATGCTTTGGTTTCTTCATTGACATCTTTAACCTTTATTTAATTTTCAGAAATAATGTCAATTATTCAAAGAATTTTCTTAATTCTGTCAATCGCTGTATTTTTCTACTTTTCATCGACGTCTTCGACACTAACGGAGGTGAGAAGACATAAATTCAGCCCTCTTTTTTATTAGATAACAAACATCATATGGCAGGAAATAGTTCCCAAGTTATTTAATAAATTTGTCAGACAACAACTGTTTTGCAAAATTACTGTCATCGAATGCCATTTGGGAACCTGTTTGTCGAAAATTTCTACAAATGCAATCTTCTATGTTTTCTTGTCATTTTCAAACAAAGTTTGGGTAAAATGGTTGCTAAAAATACATGTTGCTAAGAAGAACAATTATAAGACAGGTGTTCTATTGTCTACAGTTTTTATTTAAACAAAAAATTATAATATATTCTAATTCCTAATTGCGTTATAAATTTTAATCTTAAACCTAGAGTTCATGTAATCTTTCCTTAATCTTAACCTCATAAGCCACCAAATATGTGAAAGCAGTCTATATAACCGACAAACAGGTTATTTTACTTGGGAAATTCTCAAACAATATGGGTTTTAAGTATCGTTAAAATCTTGAATGACTGCCTCCATTAATAAAATTACACGGACTTTATTTAACTTAGCTATATTTGTAAAACGAATCAATTACTAGATGTGTGCCAGAGAAAGAAAACTCTTTGGGCTCTTTGAATAACAAATTCTTCTCAGCAAGAAAAATAACTTTTATGAAGTTGACGTTCATAATAAATCTAGAACATCGCTTTGCTAATAGGAAAGTTAGTAAGTTCATGAGAGTTTATATGATAAATTTCTGTAATTATTAATACGAATTTGAAATACAAACATTTTTTGACTTTGTTTTAGAAATGCTTTACATCTGATCGAAGCATGATTCAATATCTTTTGAGGAAATATTATTCATGTAACGAGAATCCTCTGGATCCAGAATGTCTTCCATCTGAAATTGAAAAGAAGGCAACTCTGGCCTACATTAAGCGAAGTCGTGAATACGAATCGCCACGGGGTCTACGTGGAAATATGGCATACTCCTAAAAACTTTCTTCAATTTTTACGCTTTAATCCAAATATCCCCCTTTACTGCTATTAATTTCACTTTCACGGATATTAAATGAGCTGTTTACTATTCTAGTTGAATTTCTGAATTCTGGATATTGTCTTTTTTTGAATAAGATTGTTTGAAAAGGAACGATATATGCATCAAATATTCTGTTTTTTCTGAACTTTAACACAACTATAGATATTTTATATTCAATTTTAATTTAAAATGAGAAAAGCCTTAATTTTAATATGAGTCATCTACATTAAAATAATAAATTAAAGAATTTAAAATGTTATTTTAAAATAGATATTTGTTTAACTTCCTAAGTAATATTTTTTTACTAATATTTGTAATTCCCATTCAAACATCACTTTGGAAGTGTATTATTAGAGCGCTTTATAAATTAAACACATTGCATCTTCCTTATTAAAGTTAGACGCTTATTGTGAAAGTGCCTCTGCTTTGCAATATTACTTTATAAAACAAGACTAGTAACTAATACTCTGTGTGTGTTATTATGTAAAACCAATGACTCTCAAATTCAAATAATTGGCTTGCTATTTATATCCTGGTTCACATTGTTATTGATATTATAGTTTACTTTGAGTGGCTTCTGCGCTGAATCTCTGCTGTGTTGAGATCATGTAAACAGCTTACGATCAAGTAAGATCATGCAGCTTTTTTGGCCTACGGAAGAAGAAGTGAATCGAAGTGGGAAGACCAACCGTCACAACTGATCAGCCACTACAGATTAAGAGGAATACAGGAATGAATATTAAAACAAAAAAATTGGAACGTGAAATAGTAAACTGTCCATTAATTGAACCCTCTACAACCCGATCCCTAAAATTAAATAAAGTAACTCTTTTGATACTCTGTTTTTTCGATCTCTCTCTTGTTCCTTACTGAATTTAAATAACCCGATTTCCGTTGCTCTCCCACAACAAAAACTTTTAAAATAGTTTCTGCAGTGCTTTGAGTTATAATATTATATTACCATTCTAATGCATCAACATTCAGAATAGGATATTTGGAGAAAAATAGTTCCGATAAATGTATTCAACTAATATATTAAAAATTATGCCACTTATTATTCCCTTAAATTAAACAAAATTAATTTAAGATTAATTACTTACAATGCAAATGTAATTCAAATCCCAAAGTTAACATATGAAAACTAATCATTTGTTTCTCTGAACGTTGTGCCTGTTGCTCTATAAATCTATTGTTTTTGTGACAGCAAATAAGTATTTTTTTTCTTCTTATGCCATTAGACCATTAAAACTTTGCCAAGCGAAAGACTTTTGGCTCTTTAAATTCCACCGTGTCGACCATAGTTATTTCATCTTAAATGACCAAACATTGACAATGAATTCAAAATCTACATGTTTACTCAAAATCTGAATGGATAAAGTGGTTCAAATTATGTTTCGTATTCAAGGAAAGCTATATAAGCATGGTCATCCAAATTTGAATTTGGTTGGTCATCAAGCTATTAACAGACTACGAAAAAATATTCTTGAAAGCGAAAACTAAACGTAAAATCTGTGACAATTATTCTCAGCGAAGATCTGAGAGTAATTGCAATCAGCTGAAAAGCTGCACTTTTACCGTTCGAGTAATTTAAAGTACTACTATTTAGTTTTTTCGAATGTTTGATCTAATTCTGGTAATTGTTGAAATATTGTAAACATTATTTTTAAGCATATTTTATTGATAACTATTCTCTACCGTGCTAGGACTGCAATTTTCTGAATGCCATCCAAGTCTAAATTGCCTTCTCAACTCTTGAATGAAAAAGTGAACTGATGTGGCAAGACTGTCTATTAATAAACTAAACGTTGATCAGAAATATACAAATTACGTTAAGTGTCTGAAGACACTTATATTATGGTAAGTTAAAATAACCCAATAATAATTCATATATTTTTTTTATTCAAAGATCTCATAGCAGATACTACTATAACTAATGAAATGGAAAGGTACGCTGTGCTTTAAAAGCGAAATAAAGGAATTTAGAAATTGCTAGAAATTCCCAAATCTCTCGTTTGCAAAGTTTGAGAGGAACTGCTGAATGAAAACGATGCAAATGATTTGGCCGCCACGTGCAAGAGAAAACAGTATTGTCAGCGCTCTGCCGACTCACTCACTCAGAACGCCTGAGTTTGACAGAGGAGTGCATGGCATGATGAACGAAAATCCTGGGAAGCCAACGTACGAAATCTCGCCAAAGGTCTTCAAGTGTCTGAAGGAACAATAAGGAATGTTCCTCATGGAGGCCTTGGATACAAATCGAAGAGTGTTAACAAGCATCCCCAAATCCTCCTCTCTGATGGAAGCAATAGTTCGAGCGATAGGGGACATCAATAAAAGTCGCCTGACCTAATCAACGTTTGCAGTCTATTTTGGATTCGAGGTGAGTCGGTGATAAAAGCCGAAGGAGAATATGTGGAATAGAACCTAGGTTAATATTATGCTTATTCGTTTCGTTACAATAAATTTTAAGTTTAAACCATTAACAGTTTCATTATCTGTTTTTCTAAAAGTGCGTAAGGTGTCCTCAGATGCCTTACACACCCTGATTATATAAATATATGTATATATATTTAATGAACTTAAATTTATAATGCTTTTAGATCGTCTTAAAATAAACATATATATAGATGTATTTCAATAATTATCTAACGATATATTTATTGTAAAAAATTCAGTAGATTACATAAAATTAATTGATAGGAGATGTAATCATATCAGACTCGCATTTGACGCACTGACATATTCTGAATAAAACTCAAGATGAAGTAAAGCATATAGAATTTTACCCTTCTAACAGCCTCATTACTAGTAGTATTAATATTAACTCACTTCCAACAACGGAATTAGAATTATTCAATGCTAATACACTAGAAATTGTAAATAATCCTGTCAGATTGAAGCATATCTCTTAAATACACCGATCTATTGCAATTTTAATCAAACCCATTGCGTGTGTCACATTTACCATCTGACTCGTGTTGTTCTTTCTTTGACCTAAATTTATATTTTGCTGTAGTTGACCTGCCCTCTTAATCACCTAACGCTGATATTATCACCAGTTTCTGAGTGACGTTATATTTCGTCTTATTAATTATCAATCCAAATATAATTGATGACTGAAATCCATGATAAATTTGACTGATCTCTCAAAATACATAAGCTGATGCTCTCAAATCAAACTACACTGCAGAGCATCAGATCGGAGCATCCCTACACTTTAACACTGATTTTTTTCTGTCACCTCAACTGCATATGTTATTTAATAAATGCCCTAAACTCAACTGCCTTTCTTTTTTTGAATTCTTGGAAGTCTAGACTGCTGAAATTTGTACATTAGGTTGCGCACACAGAGTTAATAGCAAGTTTTCACTATTGGCGTTTTTAAGATATTTTTAAGACAAGCAGACTAGAGAAGCCAATGGGATGCATGAGTCATTGTATGGGCCAATGAAGAATGTGAACAAATGCCCACGCACATGATGGGGAGTGGCAAGTGATGAATAGGTGTGACGCATAAGTGGTCAAGGCTCGGAATAAAGGGAAACATGATTAATTGGGGAATTTGTTGCCAGCTTAAATTATAACAGTTTTGCGAAAGTTAGAATCTCTAGATATTATGTTTTCTCACGTAGATTTGAGTTAAGAACAGGATTCCGTGAAATATTTAGTGTTTCTATGCTGAATAGAAATTACAGTGATGGTTATGTGTACTTTCTCCTACTATCTCATGGATTTCAGGTTTCGCTTCAGTATTATTGGAAACGTAATCCCATCGCGGTCATAACCAAGATCAAACTAAACTTCCATCTACATTAAGTTACTACAAATACTACGTCCAGAAATCATTACACAAGAAGATCAAATCCGTAGCGTAGTAACAAAATTTATATTAATTCAATGAAATTAAGTCAAAATATATCTTATTCAGCTGATGCCCCAGTGTGGCATGATTTTCTTTGCGATAAAAACAACAATTAAACTGTGTAAAAGAAATAAAAATTCAATAAAATATGAAGTACTCGTCTCACTTAATTTACTGCTGCTATACTATCTAATCAAATAGTTAATAAACAAAATTTCTATATAAAAATTGAATAAAATTGAACGTTAATTCTATAAAAGAACAATTAATTAACTGATTTGGTTAAAGTGTGTACAGGTCTTTAACAGATTACATTAACTATGATTAAATTAGGGCAATCTCTTTGACTAGGCGTTTCAGTATAGAAGGTCATCCATGCTAATATTCACTTTCAGCATATTCAACTTTATTCGGGCCTCAAAAAAGTAGTCAATTTCATCAAATGTTTAAAACTGAAAATGGAGCTTCCAAAATCTTCAGAAATGTAAAATAATGAAGCACTTAATTTTATTGATATTTTTTAAAATTTGTTAAATATTTCACAAAGTTTGTTTTGATTAAATTCATTCTTGTTACGTCGATATATATTTTTGTCTGAAAATTTGTTGAAATTAAAATAAATTGTAGAAATTATATTTAATATTTATTAGTTGTGCAGTTGCAGTAAAGGAAGGAAAAACAACTTGAATCATTTAGCGTTATTAAATCATTGTGCAAATTTCAAATAAGCAAATAACTGGGTATTTATCATAAAATTTGGAAGGACGCTCACTGGGAAAGTTGTCTTCAAAATGTTGCATTCAAAGATTAAAGATAGGTAGTTATTTATGATTAAGTTTTCTTACAGTATGCTCAAAGTTCTTGTTATCCTATTCTCCCTAATCTATCAAGATATTGCTATATTAAAATGTGTAAATCCCAGGTTTCCTGATTGATTTTCATCAGGTCCTGCCATGTTTTCAGTAGGTCATGAAACTAAAAATTTAAGAGGTCTCTAGTGTTTTCCCTTTCCTTTATTAAAAATCCACGCACTGATATTTCATATTTACAAGTGCATATCGCCTCCCACGATTAATAGCGAACGCATCATCCTTTCCATAAAACTTACACAATTACGCGGCCGTTAATGAATTACTTTTTATATCTAAACTTACGATTTTTTACAATATTATTTACAAGTAAACTTTAGGAATATTTAAAAGGATTACTGATCTGTTATTTTGATTAAAAAAGAAATGGTCAATTTAAAATATAGATTCGTTTTAAGATTCATTTCACCATATTTTAATTTCAAAAAAACTGTCGTCTGTAAGTGAATAAACTTATGGATATCTTAATAAATATAAAATCAAAAGATTCTTGTAAGTGTTAATACTTATGATTGGAAGTGAATATGACATCATCCCATCCACCACGTTTTCTTCGTCGGAGAAGATCTAGTTCATAGATTAATATTAATTAATTTTCAAAGTAAGGGTAAAAACGCAAATCATTTTTTGAAATATAAACGTTTAACGTTGAATATAAAGATATCGACAGCTCAATTTGGGGGTTTTACTATCAACCAGTTTTAAACAGGTCAAATGTTTACCCGTTGATATGAAAATGAATTTGAAAATATTTCCCCAATTTAAAAAACTAAGTGATACAACTGAAGGCAGATCATATTTTGAAAGGCGTAATTAACGAATGGAAACTAAATTTTTGTTATTTTACTCGAAATATATGCTGGAGCACAGTGGTTTTACCTATAGTTCAGTGACAAATGTCTTCGATTGCAAAGTTCTAGTTTGTTATTCATCAGAGAACACCCAAAGAGCGAAATGGATCATCAAACCGGTTAAATCAAACTAATGAAAAAATTGACCGAATTTGACTTTTTTTCACATGGAAAGTTTCATGAAATAACCCTTCTGCACCAGAAATCTGTAGAAAGCGGCTTTACTAAGTGAACTCATGTGCTAGTATTACCTTACCTATATTAAAAGGAGTTTTGCACTTAAAAGTTAAAAGTAAGCTCTATTTGTAAATATAAAAATATTACCTATAACCAAATCAACAAGTCTTTTTAGCAGCTATTAGAATTAAAACCTTTATCAATTTAACCAGTTTCGTGACTAAAAATTTTTATTATTTGTTCTTATAATTTACTTTGCATCTCGTTTGTATTATTTATATTTGCGGTATTTTATAGTTTTCGTCAATAGTTCGAAATTTCACCTAATTTAAACATGCACAAGCTAATGGACATGCCATAAGCAATGCAGTGATTTGATTGGTTCGGTGCTGGGTTAAAGGTTTTATGTACAACACCTGGCACACATTGTAACATTCAGAATGCATCAGCGGATACGATTATCACTTCTTATTCTAATCCTGGTTATATCCGTAATTACCCTCGTCTTTGTAATAATTAATTATGAAAATTCAAAGACTCAAAAAGGTCAAATGCCTTTGCCTAAAGTGGATGAATGGCTTGACTGGTGCAAAAAGTACAACATAACGTTTGATAGCGATGCAGAAAATATATATCGTCACTGGGTTTGGCTTAAAAACTATGAGATGATTCAACGGCACAACGCTCGAACCGACAGCACTTATAAAATGGGGCTCAATCAATTCTCCTACATGGAGCATTGGGAGTTTGTGGAAATGAATCTCAGAAGACGGGGTGTCATTAAGGATTATAATGAACCAGATACGCCTGAATCAAGCTTGACACTACCAGATATAGCCGCCACAACTGCTGGAAATTGCTTTTCAAATAATTTTGACTGGAGAAACAAATTCCCCTCTATAACTGCAAGAGATCAGGTACTTAATATACTTAATCGAAATCATCGTCTTCCTTTCTTTCCATGCGTTTATTTGATTAATACTGTTTTAATAGTTATGCGTTTCTGCGCCATAGTTATTGATAATATTTTAAACACAATGAATAGAGAATATTTTCTAAAAATAAATCTATCAAAATCAGATTCTGTTTGCGCTTGTCAGCTGCTTTATTATTGTGTGATATTTCATTCTAATAGTCTGCAGCGTTCAAATGAACAGTTATAGTTATTATTTCTTAACAATTTCTTGCATGCTTTAATGTGAGTACCTCTGTTATGATCGAATATAATTAAGAAAACTCCTACTTTAAATACTTATCAACATATTAGGTCTTATTATTCCCACAGATTCAGATTCAAACGTAATCAAAACTATCATGTAAGATTTAATGATGACATATACTCTCAGATGATGATAGCTAATGCTCCTTACATAAAACAAACTTTGTCTTCATTCATTATAGAAGAGTAAAAAAGCAAATAGTAAAAAATTCAGGTGCTTTTTTTTCTTAATTCTAAGTTTCATTCTTATGAACTCCAATAAACATTCTTGCAATTGAATATTGATATCAACTATGAATGAAAAATGTGAAAATATTCAGCTTCAAATTTCGTTAATTAAGACAATCTCACCGCCTCATGAGAAAGTATTAATTTTATCAAAATTATTACCGTTTATATGGGTGATATAAGTCGGATGGGAACAATTATGTTTCTTGCAATTCTGTGGTATATATGAATGAATTTCCGCGCTATTGGTAACTTTTCGAGAAAAATATCAGACCCTCTTCTTTATGTAAATCCATGTTTCAAATTTTTTGTGTATGAGATACCATTGGTAACGACTTAGAATAAATCTACAATTTTAAGCAAACTCGGGTTTTAATACTAAAAAATCTAATCTCTGAAAGTAAATCATCCAAAAGTTTGAAAGGTAACAGGTAGCTCGGTGATCAGTGTGTAGAATTTCTAAATCAGAGATCCGACATTGATATTCAACGATACATATCTGCCGGTGATAATGTTAACAATGGGGCATAGAATGTAATTGTTTCGTGAATGTCATCACTCGACTGATATATGTTGCAGAACACTTCTGTTAAAAGGTCTAATATTCAATTTCAGTAATTTTGGAGGTATTAAATAGTAAAGGATATTTTTCATTAAAATCATATTTATTCTTTGTTATTATTACTATAGTGCATTTAATTTATGCTACAGCATTTTGATTTATGTTAGAGTTCCTGTGGAGCATGCTGGGCCTTTGCTTCTGCAGCTGTGTTAGAATGGCACTGGGCAATACACAAAGGACAAAATCTATCCGTATCACCGCAACATCTTGTTGACTGCGTTCGAGCGAGCCATGGATGCAGTGGTGGATTAATTGAACATGCCTTATATTATGCTCAGAAACAAGGAGTAGCATCGGAAGAGGACTATCCTTATAAATCTAGAGTAAAGTTCTTCTGAAATATCCTTTTAACTTTTGAGTAGTTCCTTGAAAATTAAAAATAATAATTAACTGAACCATTTATTTCATTTATTCTTAAATGGATTTGATTTTTCAAATATTTTTTGTTTAATTAGTACAAATTGTGCTTAAGATGATACTTTAAGTATTGTTTGAAAGATTGATGTACTGTCTTTCTTAATAATACATTAATAAATCTATTTAGTTTATCTAAATATTTAATAAATGGAATATATTTAAAAGGAAATGAACTAAGTGGCAGGAAATTTTTGTTATAAGTTCTCTCACTTTACCAATTCAAACAATTAACCTTCCCTCACACTTTTTCAAATGGATCTTTAATTCTAAATTCGTAATCAATTAAATTACTCAGTTACTAACAAAATGTGTTCTGAAAAGTCTGGAATGCAATAGACTGATTTTGGATTGCCTCCACAATCTATTATTCCTTTTTTAAAAAGAAATAAATTACTAAACAAAAAGCAAACCTTGTGTTAAAAGGGTTTCGAGTTTTTCTGATAACATCAAGCATTCCATTATTTCAAACTACACTTTAATTTGCATTCGTATTTCTTATTAAAGATCAGATATCTTCATTTTATTTACCTGTAGTTCAAATATTTAGTTTCTGATTCAAATATTGGTTCACAAAATATTTCTAAACATCAATTTTGTAAATTTTTATTGAATTATTGTTCTCTTTTGTCGATAATAGTAACAACATGTCATTGGTTGTTGACAACGAAAAGTAATTGTAATCATGAAAATAGCAGTGTTTTACAATGGTTTAAGAGTTAAATCTTTATCTCTTGTCTCCTTGCATATATTTAAATGTACGATTTTTTTCGTTTAATTGTATTTCCCGGCAATTGTGATAATTCTTATCAAATAATTAATTTATTTAAAAAACCAAGGGGTGGAAAAGCTCAAATACAATACTGTCGTCACAAATTATTAAATCCGAATTAATTAATATGCTCAAACATTTAAAATAGGCGCAAATTGGAGAATTGCGTTATATTACATGCATATTTGCTAAACTTCTGAAGAGTTGAGTAACATTTTTGCCACAAAACAAAATCGTTTTAAAGCTTCCAAAATATGTTATCGTTTGTTTGATAAGGTTTGTTACTTATGTAAAATTCAATAGTTTTATAAATTTTTAAACTTAGCTCCATGATCTCTGCTATGCTATGATCAAGTAACCTGCTTATGATCATGTAGATTTTACTGCCTTATAAAGGGGAAGTGAATAAAAGTGGCAAGACCGGATGTTATAAATAAACAGTCAGTCAAAAGCTACCGCGGATTGTTGATAAGAATTTAATTAGTAATCCAGATATTAATTTTAACATTTGAATTTTGGAAGGTAAAGTGTCCACGAAGCGAATGTTCTAAAACCCAGACTCGAAAATTAAATGAAACAACTCTTTCAACGCTCTCTTTTCCATTCCCTCGCCTTATTTCTAATTGTTGAGAGTGAGAATCATAAAACTGTAATGTTAACTATTATTTTGCTAAATAATTCAGAAATTTCACCTTTTATTTGACATCAAGGTATTTCACTATAAAGGTTACATAATACTCTTAGAAATCCTCAATGTTTAGAGTATCAATATGCATTAGAGGATTAATAAAAATTATTTAAGTATTTATTCTGTTCATGACAAAAATATAGTCATTATCTGTTTTATAACCATGATAAATATAAATGATTTTTTAGCTCACACACGAGGTTAAACACCAAGAAAATGGTGAACTATCAATGTTTATTCCTGTACGAAGTAGATATACTCTTTTCAACCTTCACAGATTAGATAGGTTATGGACATGCTTGTCTAAATACTGTCTGATGCAGTTCTGCAATAATTGTGAAGGCAATTTTTTCTTGACCCTGTCCAAGTTCAAGTGTGTGTCTATAAATTTCATGCAGTTTTTGGATATTTTATTATTGAAACCAAGTTATTTTAATGAGTGCCTTGTGTTTGAATAAATGTGCCTATTTCTTATCTTTGGCATGTGTTCAAGCTGATAAAATGCGCGTATTTTGCATTTGTCACAGTACAACAAATCTATCAGCAAGAAAATCATAACGCCTTCATAAAATGTTCGTTTATCAGAGAGACATTTATTAAAACTTTTCCAATTCCGTTATCTGATTGCTGTATATTGTTGTGTCTGTTATGTCAAAAAGTAGGCGAGTTCACCTTGAACGAACACAGCTTGCAGAGCTCTGCTAACTTAAAACCATAAGCTTCCGAATATGTTAAAAGATCAGTTACCTTCTCAACCATTGAGAAAAAAGTGAAGTGACAAAATCAACCATTTCTGATTAAATAATACCTGTCAATAAGCACTTAACACCGCAGAGAAGCATTTGCTTCAATCCAAGGAACGAGAATTGTGAAATTTGAATCATGAAAGGTGAACTGCCATTCATCATTTGGTGGGCTTACTATCATTCAATGGCAGTTGGCTTTCAAAATTAAAAATTATAAATTGTTAGTATTACTGTGAATAGTAATGATAATCTGATTGCTCTCCAGGTTACGCAATGCATGGAAAATTCAACTAGAGCTTCTGCCAAAATTAAGGGATATACCTCATTGCTAGGAATGGATGAAAATGCACTAGCCTGTGCTGTCCAACGAATTGGACCAATTGCGATCGCATTCGATTTCAGTGGAGCTGCTCTTCAGCATTATAAGTAAGTTAATTAATTCAACTTTCATAAAAAAATAACTCTGATCAAATCGTGACAAATCTTGCATGATTGTATTGGCTGAGACACAGTAAATTATAATTGGAATAAATTGAAGCAATGACGTCATGTTAGCAGTGACCCTGTCTGATCTGGTTAAAACAAATATAACAAACAGATATCTAAGTAGGAACCAGGGTGGCTTCAACAGGTGTGTCTAAATCACCTGCAAACACATGAAATTTGTTTTTTCATGCTAGACTGGAGGGTAAAAGGACGTTTCGGAGCCATTCCAGGCGTGATACGCCTGTTAGGCAGCTTTCATTTACTTCTATTAAATGACTTTAGTAACAAGACTTAGGCATACAGAATCACCGAATCTGCCTTTCTTCAGAGAATTATGAATTTTTCAGCAATGCCACATTTGCCAATGCGACTAATTGTTCCTTCATTATATATCTTAGCCGATTGGTCATGTTAAAAGGTGACAGATTTAAAAAAAACGTTTTATATAATTGACATCATTTTTTAAGCGTATTGTTTAGGTTAGCTACATTTGACACGAACCGATGAGACCTACTCCTAGTAGATTTTACCTTCTGAAATCACCTAACATTAACCGTTAGTTATTCAGGGATAAGACTAAGCTTAATTTATATCAGTTTCTGCATTTCTTGAGTAAAATCCCGACTTCTATATAATCACGACTAAATTTGATTAGAATAAAAGCCAAATCGGTTTTTCTCATGTATGAAATATCTGTTCCAAACATCCAAATCATAAAAATGCCAAAAATAATCCCATTTACCGTTTATCTCTTTGATCTCAGCAAAGCGCATTAACCGTCAAATTCTGGTGAGATACCTGTTTGCTGCTGCCACGATTGTGCTAATCATACCGATCTTTACATTTCCAATTAAATGGTGTATAAGTAACAATTTATTTAAATCAACGAAATTGATCATGTTTGACAAACTAAATAAACAAATGTGGTAAATATCATATCTAATTCAAGTTTTAAACTTTTTTATACCTGAATTTTCCAGTCCTTGATCGCTCTTCGTGTATTTTCATTCAAATTTGTAAGGCTTCCTAATTAATGGATCCTGATTACAACTGACCGGTATGAAATCGTTTAAATGTAAATAAGTAGACTTCCCAAATTCAAGCCATACTGTACAATTGTATTGGTCTTTCAATTTGCTAACCTTCGGGTTGGTAATTCACCGTCCAACACTGCTACATATTCGTAAGTTAGATGGATCGAATAATTACTGATAGATAGCCCGATCAGATGACCCAATATATAGTGCATATAAGTAGATCGAATATTTGAGAACATATTTTATAGAAATGAATTTCTCAACCTAGCATTTGGAATGGAACGTAAATGAATAGATGCTAGAATCTACGCCCTAAGATTTACTCGTATATATAATGATACATAATTGATGCGAGAAGGTAATATGGAAATTCTTGTTTTTGGAAAAAGTTCTTTATATATCTCTATCTGTTTCTCGATAGCAAGTTTAAGTGATATGTATATATTATATCAAGACAGCTGTAACCAGAAAGGATCATTGGTACCCATTGGAAAAGAAAGACACTGCGCAATGTGCATATTTGGGAAAGCATCTGAACTCGGAAAGCAGGATTGAAGGGAGATCGAATTGAAATAATTCAGAACTACAAATTTGGGCATCGCGTCCGAGGATAATTGTTATTTTCTGTGGTATTCAAAGCTGACTGATTAGTGGATTAAATTATTAGCGATCGGTTGTGTGAGATCAGTGTAATCGTCTCTTTCGATAGCCAGCGTAGCTGTTTAAACAGACTGTTTTTAACTCGATATTCGCCTTCGCCTCGCTCTGTTGATAGGCCGAGGATGACTTATTTTGGTAAACGATAAGGTGACACTCAACATGGAAGTCACATATGAGTCATCGTAAAATACACGTCTATGAAGGTAACCGAGCCTTAGATAACAATCAAGGTCAGGCAGCTGAACGCGCATAAGCAGACTCCAGATCAGTGTGAAAAGAGGGAAGTGACCGTGAAGAAACATTGGGAAGACTTATAAAAGGACAAAGTAACATTAGGAGCATTACATTATTTCGTAGATCTTTTATTAAACTGAGGTGGCACCCAAATCCGCTTCTGTCAGTGATCATTCAGTTTATTGTATTTTCAGCTTTTTCTGACCGAAGATTTAGAAAATTGCGTAAATAATCCTCAGGAAACTCTAGAGAGAACAAATCAGGTTAATTTCGCATAGTTTTATATTGCACCAATTACAACTGATTAGACAGATAAACTAGACACATTTGATGGCAGTCACACTCAAGCCGTTGTGTCTCAAAGCAAGTATATCAATTGATCCAACACTGAGAGCCTGGATGCCACACAGTTTTAATGTTGCAATTATTCATTGTTGAGAAAAGAGTGGTTTTATTTATTAGATAACTCAATTTTAACCATTCTTAGATCGGTGGAATTATTTGAAATCCAATTTCTTATGATTGAATGCTTTATTCAAGTTCCTTATTTATTACGAAGTGATTCTTGATAAAGATTTATAAGCACATTTAGTCTACGCATGATGCTACTTGTCTGCATGAAATTATTTCCACTTTTAATGGACACCATTAAATGCAAGTATATTTTTGGACTGAGAGATCCATTTCTAGATTAAGCTCTTCCTGAGTTATGTTAACACTAGTGATATCTAATTCTGCTACGGAGTCCATTTAGGCAGGAAATTCAGGAAAATTTGGCAAATATACTAAAAAATATAAACATATACATATATAGTATATAGACATATAATGTAGATTCATTTGGGTAAATTTGGGACAGTCACATCTCGTTACGTTCCCTCCCCCCCTTCCCAACCGAATATGACCTTAAGGTCAAGCGACTGGAGCTTATGCGTTCTATGTACAACGTGTTCCCCATAAATAGTGGATTATTGAAGTGACTAGTTTTCACTGTTACTTTCTAACCTTCTGCCAATCAATTAAGACTCAAAATAAGAAATTAGAATATTGGTTAGGGGCGAACAAATAACGACTTCACTGATAAGCGTCAAACCACCAAACAAAACTGATAAGAGAATACAGAAAGTATATAAGAGAATCAAGGGAAGAGATGGAGACGGAAGAGACGAATGGAGCATTTATGCTCAGAGTTATGTATATATGTGTCCAGACACGTCTATTCTCCTATCAGTGTGTGATGTTTCACATCCATAAGTCTAAATCATTCCGTCAGCATTGATTAGTTAATGTAAAATTTAGATGAAGGACTACACAGAAAGTAATTTATTTAGATTGTATAGAAAGCTTGGTCAAAACAGGAATCTGGTCATAGAGCATTATATAAGGCAAGATGGAATGAAAGGGCATAACTGGAATATACGAGTAAGAATTATCTGAAGGGTATAAGAGATAAATCAATCACCTTCCCTCAATGACTACTTCTTTTTCTAGTATCATAGAGTTGTGACAGAGTATATCCCGGGTCCCAACTTTCTAGTGTTTTTCTGTACGCCCATGTTGGTCTGCAAGCGGGAAAGTGCTTAGTATTGGCTGACGAGGTTACTTGCTTGGAGTCTGCGTCTAATCTCTCCGCAGAAAAATGTCCTCAGTTGCCTAGAGAAGGAGAGATTTGCACTTATAAATGATTCATTAACCCATTTGACCTGCCAGAATGTAAAGTGCGATGATTTGTAATAATATATAATTGAAATATTGCAGTATACCAGCAAACCCGATCAAAGGGCATAGATCTTAAATTCAGCGTAAAAACCACAAAAAAATAAACCAAATTTTACCCGCCAAGAAAATAAAAATTAAATGGTTCTGGTTTCTAGGACTCACTATTCCTTCTATATTAACGTGTGTACATTTAACATCTGAAATTCTGCTTTCACTTTTCCTTTGCGTAGAAAGCACCTACATGTGTTTAATCTCATCCTTTCTCTCATGTCTAATCAACTTCGTCTCTTCAGGTTTGAATCATATCTGCAGCGCTCTCCCTTGCGCAGCGTCTCTGTAAAACATGCATTTCGGCCTCACCGATAATTACTTTTCCTTATCATACGTTGTCTTTCTAGGCCGGAACATAGTACTACTTTCCAAAATACATGCAAGGGAAGGTGAATATTGAAGATAAAATCATTCACCAACAATATATTAGATTATATACAGTGCATCCTTATTTTTATCTTACCTTTCAATAGGTCAGGAATTTACGATGGAAATGACTGCAGTACTGAGCTACTCAATCACGCAATGGTACTGGTAGGTTTCGGTACAGACTCCAAGGGAAACCAATATTGGATAGCTCAGAATTCCTTCTCTCAAAATTGGGGTGAGAATGGCTTCTTCAGAATCAAATTTGGCGTCAATCTCTGCGGCCTAAATTCGGATCCAGTCATGCCAATAGTCTAGGATTTCTGATAACTTAAGATTAAGAGCAATGAAATGGAAAATAACTGTGGTAACCTAAGTATCAAATTGCATTTGAAACCTTATAAAGATGAACTTCCTATCCTTCCTCACACTCTCCTTCGTTCTTCAAAATGTGCTGTTTTCTTGCTTTGTTATGCCCACTTTCCGAAAATAATCTTGATCCTTTTGGTAAAATGGAGAATGCAATATAGTATCCTAACTGAATTTTCCATTCCCGGTCAAAATCCACAATTATCTTAGAAAACTTTAGAATTTTATCTTCGTATAATACACAGCTTGAACTGGAAAACCTGTAATATCTCTAATCCAACAGTAAGGCTTCTTTAATGATCCGACTAAATTAGACTTGATATGCTCTCATTGGACTGATAGTCTCTCTAAGGCTAACAGCAAACAGCAGCTAACAGCAGCGTTTAATGAGAAAACGAAGAGTTCGGCTGTACAAACGCGTACCGGACAATTGGGAATGAATGAGAGGGATAAAAAGGTGGGAGTAGGAAGAGGAATAAGAGAAAAACTGGGAAGCATCAGCGACGAGCTTAGGCAATCTGGATTGTTATAGATAAGCGAAGTAAGTTAAACTTTGAGGAGCCGACTATTTTAGCCTATGTGAGTCACTATGCCAAGGTAAGATGAGCAACCAATCAAATATATTCAACTGACGATTAGATCTGAGTCAGTATGTACGTCATACGCACCTTTGAGAGTGTAGGACTACAAACTCGTCTTGTAAATTTCTAGTCATTTTCGGATACCTAGATGCTTTTAAACAATCAATAACAAATGTCTGAAACCATAACTTTTCCTTTTTTTATAGAACAGTCCCGTTTTAACAGTGTAGTTTTACTTTCTGTGAAGATTCGCGTATTATTTACAACATGTAGGTATTCCACAAGGTCGTAAATGGGCTGCAATAGTTAAAGCAAAAAGAAATGCAGTTATAAAGGAAAAAAGGATAATCATCTTCTTGCTCTTTACACGTTCGGCAGCAATAAAGAAATTATAATTTGTGTAATGAATGAATTTCTCTTATAATTAATTGCACCATATATTGATCATAATAGAATCAAGGGTTTGTTTTAGCTGACTGAGCGTTTCTCTTGTAGTTCCGACTAAACAGATCGCGTTCAAATAATTTGGAATAATTTAAAACTTTAAAGTGCAAGAAAGCACTTCTATTTTAGCTTATGGATCTAGATTATGGACAATCGAATTAGCTGTCAGTGAAACAGTTGATTTAATTGATAAGATTTAGAAGAGAATGGTTTATTAATCCAGTTCTCGGAGGAGGTCTCATCAGCTTGATGACTTCATTTTCAAAGAAATTTGTGGGTGGAATCTGATCACATTAGCTTTGATTTGTATTACAAACAAAATCGTTTTACGATGGCGCTATTGCCAAGTTCATTCTAAAGTAATCGGAGATCCGCAGGATTGCATTACTACAAAGAGGTCTTTTGCTAAGCCCATTGTCTGTAAAATAATCTGGCTTTTAGACAGTTAAAACGTCACATAAATGGTTATTTATGGAAGTTCAATTCCTATTACCGCCATATGGCCAAGACACCAGTTAATCGTATTTTAAAAAGTGGGGTTATTGAAAGGTAGAGATAAAATACCAAGTGAAAGAAGACGTGGATTATTGTATTGAGAATAAACAGTTAGTAAATTGAAAATATACGGTCTAATTAAAATTTGCAACTCACACAGAAAAGAAAATGCATATAAACAAAATTTCCATGGTGCCATGCTTAAATTTATATGTAGAAAATATCAGCATTTGGAAACATTAATGTTGGATCAAAATCTGGCGATTGAGAAAGCAACCTTGAGGATATAATCAGACTTATATAGATCGTTGCGACTTTTAGTCTGCGGTTTGTTATGCATTATAACCCCATTTTAAATTAATTTATAGTTAATTCTTCGAATCGCTACATGTGTAAATAAATATACTAAGTGCAGTTAATTAGACGAACCAATTTCGATGCAAACGTTCTAGTTCAAAGCATGAATGGAAGAAGGCGGATTTATAGCGGGTATTCTAAAAAGTTAATAAGCTGATAAGCAATTATCCGTTTAAAATTTATAGTTAACATTTAAAAACACGCTTCGAACCAATAAATGAAAATACATTTGACATATTGATTTTGGAGTTCAGAAGAAGTAAAGTTCACTTGCACCCCCGACATTTACTTCTATCGTCTAAATATTCTCACTTATTTGAGATTCCCAACCTTTGTGTTTGGGTCGTTTAAAAATTATAAAGTTTATTTAACCTGAAATGGAATAAACAAATGTTCATCACATATGACCTGATCACTTTGATCTGGACATCTAATTGAGGTCACTTTAATATATGCATCTAGGTGTCGAATGTAAAAATCACGTGTCACAGGCCTGAATGTGAACTTAATCAATTCAATAACATCTACTCTTCCGAATAAATTACTGTGATGTTATGTGGACACACAGAAAGGATAATTCAATTTACTCCTGTCGGAAAACAGTTCGAGGATGACCGGGAAAATCACCTCGGCTTATTGATGAAAAGGTTTTTTTAATACAAATCGTGTTTCGTGAGATATTACTCATGTTAATCGTCGATGTCTCCGTGCTATGAATGGAAAATGGAAGATTTTTGCGCATAACTATGTACTGTTTGCGGATGTCGTTGTCTAAATCTTATCGTTCTTGGTTGCTCTCTTTTTATATGAAAATAGAGCAAAATTATCTTTAAAATCTAGATTTAATAAAGATATGTTTCAATTAAATGAAACTGCTACTGAAATTTCAAAGGTAAAACCGCCATATATCCATTATTTTTCCCTCTATTTTAGCAATATTTGGCTAGGCCAACAATTTGTTCTCGTTTATTGGCGAAATGAGTTCTATTTTATTTGTTCTGGACAAGTTTATTTCTGATAATTTTAAGTGTTAGTTTCATAGAATCAATCTCAGCGCTCATTATATTTGATGTAGGCCAATTTTAAAATAATTGATATCAAATTAAAGTAAACAAGTGTTGTTTTTTTCTGCAAATGTTTCATTTATATTGATGAAAAAGCATTTAAATATGTGAGACTGTAAATGCAGTTCAATAAGGGTGAAGGGAGGAGGGTTTGAAGTAGAGAATAATTTCGGGGTATTAGAAGAGCCTTGCATTCACTATTGATGTAACGATCAAATTATTCTACCGGATAAACCAATAAAGTTTGTTTGAAGAATGTTTATTTGTTTTGCTCTGTTTTTATAGCCAGGTAAATAATAAAACCCCTTCTTGGCGTGGGTCCTTAATTGAGCATTCTTAGCCTGACGACTTCATTCATTCAATATTTGTATGGTGTCGCATAAAATACCTCACTGATAGATCACTGGTCTGATTTACCAGCTTTTTTCATAATGGGCTTGAGAATTTCTTTCAAAAATGGAACCCTGAGTCCTTTCGGGCTTAGTTCAC
This sequence comes from Hymenolepis diminuta, assembly GCA_900708905.1. Lineage (NCBI taxonomy): Eukaryota > Metazoa > Platyhelminthes > Cestoda > Cyclophyllidea > Hymenolepididae > Hymenolepis > Hymenolepis diminuta. The sequence continues at coordinate 930,442 of CAADRB010000009.1, forward strand.
TGTTACTTTCTCAAATATTTCAGTGTCCAGATTTTAAGATCCGTCAGCTAGTATCTAACTGAATAAATTTTTGCGCTGTCCAGAATTTAAAGACTAGTTTATTAACCAACCACTTAAGATTCGCTTTTCTTCTATCAGCTAGGATTTTAAGAGTTATGATAAGAATTGTTCATCATGAGTGAGCTCTAGTGAGCTCTGACTCGCCAAATGGTGTTAGCTTCTGATATTCAAAATTTACAATCTGATTTTGTTTAAATTACCAACGGGTAGTTCCAAATTTGCCATTACCAAATAAGTAAATTACAACCAATTAGACAAACAAACTAGACACATTTGAGGACAATGGGAGGTCAATCATTCTGAAGTAGAGTTGTTTCGGAGGGCACCACAAAAAGCACCCCGAATTCTGAAGTGAATGTGAGGTCAGGTAATTTGCCAATCCCTAAAAAAGAGTAAATATTTTACGAAGGACGGAATTCCTGGGTTGGAGTAGATTTAATGATTTTCCATTCAATCAGACAGTCTTGTAATAATTAAGCAAAACGTCATCATACAGCAACTTTGGATACTTCCTCATTTCTAACTTCTGCTCATCCAGTGAAATTTTAAAAAGAAATCAAGAATAGTTGGGTTGTTAAAAGCTCCCGATGACTCTATAATTGCTGTCAAAGAACGAAAAAATGTACTGGAAAATGCCTTTTAAAAATCACCAATTTTCAATGTTCATTAATGCGTACCCAACAACGGAGTAACCTGATAATGGGAGATGGGAGCTAAAAGAAATTGAATTTCTCACCAAAGCGGCTCCAAGATGATACTCTTCTAACCAAAATTATTTTTGCAACACACTTTTTAAAATGGGTTTGAAAATTATAATTTGTGCTGTACGACCCTCTGTCGTATAGAAAAACATATTCATTTAAATGAGATTCGTCAACAAGTGCACCAATTTACGCAACCTACCAAACACGTTCCTTTTAAGACATGTTCTGAAGTCCATAAATAGTGCGGATCTCTAATTAACTAACACTAATTTGTATTTAGCCAAACACCGCATGGTCTTTCATGATATTGAATAAAACTGTTCAGAAGCTGCCGATTAGGAATAAAAAATTAGCTCATTTACTTCTCTTCTAACCCTCAGGGCGAAACACTTTGACAAACCAAGATAGTAGCAAAGACAGATTTAAAAAAAATCTACTTGTAAGCAAGTGGAAGGAGGAGGAGTGAGTCAGCGATGATATAAAATGGAGCAAGGTAAGCAGTAAGTAAGTAATTAGAGTGAATTAAATATCCATTTCAGATGACTAGGTCAATGCGGAATTTCCCAAACCATGATATACCACGTTTGTTGTCATATACTGCTGTATAATTTATATACTGAAGTATAATTTTCTAATTTCATAAATGGCGAAATTTCATGACTTCTGTATTTCATTTTCAAAGGCACCATTGCATTTAAACAAATTTTAAAGCACTCCAGTAGGTTTGAATTTGACATCATTGGCCGCTTGCTATTTACAAGGTAGCAATATGGCAAAAGCCACTATGCATCGATGAATAATCCTTCTACTTCTTGTCTTGTTACTCATCGTGACCACAACCACTCTCTCCTTTTTAATAATTAATTACGAATAAGTAGAGATTCGAGCCATTAAGTGAGATTTTTGACTTTATCACTGCATCTTGAAGGGGGACGGAGAATTGGGTGTAATAATTATAATATGACATTTGGAAGCTTCTTTGAAAACGTCCATCGGTATTCAGTACGGTGAAAGAATCATGATATGATTTAAAGCCATAACGACCCAATTAGTTCCTTCATTTAAAACGCTAGGAATTCGTTGAGAATTCATTAGTAGATATATCCGACGTACCAGTACTTTTTGAAGGAAGTATATTCCTCGCACACAATGTTTCCATAACTACTAAGAATTATCTGCATTAAACTTTGATGGGAGGGAAAAGCATCCCAGTCGCACAGCTTGAGAGCAGATACTTACGTATTCATTTTTAAATCCACTTATTTTATTGCATTTGTCTAGTTGATCTGTATTATTAAAAAGCTTTGCTATATTAAATTAAACTATTTGGGTATTTGATCAAGTTGGGTAATTGAAATATCTCGATATATCCAGTCTATTTTCATCCTTTGGTATTGCATATCTAAATGATCACATATGGGAATAACTGGTTTTTAACTGCTTTACAAAAGCAACTGAAATGGGTCAATCGTAAGTTTTAGAAAATTTGGTTTTTTGGATTCGAGTAATGTAATACTGACTTCAAGTTCGAAGATTCAAGTTTCATGATCCATCAGGTGGATTTCTAAGCAAATTCTTGTTCGCGACATCCAGTGCTCATTGACTGGCTAATCTATTTTGGTAACCGGGCTTGTCAGTTCATTTTTTTCCCCTAATGGTTTAGAGAGTAGAATGATATTACTTAATACAAAGCAGTTTGCATGATCGTAACATGGTAGACTTGACATGGATCATATTAGCGCTATCTGCAATGACAAAAATTCTGTCCACTTGAAAGTATTAATCTAAATATGATGGACTTCTTCCTGTCTGGAAATATAATCTACTCGATTGTAGCTTTGATCACTATTCAGTGTAATTCAGTTTTCCGGATTTGGGGCAGATATGCCATATGGAAGAATTTTTAATTCTGATGAATTATAAACTCATTAGCTTAAAATAACTAAACATAAGGGTTTCAAGATGTTATTATCTAAATCTTAAAAAAATATTTGCACACCTTACACTTCCAAGGTTAAAAATTACATTTCATAGTTAATGGGATGTAAACTAATCTTGCATTCACTAAATAGACTAAGTTTTTCTCATCATATCTAACTTCTGGATCCCACAAGACGTTAATTAATATAAACAACTATTTTAATGCAAAAATGTACTTTATGTCAAATGTCCGCATTTTGAAAGGCTGACTGTTAATGTATTTCACCTTTGTTTCACCCTTCTGGAAAAATGTGCTGGAAGGAAGAAAAAATTATGCTTAATCTTCTTTTATATAAATATATAACGCTCGAAACCACGCCTCTTATTAGTAAAGAGATTATTTTAAGTAAACAATTATCGAAGTGCGACATGATAATTTGCGCACAATAAATTGAAGTAGTCACTGATCGAACACTTTCAGTAAGATACTTTCATATGATATTCGGAGTAGATATTGGGAACTGAAAAATGACATTATGATCGGGCAGTGGAGACTGTTAGTAAGGGGTCTATATAAAATAAAGAAAAGAGATTCTGCTTCTTTAGATAAAACTTTTGAAACCTAAAGTCTTTCAAAGTATACTAGAGGAGAGATAAGAAAAGGCATACGAGATACATATCGCATTGTTTTATATCAATAAACTGCTTTTCCAGAATACAAAATATGATAATTCATAACTTACTCAAGAGTTTACAACACTCAGGGATGAAATCGTTAATCTAACCCGCCGAGAAACTCCAATTCTGTCATTCTCTCTGTTAGACTTAACTAGTAAGGTTAGCCGTTCCGAGCACTGGGCAGAAGTCACGAGATCTATGCCACCAGTGCGAAGACAGTGGTGTGTGACCAACCTCCATGGTTAAGTATGGTCAAAAAGAGAAGTTGTAGAACGTGAGTCCCTTGCAAGAGAGAATACAGGATACCTCCAATATACTACGGTTAAGTGTTATAAACGTGTAGCGGTATCACTGACATCAGATCGGCTTTTAGCTTTCTTCACAAGTGAAATTTTTGCTCTCTGAATAGTACTTATGTAATTTCATGCTACCTGTTAAATCTTGTTTAAAAGATATTGATTACTTCTGAATTTAAACCTGCTATCAAAACTGCCCGCATGAAACCACTACCTTATCCGACTATTCGACTTTTTAGGTAAATAGATATCATACGGTCGCATTAATCTCTACAGTCTTTTGACTCCTGATTGAGGATTTATTGTTTAACGTAAATGAAAAGTTCTGTATATCATTAAAATAGATGACGTTGACGTTAGGGTCACCAAATATAGAAAATAAATCACAAAGACAACAAACCTTTTAAAAGGTTTAGTATCAAAATGTAACGAAATACTTTTTTGATCGTTCAAATGTTTGATCTCTGGTTATTAGTGGCACTACTAATAGGGTTGAGACGTTTCTTTTTCAACTTTGTATCTGATAATTATACCTAAAGCTTTTACGGGTAACCAAATAGTAGCAGCTAGTCCGTTATATTGATGTGTTTTATTTACTGCAAAAATATAGAATTCTTGCGGTATTTCACTTTAGTCGCCATTTGGAAGTGCACGTGAGAAGAGAGCGATGTGAGAATATCACCACAGAATCTCATAGATTGTGTTCAAGACAGCTTTGATGCGACAGCGATTTCCTTTAAGAAACCTTCTCTTACGAAAAAACAGGGGTATCACCCCTGGAAAGGCCTGTCCTTGTAAAATTAGAGTGAGCTAATTATTTTTTATTTTTAAAGTTCATCTTGAGTGAAATCATTTGAGATCTGCTATGTCAACTTCATAAAAACGCGTGAAATTCATTTTTTCATTTTTTTAATTATTAAGAATAAAACTGTATCAGTTACAAGTCACGATTCATGCCAACTACTATTTATGCAAAACCAAAGATTGAAGTGGCACAACCACACAATTTATGAAATTGGAAATTCGGGTTATGCAATCAAACGAATGCAAACTGATTCTTCTGAGAACGTAGATTTTTAATATGCAAAAAAATATAAACCTTTACTTTTGAGAACCAATAATTGCAACTCCCATACAGACGCCTATGTAGTTGGGAGAGAATACTGTTAAATGCTCCAATATTTAAGGCGATAACAATCGAAGTCTCCTTCCTCTTTAAATATAATATTGAACCCCATCCAAATCATATTGTTTATGTGACCTTTTTACTTATCTGGAGTATTATTATATTCATGTCATATGTTTATAAGGAAAGAAACTGTGCACTTTAAGGAGGAGGAGGTTGGTATTTTCTCCAAAATTGGGTCGAATAATGCTATTGGTGAGGGCTATAAATATTACTCAATATTAAAGAAGAACAGTCTAATCAATCTCAAAAGGCCTCGTCCAAAGTAATAGATGGATGATTGAAAATGAAGATCACAGTTGGTGGCTTGCAAAGCAAAATTATCATAGTTCGACCGAATTTAGAATTCATTAAGTTAACGAAATCATGTTGAAAGGTATTTGCCTTCTTGTACATTCTTACAATATTCTGGTCTGGCTGACTGGAAAAAAATAATGTATTTGCTCGTAGATCACAATTAGAGTATCTGTTTGGCAATTGAATAATTGGACTTTTGATATGCATTAATGTATAGGATTAAATATTTTTCCCACGACAAAGGAAAATATTTACAATCAGTGATTCTCCTGTATTTCCACGATGTGTGACCGAATTTCGGGTCAAACTTTTGTAGTTATAGATAACAACAATAATCTTTTACCATGTTGCCATATTTATCAAGTTTTTTTTCATAATTAGATTATTCCGTCAAGGTTCAATTTTAAATTCTCTAATATATGAAACTCGCAACTTAAGCTTTCTAATAATGGATTTCTGTCTCAAATTTAAACAACCTTTAATCAAAATAATTTCAGGTGGAGACATTGTTTTTCTATAAAAACTATCCATGAAATGGCGATCGTTTAACTCAACTTTCATTTCTTATTATTAGCCTTACATTTTAATTAAGTTGGTAACTAATAATTTTTACAAAATTCTTTACTTTAAATTAATTTAAGGCACAAATTATACAGAGCATGTGCAAAGTTGAATCTCAAACATGTCCCGTGACCTCATGTAAGTACGTTTTCCTGATGGAACACAAGTATCCTCCATTGAACAAGAAATAGGCCTTGAAAGTATGTCGTCTCACTCTCACTTGTTCTTTGGGGTCCATCAGAATAGAAGCTTGGTTCAACTAGCAGCTTCTCATTTCACTCAAAACAGGGATGCTTGCCCATGGGTTTTGAGGAGTGAGGTCGCTTTTTGCGGGCTAGATTATCACAATATTTGCCTATTTTGATCTTAAGTAATTCAGTGTAACAATAAGACTAAGAAGGTAGCAGTTAAAATTCTGAGATATGAATCTCATAACCCATTAAGCGAATACGCTTTGGCCTGGGTTCTTCGAAGAATTAGATTAATCATTATCGCATTCGATTCTCCTTGTACGGAGCTCCAAAATCATGCCTAAGTTGAAGCTGTCAAATAGTGCCCAAGACAATCATTACCTTGGATTGTACTTCCAATAATGTACACTTCTTTTTATCTTATCTGGAATTGTTTTGGTGAATATATAATTTACTTCTTTTATGACCGTCTGACTGAAACAATTAAATGAACAACAACGACAATAAGAAAGTGAATTTTGTCATCTGCTTTGGTCTTGGGCTTAATAAAAACCTTAATTTTAACGGGCAAATTTCACACCAAAATAACGGAAGTATAATTGATGGCAAAATTCTTCAAATGCCATAGTACATTCCCGACGTTAACTTTTTCCATTAAGTGATCATTAATTTGCTGCACTTTCCAAGCCATTGCATAGTGAGCTTTTCTCTGATCTGTCTATGACACCTTCTCCCTCTTAAGCTGCTTGTAGTTTTGGTCTAGTTGAATAAATTTAGCTTATTTATTGAATTTCGGTTCTTATATTAGCTTTATAATCATGAGAAAGCAAAATGAATTTTCTCTGAATGTAATAATTAAAAAATCTCAATAACAGCTTTAAGGGAAGTGGACCGAATATTGATAGTGTGACTTAATAAATGGATTAAATTCACTCTCGGTAAGTGGAGCTGAATGATTTCCGGTGACTTAATGGGATTTGAGCTTAGAACTAAACTAAATTTTAAACTAAATGACAAACAATATACAGATGCCGACATTGGAGAACTCAAGCTATAGTTGTGTTAGCACAGCGATCACAAACGCATTACCGACGCCTTCTTGAATTATTACTTTTAATTCTACTAAATATAGTGAATATAACAATTAAGTAGATATCTTAGTGAATTTCAGTTCCAGAAAAGCAGAGATTGGATTATTTTTATTGAGCCGCGTCTTCAGTCCGGCTTAAATTGTCTTAAAATGTTGAAAAAACGATATTTTGATCTTTTACCTATTTCAGCTGCATCAGCTCTGACATAAGCTGCCGAATATTATGCTACATCATTTTGCCTTTCAAACCATTAAAAGAAAAATAGAATAAAATTTCCAAGACTGAGCGATCATTATGATTTGAAAACCGTTGAATTCCCTCAATAATCTGTGGAAGGATTTATAGGGTTTGAAGTTGGGAACATTATGCAACCCGAAATCGAAAATCTAGGGAAGTAAAACTTTTTCATACCTTGACTTTATTCTCAATGACTTACTTGCCCACTCCCTTTTATCGTTTATCAGACTTACCGTTGACCGATTTAAATTGTTTCGTAAAATTATAAATTCTGTTTTTACGCATTTCTATTGATAATAATAACCGCTGTCCCTATTACCTTTATAGTTGAACTAATTTCTTTTCGTTATTTAAGTAAAATAATATTTAATTCAACTTATGAGAGTGACCTTTTTTGCCGATTTTATTTGGCCTGGTCGTATTTGCAGCAAATGCAAACCTTAAAGAAGCTAAGTATCCGGTAATTACGTAAGAACCGGGGATTTAATCATTTCGACAGGCCAAATATCACAATAAACTATATTCAACTATGTCCTTCAGATGAATAGCGTAAATTAATTGACAACTAATATTGAGATAATTAGGAACATAGCAAAATGCAAAAATAACTTTTCTTTAAAAAATATTAAATAAAATATTTTTAAATTAATATAATATTTCCTCAACAAATTCATATACACAATTTTATAGTTAAGATGATTTATGATCTAATCGCCATGAGTGAACACAACTTAGAGGGCTTTGTTAACTTAAAAATTTTACTATATCTTCCCTACTGTTGAAACTTTATGCTGATGAAGTGCATGTAAAAACGTTTTGCCCACTGAAACACTGAAGCATAAACAAAAAGAAGCGACAAGACAGACTTCTACTGGTTGAAAATGCGGTCAATAAGTACTGAAAATCGTAGACAAGCACTTGCTGTAATCCAGAGAATGAATCAAATTTAAACTTGGGAACGCGGACTACCCATTAAGCGAGTATTGTATAAACCTAGTCCAGTAACAATAGTTATATATCGTAAATTTATTACGCATAAATGAAGCCTTTAAGGTTTTAATTACTATAAAAGTTGATAAGTGTGCCCTATTTCACATTCAAAAATTACTGACGATTTCGGCAATCATTTGGTCTTGCCACATAAGCTTAACATATCATTTGCAAATAAGATCAGCATTATTGAAGATATTCTATTTGTTATTTATGTAACATGCGACAAAACAAATGTGTTTTGCATTTTGTTCGCCAAATTGTGTCCGAAGATGGAAAGCAGCAAAAAGGTCAATACTTGAAAGAAACGGGTCAAGTATTAGCATATATTGATGGTTACCTTCATTTTGAAATTAAATATTGTGCATTGCTACATTTCTTACGAGAAGGAATGATCCATGTGCCTTGTTTAAATGTTTTACAGTTGCGCCTATCGCAAAATTCAGATAGATTACCATTTAATTAAACTGGCTGTTATGTCTGCCACCACGAATCAGGTATGTGTTTTTTTATGTGAAACTGACGAAGAGTATTAACATAATGGAGCCCATTTGCGTTAACAGGGATTACATCATTATTTGTTATTAGACAATTCGTATTTAATTTTATTTAAGTGGCAAGTTTGTCATGACATTTCCTACTGATGTAGAAGTTGAATATGAGGCAGAAGGTTAACGTGACTGGTATGAAGGATATGCATGCCATATGCACATTTGGGTGAAGTAATTCTGTATTTTTTCTCCATTATATTCTACCTCTGATTTCATGATTTTTACGCACAACTTTTGTCCTATCCGGACCCTTACAAGATTTTTTTGGATTGGCTACTTATAAATTGTTAGTAAAATTCGTAATTCATTATTGGATAGTGTACCGCCTGTTTTATTTATGACCGTACACTGCGATGCAAAAATAAACAAAGAAAAATTTGTCATAAAATACAACCTGATTTAAAAGCATATGAAGATTCTTGAATATGAGTGTAATAAGATGATATTGATCTAAATTTAGTTTATTTCGGTGGCTGCAAGTTTCACTATTTAACACCTTACCAAACGATTTCCTCACACACTTAACAACTTTAAATACTCTGATTGAGTGTTGGAAACACTGTATAACTTATGGCCTTTGGAAGAAAGACAGGTAAATATAAATTACTCCATCTTTCATTTAAACAGGAAAAGACGATGGAATAATAATGCCCTTAGTGCTGTATTTATTCGTAAAAAATGTTGATACCTGTTAGGAAAGAAAAAAGGTATATTGCAACCGAAGTTTTGGAAAGAGCTTTTAAGCAAATTCATAGCAATATTTTTAAGTTTGGGACAAAAAGGACCATTTCACTTTGTTTGCGAAATTTGCAACCATTTCGGCTCAATGACGCATATTAATGAAAATGCATCTTTCAATACCTCGTAATCTTTTTGTAAATCCTTATAAAGTAATTTAGCATCAGATTATTCAGTGGATAACACAAAATTTTCATTTCATTTATCTACAACTCAAAAATATATTAAATGAAACAAGAAAAATATTATAAGATGCATTACGAGGTGACTCTTGGGGCTATTACTGTTTTAGAAAACATATTTTGAGACTATATAGTTGAAAAGTTCCCTAATTTACCGTAAAGTTGAAAGAATATAATAAGATACACTTTATTATCAAATCAGTATTAATTCTAACTATTCTGAAAAAAATAATTGTGAGTAACTTGATTGTAAGAGTAAATACTTAACACTATCAACGCTGCAGAACAAACACAAATAAATTGAATTGAAAATTAATTGATTAATACTATTATATACGATTTCAGTTAAAAATTCCTATTAGGGAATTCAAGCTTATTTTATAAAATAATATTTATTATAAAATTCCATGAAACTGACTTCATCAAATCTCATATATTTATAATTAATTCGCTTATTGTGTAATTTAATTGATTTCTATCCTTCAACAATTCATTCACTAAACTCCAATGCCCGTCTCGAATTTTGATATAACCACTGCGTGTTTTTTCAGTATTTACTCCCAGATATTGTCAGCATACGCAAGTATTACGTCATATCAAAGATGGATTTGCTTTTCATTGATAAAGTTCATTTTTTTCCAATTACTTTGTAAGATGCACCAAAATTTTGACAATTTATATATTATCCATATTGTTATTTTTATTCCATATCGTTATGATATTAAATAAATCGAAGTTTTTGTTACTAACTCTTTATTCAGGAAGAAAAAGATCTTTTAAACATTTCAGTTAAGTTTCTAACTTTTGCAAGATAAATATGCATATTTCATTAGTCCGCATTAATAATATTTATATTTACTTACTCAACAAGATCCTTTCAGGTGGTATCGGTGTAAACAGTGCTGAAAGGTTGGACATAAAGAAGGCTGTTTCTGACAAGGACGAAATATGCAAACTCTTCATACAAAGAACCACAATCGTAAACCTAAACCCTTGTCTACTTTTCATATCGACACCACTCAAGACCGTAAATATGTAAATCTACAGATCAGTGGGAATCAGGTTCACCAACAACTAGACACCGATTCAGATATGACCATAATCTCAAGGAACAGGGTCATTCAAAACTAAAATCTGTTTCCCTATCTGCACTCAGTACCAGCTGCAGGTCTGTCAAACGAACGGGGAAACTAAGCTGTAACGTATCCAGTCGGGACATTATTATCTCAACAACACCTTAGGTAGCAGACTCTCAAATTAATCTTTTGGTCTTGACGGATTTGGTCATCCTGGTCTTTAAGACCTATCCATAAATGCCATATGTAATCGCATGCATTCTGCTACATCTATCAATTTATTCACACATAAATGACGGTCCAGCGTATCCACGAGGTTAGTCAATAAGGTATGATTGCTATGTAATTATAGTAAGGCAGCAAAAAATTGGTGCTAAATGCAACTTTTTGCCTTAAGCAGCCTGTTCCATTAGCAATTTATGCATCTAGTACATAGAGACACTCTAAAATCTGCTTCTTTATCAGATGGGCTGCACCTATTATTTTTGCTGTTCTTTGAAAAATAAAGATAACTATCCAATTATGCACGGACTATTCCACCGGGCTAACTGACGCATTGGAACCTAATTGTTATTCACTGACATTGTTTTGATATTTAATGATCTTCGTTTCTAAGGAATCCTCGGTCTAACCCTCGTTATTCACAGGAGAGTCTTTGATACAGACTGATTGACCTTCTTTATAGTTTATCCAGTATCATCCATCTTAAAGTCAATGATATCAAATTAACAACTGTTTTAAACACTGGTCGACCAGGGATGTTTTAAAATCACAGCAGAAGACAGGTGTATATTCATATGGCGGCAGAAAATGTCCTTCTCCATAAACTCGGGAAATTGCCTTAGAAGTTAGGTGATATAATTTTCAAACCTTATTGAATTCCCTATTCCGCAAATAAGAAGATCTCAGAGCTGACTTCGGCAACTCATAGATGGCAATGGAAGCGATAGGTGGGTAAGAGGTTGCTGTTAGTTACTGAATGCTAATGAACAAAATATTTATGTAGTTACTTGGGCATCAACTTCAAAAAAGTGTGGGAAAAGTAGATGTTGTCTGCTTGATATCATTAATTCTCTGCCAATAAAGTGCAGATGTGGGGACAGTTGTTAACAGGCCATTACAGTTGAGTATATAATAATGTAACTGAATATTTTCCTTACCTCGGAAAAGGTTATTTTGGGACTAATTTAAAAAGGATGCGGTTACAAAATTATTTAAAATCCTGCCTCAAGGAAGTTTATAATGATACGTTGTGAAATAAAGTGGACAGAAAGGCTGATGATTTTTTGATTTACCTTTATTGTAAATCCCTCAGGCATTTCTCGAATTCTTACTACTGCTTACTTATTTCAGATGCTATCAATGATAAAAAAGTGTAAATTTCTTTCTCTTTATGCATAATAATGACAGTAAATTTCGATTACTTTGGTGACCAATTAAAACCTACTTTCAAAAATCAAAGATGAGGAATTTAGACATCCGTTTGTCACAATATTTTCGATGTTTAAGCAAAACCAATTGAAAGTTGCGTTTTACTGATGTGGAAAATTTAAGTTTAGGATTAAAATAGCATTAATAACATTCAATCTTTAAATGAAATTATGAATTTAACAGTTTTATGGGTTAGAAATAATTTACAATTTATTGGTGCATTATTACATAAAAACACGCACTTAAGCAAATTTTCTAAACATGTTTCACTACGGGAGTTCAGCATGAACTGGGTTGCAGAGAAATTCAAATATACGTAAAGAAAAAGAATTGAAATGACTTTAAGATTAATTCCTGAGCTTTATAAGAGTCTTACTCAACTTGGTACTTACAGATCGGTTGTAAAATATTTTCTGTTTACGTTTTTAACTGTTTCACGTTATAAAATTCATGTTTCATTATATTTTACCTCAGCATATAACTGAGAAAATTCTTACTTTAGGTGTTTCGCGCTTAATGATCGAATTCATTCACTTGGATAGACTGTTTTTTACAAAACCCGCTTTTTTCCGAATGCCGAGAAGGCAAATTAATATGTTTTTTTATTATTCTAACATACTCATCCGGTTTATCATATCAAATAGATGATAATAAAAAGATATTTTAAAGGTAAAATGTGTTTTCATAGTTAACAACAGCAAATAATTTATGCATATTTTTATCTTGAAAAATTCCAAAGCAAAGGCATCTTAGGCCTGCAACTTACTATGCGTCCCACATTACGCAAGAAAAGGAGAAAGTGAGAATAGTTCTTTGTTCAACTTTTGAAAAATATAATGAATCTCATACGGATAAGGCAAGAAAATATGATTAATAAGAAAATACAGGCAAGCGTGTGTTACTATTTGTAACGGCAACAAGGACTGAATATCAATAAACAAGATGGAGCGAGGGCATGAAACATCTGATAGCAACAACAAAGGTTAGACAGTGAACTTTAGCAAGCACATCTGAAATAGTAGCTAAATATTTATGTGTTAAATCATGATGTTTAGTCGAAGTGATTGAGTTAGTGTTAAACTTCTATTGCTCATTCATTTAGTCCAAGTTATTGAATAAACTGTCACTTAATATTCTTATTAAGAGAGTCTCTGGACAAAAATGATGAGAAGCTCTTAATAGTAAAGCCATAAAAAGGTGAGAAAAGTAAAACACGAAGAATTAAATAGTGAAAGTGAATATCTCACGATCATTTGTCTTATTCACATTCCGGATATTTGCGGATTCCCCTTCGTTTGATTGATCTCCAAAATAACTTGAAGAGACGTTAAATTAACTTCCTCGAATACAGATTTAGTATCGTATTAAATTTCATCGCCGCGAATTTTACGAACCACCTAGAATTTCTTTGATACCAGGAGAAATATTTCATCTCAATTTGCATAAGAAAATATATTATTAATTGTACTAATTCTCTCTTCACTAGTTCAGTGCGTTAAAGCTAGTATAAGCTAAAATTTACACCTTCAATATTTATTAAACTAGCTATTATTTAAATTAAGTCATCTGTTAAGCCAAAATAAACTCAGCTTTTGAAAAGAAATGCATATATTTTATGATTAAAATCGGTTAATTTTATTAGTAATAATAGTGTTGACCTTGTTTAAACTCAGTGTGCATTGATGACAGACAGCAAATCATAATTATGAGAAATTTTTCCTTTTCTAACTCTGACTTTTTGAGAGAAAGCATCACCTTCTGTAATACACAAATGTACGACTGCTAAGTATCAATACGCTCTTTTTATAGTTACTCAGTCATAGACATATTATTAAGAGACTTTATTCTTTACTGACAATCAACTTTTATAATATTTACACCAATAAGACCTTAAAAATTTACACTAAATTAAATTTGAAATTCGTTTTTATTTGAACATTTAAAAATGCGTTGGCCCTCACTATTATTAAAAATCATAAAATTCAGCTAATAAAAATAATTGAATGACGTACTAATTCCATGAAAACAAATTTATTTAAATTAAAATAGTAACTGACATTCGTAAATGTGATTTAATTTCAACTTAGTTCTACGTCAGATTTTCAGTAGCACAAATGTTTAAAATATATAGAAATGTAATATTGCGAAGGGGTGATTCAAACGTTTATTTCATTTTCGGACCTGTACATTCCATTTAGAAGTACTATTTTTAATTAATTTGGAAAAAAATTTTTCATTCAAACATTTGGCTGTCAGTATTTTAAGGAAAATTTTTAATTTTAAGGAGCAGACTACAAAAAAGGTAATTTTATTTTTATATTAATTGAAAAGCTATTATGTTTATTCTTCTGAGAAGATAATATAGATCTGAACATTTTGCGTTATATGCTGCCGAATTTGTTAAAATAGAATACCTTCATTATGGGCTCACAAATCACTCTATGAGTTGATGATAGTATTCTGTGTGTAGCTGTTCTACGAAATTTTCATTAGAATTATAATATAATGATTTGATATTTGATATACTTAGATGAAATAAATCAGGAAACTTAAGGAAACTCGGCGAAATTTTGATTACTGTATGTATGTAATATTTACTTTAAAAATATGCAAAGTAGCAATTGAAATATTAAAACATGTCGTTAATTTTGAAAGAAATTCAAGGTAAAAGTAATTTGGTAATCAGAACCGATAATATATTTACGTGGTTATTAAACAACATAGCTAATATAGCTCTATTGTATGCGATGTTTTCTTTCAGTGAGCAATTTGCATCTCGAAGACGTCCATTGTTCCCATTAGTATGCAAGCCACACTCTGGCCTTAGCATTTTGAGAGTTTGGAGAGTCCGAATATATCTAACATCTGTGTGGCAGTGGAGAACTCCAACCATCACTTATGCTAAAAGAATTTTGTTTATGAAATAGTCTTTGATAAATTGACAAGTTGCAATTGAGGAAAATGCCTTTATCCTACTCCGATAAATTATTCTGAATCTGTTTCCATTGAGGAAGCAATTATATTATAAATTCATCTCAACATCATTCCCAATGTTAAATTTATAATCTCTGAAAAATTATATAAACATAGGTGATTTACAACAGCAAAATACCCACTCCTGTTTCGTCCTTTTTTATTTGCCTTTACTGGGAAAATATTTTAAACATTTGCTACGCCGATGGCAAAGATGCTAAAGTTTTAAGTCCTAATTCAAAACTCGGAGAAGGTCAGTAAATTTGTGCGAGCTGATAACCTTCAATAAGGGGATGAAAATGCAATTCTTTTATCGAATAAATTGCTGGATGCAAGTACTTCCAAATATCATTTATACAAGGGTAAGTGGTGGGACACAAATCATACTAGTTCAGTTTTCGTTTTAAATGGCTCATTTGCAGTCTAAACAGATTCTAAAAATTCAGTGTCAAATCGGATCCAATAGATGGTTTTAATGCACAGTCACAAAATTCATGTATTGAGTGGGCATTTTAGAGTCTGATAGCTTATCTGGAACTGGAAGAATCGTCTATTTTCTTGAATTATGATATTTTTACATAAAATATCAGTTGAAAGAAAATGATATGCATTTGTATAATGCACCCTTTTATTAAGTGAAATGCTTATTGTAACACATGGGCTTAAAAGTCCCGGGCCTAACACATAGATGGCGCTAGTTTTATTGTAATCACATTTTTTTCAGTTAATACTAACCTTCAAAAGACAGTTGTTAAAATTTCATGATATTCTATTCATTACTTTGTGAGTTATTGTGCTAAGAGTGACGCTACTTTTGTTATTTTCAAAACAACGGATCAAACACAATTTCGTGTTTTAATTATACACTGCTTCTTGATGGGAAAAATACCGTTCAAGCAAGACAATGGCTTGAAAAGTGTTACGGAGACTCGGCTCCATCAGAAACAGCAATAAAACGTTGGTTTGCTGACTTCAAACGTGGTCGTAGAGACACCGACATCGAGACACACAGAACGCAGTGGACGTCCAAATGAGGCGGTAACACCAGAAAACGTAAAAAAATCCACAAAATCATTTTGAATGATCAAGAAGTGAAGTTGCGTGAGTTAGGTGACATCGTAAAGATATCAAAAGAACGT
>CAADRB010000009.1:957766-972210 GCA_900708905.1 Hymenolepis diminuta
TGTATTCAAGGAAGCCACAATGCGTAACAGAGAGAGGGAGAGAGAGAGGGAGAGCAGCGTGCTGAGGAAGAGAGGAGATGAACAGGATGTGTAGGAGTCCGCGCTGACCAGTGTGTGTTGTCTGGAAAAACAAGAGTAGCTTTATATGAGTCACTTGGGTAAGGCTCCGCCAGAGCATGAGCGCAGATGTGCTTTTCATGTGAAGCGAGGCGGTTATAGAAAAGAGGGGAAATCGATGGACGCGTTTAGACATGTCAGACAGGGGTTATGCGTCATAAGAATATAAATGAGGTCGCTCCAACTTCGTGGGCGGAAAAACTGAGGTATTATCGTGGAGAATGCGAATAAAAGGTAATTCTGGAAAATGCACAGAGAGTTATCCTTCAGTATATCAGGTTTAAATGCTTCTAATAGAAAATTTGTTTCTGATCCAATATGTTAGAGTACTAGTTCTTATCTATATTATCTATAAATTATCTCTAATTTAATTTGTTGTAACATAAAGATAATAATAATCAGAAGATAATAATACTTGGTAATTTCAATTTAATTTGGTTTATAATTTCTTCTTAATCGATCGACATTTTCTTTGACAGATAATTTGCGTTAGAACCAAATCAAATGGTATTCAATTATTGAATGTCTGGTAAAAGTTTATTTTTTATTTTTTAGAATTATTCTTTCTCATCCACCTGATAAAGAATATCTACTTCAATACATTCAAATTAACAGATGGTTGGATGGGCGATACAGATGTGAAGAAAAAGCTGATCGATGCATTCAAAAGTGCCGGAAATCCACACACTTACATTCTGCTTCTGAAACCCGAAACTAGCTTTAATTACTCACAAGAATTTCTTAAGCTTGTGAGTTCTTATATTATGCAGAATTATGATTATAAGTTTTATATTTAGTAAACGAACGAACCATAAATTTTGTTCTGAGGTAATCTGGAGACCATTTTAAGTTTTATTTATATAAGTATTAGGACTAAAGTCGTTTAAGTGAATCAGTATTTAACCCAATGCATGAACTTTCTACTATTTAATCTAGACTACTGCAACAGATTCAGATTGAAACCAGAAGGGGTATTTTTGATAGAAACATGTCAAAAATAAAATGACCGCTTTTTATTATCATGAAAATCCAATCACTTTTAGCAAGTTTTAATCATGTAAATGCATTTGAACACGCATATAAAGCAAATTATTCCAGTAAAGGACGAAATAACATGGTTGTCGAAAGGAGTTTGTGATGGAGTTAGGATACCAAGAGTCTTACTTCATTTGAATTATAGATGCACTGATTCGTCAACTTTCTTATTCATTTTGTAATATCCAAATGTTTTGAAGCTTAATTATTGTGATTTTATCCCTGGATTTCAGGATGCGTTCATGTCCGTGATGTCCAAAACTTGTTGACAAATTAATTTAATTGAACGGTTGATCATACCACTATACAGCTATGAGCAGGTTGATGAGACTGGCAAAATTATTTTAATCATAGCAGAGTCATCGTATTCCACTCAAGGTGAACTTACTCAGTATCATTTCTCTCATTGTTTAGGCTTAAATGTGTCCCTATGTGCTAATGTAAACTTATTCATCAAAAGATTTCTGTTCAAACTTGCAACGTCATGAAGAAACGACTAGCTTCGAGAGTATGTTTGTAATCAATGTAACTTTAGACAGAAGTTTTATTTCGTGTAAATTCTGCAAGAAAAACATTTATTTTAACCACAGAAAATCGTATTACTATTATGAAATTGATTAAATTATGCAACTGTAAAATTATTACTAGTGTAAATCAGAGTATCTTTTGTAGTAAAGCTAAATTTTATCCAGACCTAATTCGTAAACGAGAATTAAACTGCTTTACCATTAAGAAACGTCAGTTACTTAACAATGATCGTTTAGAGGAATAAAAGTTCATCTAAGCTACGTTTAGATGTCAGCCCACCATCTCATAAATGAGTTTTTTCAGACTAACTTTCAAAATGTGATGAAAAGTGTGACCTGTAAACTGATAGAAATGTCAGATGTCCTGCAGTCGACTTGCTCATCCTGAGATAAAGCACAAATATGTAGCCTACCATCTTTTATTAGTCCAATTAACGATCGATTGAATATTATGAACATGAACTACGTCTAAGAATAGATCTGCAACACACTGGTCTCGGTTGAACTTTTAAGAAAATATTCTATGTGTTTATTTTGTGTGATTATATAATTTTTATAGAAAATGAGAGATTAACAAAAAATTGTTTTTCATGTGGAACGCTTATTCATTGGAGATTGACGCAGACTAAATTCTCTTGAGTGACATTTACTTTTTAATTGAAAAAAGTGAATAATTTAAATGTTGAGTTATCTCTGAAATCTTTAGTTCTCAAACATTTTGAAGGACGAGATGATAAATCATAAATTCAATTATCACTTGGTGTATTTCAGGCCTAGTTTTCAGATATTGGTTCTTTTCTCACCTAAAGTAATTTTTTTAACTTTTTCTCTACAACTCCTACATGTTTATCTGTTTGCCTAAATTATTCATAAAGAGTAATTTTTTTACCCTTTCAGAATTCTATTAAATTCGTCATGCGTCAGTATTAAACTATGTTGTTCCATCTGCCGATGACGTAGTGTACAGATCAAAATCAGCGGGTTTGATACTTATCTGTTTATATTCAGTAAGGAGATTGGAGAGAGTGGAACACAGATATGGAACTGTGTTCTTCAGAATTGATTTACCAAAAATAGACAGCCGATCATGGTGAAAGCCATCAGTAGAATTCAATGTAAAATGAATGAAATTGTAGATAGAAGGCGTGTTTTTGTCTATGGAGGGGTCGTTTCATATCTATCATCTCAAAAATAAATGAGTCTTTCCAGTACGATGTTTTCTTTTCATTTTAGGCTATCCTTAATCAACAGTTAAGATCGGGAATTCGAGTAATTGAGTTCTCCACCGTAAGTTTAATTTAATTATACATTTTATTTTACACAATTTTATGGAAGTGACGGCCTATTGAAGAACTTTTTAAGATACTAAGATTAAGTAAATGAGAGTGATACAATCCTTGTTCCTGTAATGTACAATCGTCCAGCTTCAAGTGGTAAAAATAGGAAAGAGGGGATAAAATCTATTCCTGATCAATGTACAGTCATTTATTTATCATATTACCTCTCCAGCTTGATGAGGTTTGGTTTCTATTCCTATGATTGCTATTATAGTAGTGGCCGTACCCAGCTATTAAGAAAAGAAGTGATTCATGACAGATAATGAAGCAGAGGATTCTGAGCAACTCGCTGTTTATTTGAAAGATCGAGGTTATATAGACATATTGAAATAAAAATATACGTAAATAAACGCGCGGACTGATCACTACGATGATGTTTTTAATCCGACTAGTCATGACAGTCGGTGTCTTGAGCGGTGACCCTGTGCATGAATTGTGCCTGTCTTGCTCCCATCCATTTGATAATTCAGCAACGGATTAGAACGACTACACATCCTTTTATTAAACAGGCTTTGCATTATTTCGAGGAACCCTAATAGCCATTCGGAGGTTAAATTTTCCCCTATTAGAATGATAAAATGAGAATCAGCTTACTCTTAAAATACTTTTGAATGTGCAAGGAGCGTGGTACAAATGAGTCTTTATAGATAAGACAGTGGCATAACGTCTAAAAGATACAAGAAAATGTAAAGAATACAAGTGATGAGTGAAAGCGGCTTTGTTACCACGATTTCCACAATCTTCTAACTTAGTAAGTGATTTTAAGACAAGTATATCTCCTCTTCTTCAATGTTTAGCTCACGTTTAGTGTGTTTCTGAGCTGGTGTGGTCACTAGATTGGTGGATTATGAAGGAAAAACGCTCCAAAAAACTCCAAATGTATGAAAGGCTCACAAAAATATTAGCACAATATTCATTTGAGTTCTGGAAAAGATCTAAGGGCTTACTCGAAGGGCAATAAACCAAACCCTTTTTTCCCTTTCAACTCGAATTTAAAGCGAACAAACATTGATTCGTTTAATCAACAAGGCACATGCTGACTCTTCAAGTAAATCAATATTATATGATAATATTTTACTATTATAACCGTCGTCATGTCGTGGAAAGCATTTGAACCTGGCAAAAGTTAAATATTTCGATAACGAATATAGGAAAGGGAATCCGCAGAATTTGATAGCAAAGTCATGATATTAAAAGTGCCTTTTATTCGATTTATTCAAATCAATTTCCTCGCAATTTACTAGATGGGAAATTTATCGCTCAATGTTCTGAAATTCAAATTTCATTATTTTTTCCTCGATTAAAGAGCAAATGTAAGTTCACAATGTTCAGTGCCTACTTTAAAACATTAGATTTGCTTGAATTCAAATTCCAAATGCGCCTTTTGTCTGATTTGTATAATAATTTGATTTATTATCATATATATGTAAATATAAAGTCTTAAAAATTCCAGTCATGTGAGCGCGTACGAATAAGGGAAGAAGTGAACAATAAGAAGCTGATAAAGTCGAAACATTACAAGCCTTACTTTACTTGATTTCCAGAGATTTCACTTGTGACGTCATAATGTTCAACTTTCATCATTTGAATCAAATTCATGTGAGAGATTATGTCTAATAAATTCATAACTCGTCTGATCCATTTTCGTAGTTAGTCATGGCATAATACAAATCGCTGCAACTCTCCCTAGGTGAAGTATGAACAGTGAACTGCAAATAGAAGAAAGAAATTTGTTAATTAGGGTGGTAGGTCAAACCATTTCAGAATGTTTGTCTTCTTTTAATGATTAAGATAACAGGATGGTAGCTAATACTTAGCACAGCAGAGCTATTAATTGACAGATAATACATTGTTTTTTATGAAGGTCGTAGGCTGTCAAGTATACTCTGGACATCTTCAAGCAGGAGCCTCGCTCATTTCATTTGGTTTAAGCACAACCTACGCTCCAGAAACCCCGTCCCCATATTATAAATCGAAGTGGAGAGCCGCGGCACTCTATCTTGACGGGTTGACTTACATTACAAAGGACGGAAGTGAGATGGTGAGTATGAGTAGTATAAAGCAACACTTATCAAGATGTAGATGACATAATCTTTTGCTCTTCTTTCCTAGCCTAGTGATTATATTCTCTCTCGAATACAATTCACTTTAACCGAACCAACGTCCAGTCCTATTGAATCAATTGCAGTTTTAGACTGTTCAAAGAACGTGAATACTGGGGTTCGTCAGATAATTCCCACTAATTCAACCATCTATGCAGCCATTGAATCACTAATTATTTTTTGTCTTCTTTAGATAGGCAGTTGGATCAGAAATAGGGAAGAACGGTTGAAGCTGGATAGTATCAATAGCACAATTGTCGGAAGGACAGTCAAAGTTGGGGTTATCAAGGTTTGTTTCATTTGAAATCTATTCATTTTCTTTTTATAAATATATGGACTGTGAGTGCATTACGATCTATAATGTGTCATTTAAGATAAGTGTAACCGGAGTTCTTTAATCAATCTAATAATTTCACATTCGTCTTTCCAAGTCCACTCGCCTTGATTCGATATAGATATAAAGTTTATAACTGCCCTGGTTAACAAATCTCTCCATCCACGTGCTCGACAACAATTTGAGAATAGTATGAGGTGTTTCCTGGTCGTCTGAATTAGCTTTTTTCGGTTCACGGTATCCGTCATTTTGATATGTCCTAGTTAACGGGCTCAGTGATTTTATTATCGACTGTCTAAATAGCCTGAAGTAGTCGAATGAGCAATCGACAAAAGTCATCGTGTGTCAGAGCGGAAAATAAATCACCATGTACGTCTTTGCATTTTCAAGGGCTCAGCAAGGTTAAATTTAACGGTATTTTTCGTTGGCAAGTGAATTCTAAATGAAATCCAAAACTTATTTAATCTCTTTTCAAATGCTTAAAAAGAAAGGTTGTTAGTTTAATGCATTGTCCTCACTGGCTCAGATGAGATCTTTAAGTCAAAATAGCAAAATAACTATGAATGAAACTATATGATGTCCATGAAGATGGAACTTTTGTTTCAGCTCAATACTAATCGTGTAATTCTAGATGTAGAATGTTAACTGTGTAAGAAGTTGTTTGTGAAAGAGGCGGTCTGTAAACAAGAGCAAGAATACAAATGCGAAACCGAACTTAGCCAAACACAACTCGGTATCATAAGAAATCTACGTTACTCGGGTTTAAAATCTCTGAATTTTACATTTCTTTCCCTCTATTTAACGATCTCTGAAGTACTAAAGTCATTATCTGAGTAACAAATGACCAAAAGACGAGGAAAACACAATAGTAAGTGTAGAGTTTATCACCATCTTCTCTGGTTAAACTTAGGTGCGATTTATCCATTTATGCCGTTTTTACTCCTCAACAATGCGTCTTAGAGCTGGCTTGCATACACATCAGTTAGTATAATATGAAGCACATCGGCTGGATTTGGATGGAGTATGCATTAAATCAAAAACCCCAAAAGCACAAGTTGTGAATTCAGCTATTTTATGACATAATGCTTAATTTATTACATATTTACAATGCACCTGAATTCAAGAAGATCAAGTTCCCCTAACTCGGATTAGAATAATCTGAATTACGGTGTTCCATATTGTTCCGTCCCCTCCAGTGTTACTAATATTATTGATAATCTAAATACCTCTATCATGAAAACATCTGAAAGTGATTCCAATTTGTTTCATATAATCATGTAATTTTCCTTGCAAACTGTAAAAATATAAATTTTTACCTTTCTCGACCTCCATCCTTAAATCTAAGGGTTATCAGGGTGATTACTTAGTTTAATTCAGCAACTGTTTGCCTATCAAATGTACCAATCTTACAACCGTTTTAATTGACTAGATATGTTGGTAAATTTTCTTGAATCGGATAAAAAGCTTCAAATTTCATTTCAAACATCACGCAAAATATTCTTACACTTGTGCTACCATATAACTGTTTTTACTTCCATTCTTGCCCGTCAGTATGGTCCCTTCTATGACAACGGATGTGGATTTTCTGTACCAATTATGGAGGCATTGAAAACCTCAGCGAAAGTAAACCTTGTGGTTGTTGAATACGATTTCAACTCTGATGATCCCTACTACTTAAAAATGCAAACAGCTCTCAAAGATGGTGTAAGCTCTTAGATCTTATCCCTGTTTTTTTACGTTTTTCTGTATGAGTTTCTCAATCATACAGTCTTGCTCTTCAGGACATTGACATAGGTCTTGCTCCGGTACCACTCGGTGCATTGGATTTGCAAAACGTGGGTAGAATATCAGCTACTATTACTACATCCTACATGCTCTTGAGACAACGACCTGATCGACCATCTGATTTCCTCCTCATTTTGCGACCTCTTTCAATGCCTGTTTGGTTAGGAAGTGTGGTACTTGCCTTTATCTTCATGGGTCTACTTATGCTCTTCGGTCACCTCAGACCTGTCATTGTTCGCAATTTGGCCGAGGGGCAGATGTCAACTAAAAGAGATCTCTTTGAAGTTTCAGCTCTTGGAGTCGCCTCCAGTTTTTCTCTCACAAAACTCCAGATCATCCCTATCACGCTGTCGAACAGAATATTTGCCCTGACTATGTGGCTGTTCTCTTATCTTCTGCTAGTGCTTTATGCCAGTGCTATGATGACTATTCTGTTGAGAATTCGGAAACCGTCGAATGCTGATATTACAGTGAGGGAAGTTCTTGATCCATTGAATTGTGATAAGTAAGCATTCTTAATTGTATCTTTTTGTTCTACTTGTCTTTAAGCGTTATTAAATGTTGAATGGTCACACTAGAAAAATGAGATCATGAAAGTCGCTTTTATTGAAAATATATTTGTCTTCATTGGATCTCATGCTTTATCTCTCGTTAATAACCTGTTTGATAGGTACCTCACTTTTCTTGCTATCGTCAGTGAAAAGTTAATTAAATTCTGAATTAACCCCTTTTAAGTTATTTGAAAATCCAAATAATATAACGTCAAGATTGGATCAAGCCACAATTTTTTTTCAAGCTAGCAACCACAAAAATGTTCCTTTTATATGGGACGGTATTTGTTTATCCGTCCTCTGTACTCGCTCTGTGCCAATAAGGTCAAGCTATCACCTATTTCAGTTCAGGTTTTATTAATGAATTAAAAATGCAACTAAACTGAATAATGCATTAAAACTCCATTTTCTTACCAATCAGTCTCTAGAAAGCAACTCTCGTGTAGAAGGTGTGTGCTGGACGACATTTCACTTCACCTTAAAATGACAACATTCCCCTTAAGCAGCAGTAAACTTTATTTAAAACTGATATTAATTTTCCTTTGGTTATTTCTCCTAGATGTAAGATCCACTCCTATTGAACGGAATTTCTAGATTTGATTATTACAGGTTTATAACTAGAAAATCAGGCAAAATTTGTCAAACCAAAAATCTACAATTTTTTTTCAAATTGAGAACTTTTATACCTGAGGCCCGTAAATACCATCTTAAGATGACATAAGATTCAAGATAAAACTCCCTAACTCACTTGTCAAATAGAGAAAGAACAGAGTGAATCATGCTTATTTCTTAATTTGAAATCCCTTTCCAGATAAGTTAATTACTAGAAGATATTTGAAATATATGTAGATGCACAAAAGTATTTGATTTGAGATCTTATAAGTTAAATATTTGCATTCATCTCTAAACACTAAGTCACAATTTCAACAAGCAGCCAACCAATTTTAGCCTTTGTTGTGCTCTATTTTGCCTCCATAAAAGGTTTATATTAAAACTTCATATCCCAGTATTTTTGGGCATAGTTAAGTCTAATCGTTCGGATGCACAACTTCTTGAGACTTGATATTTCCCTTAATTCGCAAATAATTCTTCTATTCCATCATTATCGATTTTCGCCCTCTAGATTTCTACAGCTAAACTTCTTCACTTATTACTTGCTCTTTTAGTTTTTGTAGTCTTCACTCTAGTCTCGCTTTTCATCAATTATTGGTCAGGCTTTTCTCTCCCTTGGTAGCATGTGCATGCCTTAGGTGCCCTCCAGACATGCGTTTCCATCCTTTGATTGATCGATCTTCTTTCCTTTCCTCTTTACCAAAGTGTAGCATTCGATTACACTTTAAATTAGAGACATCAGTCTTTTATGATTTAGTCAGTATAGAATGAAATTAAGGAGTTACCCCCAGAAATTTCACAAAAACGGCTATTACTAGATCCCTTATCTGATTAATATGTAGATGTAAAATACTCGTTAGTGAAATGGTCGATAACTTAAAGGATGGTTTTCATCGAACGTGTGTATATGTGTAGACGCCTTGGTTTTCATAACACTCATGAGTGCCTAAATGGACAATCCTTGTATTCATAGGGTGATCGTAATCCAGAATGGCATCTCTTATGAAGAAATCACCTCCTCCTTAGTAAACATGACTCAAAAATACACCCCAGTCGCAGGCTTAGACGCTGCTTATGCAGAAGTGATGAAAAGTAAAAACACCGTTCTTCTGGCGTCTTCAATTGAAGCATCTTATCTCAGTGTCACCGTAAGTTTCTGTTTACTTAAATCATTTAAATAGCTTTAAATTTGTTACTATTTTGTTCTAATTTTGAAGAATTGTAATTTGGAGACCATACCATATACAGCAATGTATGAAACAATCTTGACCTTTCCGTATCGAAAATTATGGAGCCTTGGTTCTCAGCTGGACTTCTACTTCTCTGTCATCAGTGAATCTGGTGTTCTATCTAAAGCATCTTCCGTGTAAGCAGAATATTCTTCATTATTTGTATCTGAACTATTCTCAAAATGATGGCCTTTTTTGTATCCGTAGGTACTTTGAGACTGGACGCTGCTATCTTCCAAGTTATAATGCCCCTGAGCCAGTTGTTCTTGAACTTGGAGACACTGCAAGCATCTACATATTTCTTCTCATTGGAATCATTATAGCTTTTATCATCTTGGGAGCAGAAATTCTGGCAAAATATTACCTTGGTGAAAAAGAAGAGAAGGTGGGATAACATAACTTCATTTTCCAGCTCAAATGGCATTCATTTTTACCGGAGCTTTTTTTAGAAGTTTCCAATATTCTTACCTGGGAGACACTATTCAGCGCTAATTACTTCGATTAAGTAAGTAATAATTGAATTATATTTTGTATATGATTACATATGTATTACATTGAGCTCATAATAGCATAACCCTTTTGAATTAGCACAGAGTTAGTAATTTTCAGCACACTCAGAATATTACATTGCCAGAATATGTTAGTTTATTGAAAAAAAAAATACTTTTAAGCTATACTTACCCAAAATACCAAAGGTACTGAAATGGTAATTAGTAGCAGCACATTTTCGTGTTCTGCAGTGCTGAAAAACTCCATATATAAACATCTTGCTGTCAAAGAATCACTCGTACATTTGAATTCGATGAAAAACACTAGCTTTTTTCTATTTGTATTGCATACCGGTTTGCAAAATTCTCGGCAAATGAAACTTATAAATTTATCTTAATGTTGAAATTATCTAATCGTTACAGTCAAGAATCGGTTGGCGAGAAACTAAAACCATCATTTGAAAAATCTTAAGCTTTCAGTTCAGCAGACTTGTTTATTTCATATTTTTGATACGGTTATTAACTAAATGGGTCTATCCAATGGTTACTGATATCCAAGTCTCAGCAAAAAACAAAGTTATGGAGGAGGAAAGCATCTGAACATTAAGAACAGCTCCATAAGACGTAATGGTGGGAACGAGGTTGAGAATAAGTTCAGAAATTCCGGTTATACACTCGTTGGTTAATGGATCGACTTGTAATGCATCAAAAGTTTACTTTAGAATTTGCTCCTTGGCTTCTTAAGTGAACTTCAAGAGATTGTTAACTAAATACTTCATTTAGATGGCCGTTTCGACACATTTTTTTCCACGTAAATCTAGGAAAATAATATAAACTAATCTGATCCCTATTGAATTCCAATTTAGAATACTATAAATAGTTAAAATTTAGGAGCAACTGGTTAATCGGTATTAATTATTATAGGACATACATGTAATTAATTTAAGTTAATGAAATTGCCTAATAAAATGAATAAGTACAAATGGGACCCATCGCAACGTCTAATATATTCTTTATCTTTATGCCAACTTTTTATTTCCCTTCTCAAGGATGTTAAGATGCTTTTTATATATCACAAATGCAAATCCACTTGAAACTGCGATAAATGCGGTCTGATGGACTAACTAAAAAACGCAATAGCTAATATTAGCTAATAAAGCTAACGCTATATTATTGATTATCATTTTTATGCAAATATTTTACTGTGTGGGAATCTTAACACCCTGATTCGTAATGAAGGTGTCTGAGGCAAAAGTCAGTATATTATCAGATTGCTTAATGTCATCAGGGGCACCAAAAAACTAGTGAACTGTTGTTGTCTAAACGTATTCAGAATAAAGAACTCTGTAGTGGTCAGTATGCCCTTCTTTAAAGCTACAGGACGAGTTTAATGTCTGTTGATGCGCAATCAATATCAAGCTAATAAAAATGAGGCAGCAGAATTCCATTTTCTCAATGCAGAGGTTGAATAATCCCATTTCTATATTTGATGAGTGTTGGAAAATGCCTTTCTAAACAGCCTTGAGAGCTTTTATTAAACTCCGTTTCTATGTCCCATTCATTCCTATCACCTTCGTTTATCTCCGGGGCATGACGTGACGAATTCAATCCTTAATGGAGTGACTCACCCCCTCACGTGACTGTCTTTATTTCTCGCTTGTCGTCATCTCCTTCCTCCTTATATGCGTTTAAGTTGTTTTTATATTTCCGTGTATCACCTGCATGTGCAATCGTGGTAAACAGCGTGCTGAGGTGGACTAAGTTCTAAATTTCATCTTAAGGTGCTGTAACTATTGAATTCCAGAATTCAATGTATTGAGTATTTATCAGCTCATTTCACTATCGATCTTTTTTTCTTTTCATTTCAGACAAAATGGAATCTACGTAACTGTCAATATCAGGCCAGATACTATCTTCATTCCAAATAGTCAGCTGCATACAGACCCGCTTAAGGTCAGTGTATTCGATTCACTTAATCAACTGAAGCATTAATATCCTCATAAAACCTCATTCATTGAAGCATTTATGACGAATTATTTTCACAAATGCATATTTCAAATGCTTTTAACTCGAGATATCTAGTATCCAATTTTACATCTTCGGCATACATATTTGATCTTCATGTGAGTTCTAAATATCCTTTTGTTCCTGTCAGGTTTACAATGCTTTGGATATGGGACTTCGTGAAGGAGACACAATAGAGGTCACCTACTTTGGAAAAGGAGGCGATGGAAAAACTGAACTTTTCTGCCGTTATTTCCCTGAATAAATAAGGAACCAGTATGATATTTCCCTTTATCATCTATGTAACCGACGCTTTTTTTGATAACGCGTTAAAATATTTCAAATGGTTTGCTTTGAGCATACGTTATTCAATCGTAGTAAGAAATTGGAAGGTTTAAAGTCAGTTTTAAAGTATCAGGTAAAATTTCGTTTATTGGCGCACGTTTTTTAACTGTAAAAATTCAGCCAAATGAGAATTATAGTCAAACATGAAGACTTAAACGATTAGTTATTAACTCAAGAGAATAAGAAATTCTGGACATCGTTATCAGGAAATGACGTAGAGGGTCCTATCTGAGACCACTAATCTCCGTTATATTGGAAATGCTTCGTAAAACATCACAGGATAACTCATGAATCTGCTAAGCCTAAACAGTGGCCACAGATTTACTCGCAAAGGAAACAAAACTATACAGTCCTTTTAAGCGTTCTTTATTTAGTCTTAGTAAACAATTCCATTCTCGTTTACACAATTCGGACGTGCAAATCGCCACTCCTTCTTACAACCATCTCTTCCCTCTCTCCTTACTCTTCGCTCATCTAATACGCCATTAGTCCATCTTAACCGTCGTTCTTCAGATTTTGGGAAGGTTATTGTATTCTGTCAGCCTAATTCACTCAGGTTACAGCAGTTGCTTCACTTAGCTTAGCACTACTTTAGAATACAATGCTCGATGAGTACACTAGAATATGTCTAATATACTTAAGATTATTTGGCAACATGCATTTTTTGAATAAAATTACATCTTAATGTTATCTTTTTCGTCGGATTTAAAACAAAAGCCAAGAGATTTGAATATCATAAAAAGCACTTTGAAAGTGTTCAAGTACAGGCTATATCCATACGCGAGGGAGTATGATTGAGTCTTAACTGGAATCTCTTTGGCTTTTACCTTGTTTAACTTCTGTTTCTTTATCATTTTTCATTTTGTAAATACGGCGATTTGCGTTTAACAGTCCCTTTGCTCCCAGCTGTTCACCTCTACTCAGTTGTTTTCAGCTGAGTCAACCTAAAGTAAATAAAATAAGGAATGAAAAACCAGTATGAGGCCTGGTGTCCTTCTATAAATATCTCCAAACAGTTCCACTGATGCGAAACATTTTTTATTTTTATTTATGATCTTGATTTCACAGTGGAATAAAACTAAGCTAAAACGTATATTATTTACTCCAGCCGGTTCAAGTCTAAGATACTTAATACATTGTAAGAAACGACCAAATAGACCTATTTCACATCTAATTGATCAAAAGAGATTTTTGTGATGACTCTTGCTATTGTAATAATTAGATTTTTTTATAATTTCACACAAAAATCCACTCTGATCAACCCTGAGATACTAACCCTTGGTCAAACAATAAATTACCTCTGTTTATTTGATTTCAGCTACTAGATTGCTCATTTAGATGGAAAATTTAAAGTCCATTTCGAGATGCGACATAGCCTGTAGTTATATATATCAGGTTGTATTAGACGTTCTGTCAAATTTTTTGGCTATGTGTCTAGGGCATGATTACTTCAATTCAGCTTCTTAATGTTGTATGCTTATCTTATCTTATCTGCGGTAGCTAATAAGATAGTATTTATTTTAACTGTTTGAATTTCATCCAAGAAATACGGCAAGCTCAGCAGCAAAAACTCCCAAAGACACTTATGCAATTGATGTTGTGAATGAAAAGACCTGCAGAGGGCGTGAAGGTGGTTTCTACCTTCACGTCTCAAAAGGAATGACTTCAGCCTGAAAGACGAACCGAGAGCAGGATGCTCAAAAAAACTCCATTCTGAGCAATTGTAAGTTGCCACTGATGAAAATCCAACCTGCACTACTAGAGAACTGTGCAAAACCTTTCACGTAAGCCGCCTTATGACCATATGTGGGGAAATGAAAAGACTTGGCTTTCAAAGTCTCAAAGGCTGGAAAATGCCCCCTCCCCCACACGATTTGTCAGAAATCAACAAGCAACAGTGTGTGACCTCTTGTGCTTCACTGCTTTCTCGTGAACTGAACTTCAGGCACCTTTTTTAGACCGAATCATAACTGACAAC
>CAADRB010000009.1:972384-991245 GCA_900708905.1 Hymenolepis diminuta
AATGGGTGACAATCAACCAATAACATGTGAAGTTCACTGTCAGCAGCTAACTCGCTTAAAAGCAGTTGACGGCACGAAAAACGGCCTTCTTTGATCAATCGAGAAGGAGTGATTTTGCACCATCACAATGCTAGACGTCACATTTCAAGAGCAACCAAAAACCTTGTTGAAGAATGTGGCTGGGAAGTCATGCATCACCCATCATATTCTCCCATCTTCTTTTGCACCAACCGATTTTCATCTTTTCAGGAGCTTACAGAATCATTTAATGGGACTTCAAAGACTTACCTCAAGAGAAGAGGTGGAAATGAAGAAGTTAGTTTCTTGTTTTGAGTCCAAACTGACTGAATTCTATGAAGAAGGAATCAGAAAGCTTATGGGGAGATGGAAAGATGTAATTTGTAAAAATGGTGACTATGTTGAACACTAAATAAATGCATGTATGGCAAGATTTTCACTTTAATTCAAAGTAAAAAATAGACTGAACTTCTGTTGCAATCTGATAAATACTACTCTTAATACTCCATCGAAAAAAAAACATTTTCCATGTTTCATTAATTTCTCAAAATAATCATATTTCCATAGTCTGTCATAACTTACAAACTGTCTGTCCTTACATCGACAATCGGTAGTCGACTATACCAGATGGATCACAGAGTGATTTAAGTCTAGATTTGATGGAATGATGATGGTGGTGATTAGTGAAGAGAAGTTCCACCAACCTGTCTTTTCTTACTCGTAATGAGAATTACGAACATCTATGAAACTTAGGCAAATAGCTTGAAACACGCAGTTTAGCTAACTCAGCAATTATTATGTATTCTTAGTATTCATTATTACCTTATAGAGTAAAATGTGGACCGAGGCCGTGTAGAATGAATAAGTCATGTCATTCATGTCGCTAGAACAGTTCCGAGGTGACTGAGAAAGCGGCTTCAATCTGTTAATAGAAATAATAAGTTTATGTACGAAGCTATCTGTTATGTCGATATCAAGAAGGCTTCTTAGTATCATGTAAAATTAGTCTGTTTTTCCAACCTTTAGAAAAAAAGTGAACTGCGGTGTCGAGACTGCTCATCTTAATTAGACAACCGGTCAATAAGCATTGGATATTGTAGGAGAGAATTCGCTCGGTAATCCAGGTGACGATTCGTGAAATATGAATTTTAGAATGTTACGACCCATATATTCATAACTTTACACTCAACATCTTTTCATCTTCTCTTCTTAATGCGTATTGGACTTATCGTTAACTGATTTCCTTTGTTTTCCCGAAATGAAAAATTGGCAAATTTTGCTTTTCTGAATGTTATAATAATTATAAAGTATATGTATATACATCTTTTAGAGAGCCTTCAGTCATGTCAGACTTTTGATGCCTCCGTATGATAATTATTGGTAGATGTGCAGACTCGGACCGTCTACTGTAAGATGCTGTGGGTGAAACTTCATTTATTTCCGTTGCCGGGTGCTAGCTAGTGTTACTGCTGATCAAAATCAATCAAGCTCGAAAAATTTCATTCACCTTAGATGATTCTACTACAATTCTGATATGAAATGTTCCATTTATTTCAGTGTTTATCCGGTAGTTAAATAGTAGTTGCATTTGTTAATACTATCAGACTGAAAGGGATATCTTCTCCAAATGTTTTTCGAATCCTTGTAATTGTTCATGTTGATACTTTCTGAAGTTTTGATCTTTTTTTCTAAGTAGCAGAAGTTCATTTAAATGATGACTGTTAAAAATAGTCTTATAAAAATTCATTTGCAAATGACTTTTTAACATTACTAAACGGTTTTTGTTGCTAAAATTCATCATAAAATTGTCTTAATTATAAATCAGGTGGAAGGTAGTTGAATTTATTGCTTCATAAATCTGACAGTAACCGGACCCCCTTTTCGATCAAATTCTTAAGACCTTTGAAAGTCATTGATACAGTGCTTTTACGCTATGTTTTTATACTATGCTATAAAATCATAAAGGGCAATTATAAGTTGCCGTTACTCAATTAGAAATTTTTCAATCTCATCACAGTACTACTTAGATATGCGTTTTTACCAATGAGTCACTACCACAACACACCAATTATATGAGACGATGAAGCACGAGAAAACGCCAGTGGAGGTAATGTAAACCATTAATTTTGGCATCAGATGCTTTGTGATTGGTTGTTGCGCAATTTGATGTCAAAACTGAATCTTGTGTGTGCCCTATTCAAACTGTGAAGGCCTTGCTAAAATGATTAGATGGCAGATCTTTTGGATTTTTGTTTTTCTATTGCCAAACAGAATAAACTGTGGTAAATCTTTATTTTAAATTAGCAATTTTATATGTTAAATTTAAAAATATGTATTTATAAATCATCTATTCACTTTAATTCTGTTTTATTTTCTCTATTTTTGATGAACCTCTTTTAACCTTTAAAATTGTTTAATATATCAAAATCAAAATTTATTAATTTGACCAATTCCTTCTAGGTTTCACTAATATAATTTATTGATTTTAATTTTGAAACAGTGAATGTACAATCCACTGTGTCTGAAATGGCCACGATATGGGGTGGTATTGGAAGCCTTTTCTGTAATCGATTTAATCAAGTTCAAGCAAACACTAATTGTCAAGGCAATGCGGATACTTTAAGTAAGGATATACTCCTATTATGTTCTTCTACTGATATTCGATACTTGTCTTATAACACTAAATATCTCTAATATCGAGTTGTCATTTATAGATTAATTATATCGAATTCACATTTTTATTTTATATCAAATATTTATATTATATATATATATTCATTTATCATTTTTCATATCACTATTAATCCAGATATTTCTTTACTTTCTCAAGACCTACTTAAATCCCTCTATTTAACTGGGTTGGCCATTTTGGAAAAGAATTGTGGGGGTCCAAGTAAGTTAAATGTCTTAATACACTGACTTAAAAATGCTATATTTTCCATATATTAAAATGTATTCCCTTAAGAAAGTCTGAACATTAGTGACGTTAACAATGGCCTTCAAATACCTTACGCTTCCCTTTTAAGGTTTTTCGCTCAATCCCGGTGTTTGAAAGAAGACTAAATTCTAGTATAAATGCTTTTTGAGGGATACAAATAAGTTCTTGCAAAAGCCAGGACAGATTCAAACTCGAAAGCATCCCAGCCATTTAAGGGGTTCAGAGAACACAATTCCACCAGTCTCTAGTAAACTGATTATTTCAGAATTGCAAACTAGCTTTTACGAATAAATCTTATAATTTGGATGCGAGTCCACATCCTTATTGGATTACCACTCTTAATGTACTGCCTGTTTTATTATTTATAACATAGTTATTGAATTTTAATTTATTATATACTATTTATTGAACACTTTTTGTTCCTAATGTTACTTTCCTTCGGATCCACAGCTTTTCCTACTGCGATTTTAACTTCTATGAAAGAAAACTGCACGATTGAGGTTTTGCCAAGTGCAGATATTCCAAATGACCAGTGTACACTTCAAAACTGTAGGTTTTGTGTTCAGTCTTAACTGAAAAAAATAGTTTATGCCATTATTTAGGATATGAATGATAATTTTGCCTAAATTATTACCTTTAAAACGTTCCCTTATCTACCTCTTTTATCACTCATGAAAGGTTTTTTATTTATACCTTTTTCCACTGAAAAGACAGACCAGTCCTTTCCTTGACTTCTAATTGAGATTTTCGAGACTGGTCGTTTGACGAACCTGGGATTAGCCCAGACCTTTCCAGCATTTCGTTGAATAACACCATTCCCCAATAGTTGAAGCCTAGAAGCACAAAAAATCGAGAAATGCTATTTAAAAAGTATTGTTATCATTCAACCTTGTATCGAATGAAACGGCCTTGGAGATGTATTAAAATCTGTGAATTCTCGTTCTAATCATCGACTAAACATGTATATAAAAGGTGATATATTAGCAGGCATTGGTAGTAATAAATAGAAACATGCTATTCCTCAAAGACAGTTAACTCATTGATTCCGTTTTGTGAAAGAAGCACAAGGTGTTTTTTTCTGAAAACATTTTTCTTTGTAAGTGAGGCGTAGATTTAGAGGCATTCTTGACTGATGTAATCTCTTTTTGCACTTTAGCTTTCTTAACGAAAACGTCTCTTCTTGTTTTGTCAAAGTCTCTTTTCAGCAAGTATCCAGGTATTTGGATCTTCAAATATTTAAATGTTTGTAGTTTTATTTTACTGCTTATCTCAAGTTTTTCATTGTAAATTTAGTACACTAAACCGACGTTAGCTTTTGAAAACAACAAACAAAATTAAATTCACTTGATTGTATTCCAATGTTTAGATCCAAACAGCTGTTTGGAGATTGGCGATTACTCCGAGATTCATAAACGTCTTTCAGACTGGACGCAAAGTATATCTGATAATATTACCTGGTCAGATTCATTCTCAGCTCAAGTTTCCAACGTCACATATCATCCTCAGGGTAAATAAAACTTTTAAATGAAATACAAATCTAATGTTAATAAATTCTCAAATCGAGGGTATTTATATTATTTAATGTAAAATGTCTGCATATATGTATATAGTATATATATACATAAATTTAGTATAGTATATACTATGTATGTACTATTTATTCGAATTAATCGTTTAAATAAACACAATCAGCCTTGAACTTTTATTAGTAGAAAATAAAGAAAATAACATAATTTAATTAATTTGATTTTAGATGTGCCCAAAAGAGAGACTTATTTGAACAGCTATTTGGAGGATCTTGCTGTTCTTTCCCACCTTACAGACTCATTATTCTATAGCACCACTATGGAGGCTAGTTCAGCATTCTCTCCTATCATTCGTGGAAGTGAAAAAGTTATGTTTTTGCAAAATATTGACGAAACCATGGCAAAAGCTGCCTATGAACTTTTCCAAAATAATCAAAGCGGATTCACATTCCTTTACGATGACGATAATAGTAAGACTGCTTTTTTATATACAGAGTTCTGAAACACGGCCCAGTAAATCGAGAGCCTTGGTTATTTCAATTGCTCTTTTACATCTCTTGATTAAAGCAGCATGGTTATGACAAAATTTGACATTTTAAAGGGTTTACTACCCATACTTTGAAGACCTCAGAAAATTCCACATTCCTTTTCTGATTATTTTATAAATGAATTGAACGTCATACTTCTTTTAAAAACAATAGTCAATAATCAAAAAAAATTTTTATTTTAGAATTGTTTCTCCTCATTCGAATAATAAAAAATATTTACTTCACAATATATCATTTACCTAAGGGATGGAGACAAAATCCAACTCTTGTTAATGATTTGAGCTCCAGATTCCTAAGTGATGGAAATCCGCATACTTATGTTCTCCTTTTTAAACAAGAAACCAGTGATAACTATACTCGAGAATTTCTTCAGTTGGTAAGTATTGTGCGTTTTAAATAAGCGTATGTTATATATTTTGTAAGGTATTCCACTCTATTCTCAAATGAACTCGATTATTAATAGAAACCTAAAATATTTATTATTCATTAATTCTGCAAATTATATTTAACGAATATAAAATGAGAAATAATTTTACATTACATCGATTATAAGTAAAAAAGTTAGTGGATTTTATTTTAAATAACGATTCCAATGCATCGTTCATCAATAAAGAGTTCGAAATCTGTAGGAGCAAGGATATGACCATAAAATGAAATCGTGTTTCAAAAAATCAAGACTAGTTTTTGAATTACCCAGTTTTGTTTTAATTCTAAATATTTCATTTATGTCCACAAAACCAATTATTTGAAACTGATATGACACTCCAGCACCCAGACTGAGGGTGGGGAGAGGAAATCGATGATGGTCAGTTTGGCGATTTTGTTAGATCAGTCCATTTACTCATCTTTATGTGACTGTTGAGCGGAGAGTATTGTGTTCATAATGGCAAGATACCAGCTTCCTCTCACCTTTTATAGAACTGGTGATCCTTGGTTCTTATCTCAATCTTGCATTTTGCCATCTTTCTTGTTGACCGGGATCAATCAGAACGGTTCACCACCCATATCACTGCAACAGTAACTGCAGTAATGATAATTACTCTCTAAGAAAGTTTTGATTCTGGCTGAATTAAAAATTTTAAATCCTTCACACCTAACTTTATGCGTATAACCTTCATATAAGTCAACCTCGAGAAAATAATTCAATATATATTTTTTATACAAGGGCATTTAGAAAACAATATTCCAATCTCTATCTATTAATAGGCATCAAAGTATCAACAAGTAAGGAGCGGAATACAAATCATTCTGCTTTCTTCCGTGAGTTTATTCAGCTACTTTGATTACTCGATTTGTTGATAATCTAGTAAGCGATTCATTTCTTTTATAAATTTTGTCTACAGCAAGATGGTTGTACCCCCTACATGCAGTTTATTCATTCAGGTGCTTCTCTAATCACTTTTGCAACAAGTAGCACATATGCACCAACCTCTCCAAATCCCTTCTACAACCCCGCGTGGAAAACTTCAGCACTATACTTGGATGGACTAACTTACATCACTCAGAATGGAACGCAAATTGTAAGTATGTACCTGAGTTGTAGCTAGCTTGTATCTTTTTTAAAGAAGAGTTTTGGTTTACCATTATAAGCGACTAACAGGAATTCCCTTTTTTTCTTATAACGCTATCTTATTTTCAATTTTGGGTGAGTAGTAGGGATAGTAGAAGTTAGTTGGTGATTCTCAATCTGTTATTATTGCTCAAGGCAGTGAAAAAAATTAACAAGTTTTAATCATGGGAAGCATCTGAATAAGGGGAACTGGAAATGAGTCGAAAAGGGAGGTCAAGAATAAGTAGATAATTAATTTAGCACATCAGGGGCCGTAATTTGCCTTTTTTATTTGTTGTAATTTGAAGTATAATTCTCTTTGTAATGTCTTAGTGTTCCATTGTCAACCATGAATCCAGGTTCATGGTTGAGATTACGCTTATTCGTTAACCGGTTGATCTAGTTTTTTGGCTGGTCAAGTCATCTCGATTTATTTGTATCCGGTTGCAGCCAATACCAGATAGGGGATTGTTAACGTAACAGGGCTCATTAGAGTTCTCTCATGGTAAGCTCTTACTAGATTCTTTACTTAATGAGTGCGAGTATATTTCTTATTTCTTCATTGTATTGACGTGTTTCTGCCCAATCGGCTACTTTAAAAAACCTATCCTGTAGAATCTTTATTCGATAATTTTAATCGGCAATGTGAATATCCATATTCGACTAGATTTCAGTAACTATCCCATTTTCTAGAGTATCTAAAACCTTCAAATTATGTTTCGGTTGAGCAGAATTCTCAGTTAGGCTCTTGTTAGCGGAAATTTAAGGTCAGCCAAAGAATAAAGGTAGGAAGGCATATCAGAGGCAAAAAATACCTTGTTAATGATGATTAATCTACACCAAGTAATAATGCTTGAATACGGAGCTATGCTGATTTAATGTAGTCAGTTCAGTAATGATTCATTCGAATTATGAATACAGAAGTACGGAAGCCAATTACGACCAAAGATCTAGACGAGGAATCACTGTTCGCTGAATTTTTCCTATTAGATGAACCTATCTTCTTAAATACTTGATTATCCAATCAACCAAAACAACCTTTTTAAAACTCATTAACATATCCCAATGAAATTGCGATCTTAAAAATATACTCAGTCACACTATTTTAATCTGATATACCGTTTGATCGTCTAATTAGGGAACACTTTAGACTATCCACACTTAACTCATTAGTATTTATTGAAACGCTTACATTTCATTACATTTTTTCATTAATTTTATTGTCCTTCTATCTGCTTTCTTCATAGCCCAGTAAGTATATTCTTTCTCGAATAAACTTCTCTGAAAGCCAACCAACAGCGAGCCCTCTTGAATCAATGGCAATCCTCGATTGTTCTAAATCGACCAATCAAGGAGTGAGGAGCAGTATTTTTAAGTCTATTTTGGAAATCAAGTATCTTCTTTGTGAAAAAAATTTGTGTTGTTAAAATTTTAGGTTGGTAGCTATGTAAGGGATAGAAATCCCGTCATGGTTGTAACGAGTATTAATTCAACAATTAGTGGTCGAATTATTCGCGTTGGAATCACCAAAGTAAGTGCCTTATTTATTTCTCATTTTGCCTTTGAACAAGTAGTACATTTGAACCAATAAAATCCTACGGTATCATGTTACGTGTGAAAAAAATTGAAAACTGTTTTGGTTACATTTTATCTTTAATTTCGTATACTTGTGTTTATGAAAATAATTAAATCTCATAAAATGACGTACTTTAACATAAAATTTTATTTCTTTTTTTAATTCTAAGATTTATATAAAATCTCTTTTTTCTTATTTGCATTAATTTTCTGTTTGATATTTGCTATTCTTATTGAAAGTAATAGTTAAAGCAAGAAATGTTTTCAAACAGCTGAATGGAAAATAATGCATTTTAATGTATTATTAGTGCTCAAATAAAAAAAGAAATAAAACTGCAAAACTGACTCTTTTTAATTAAAAAATTCAACAAGCATTGAACATCGTGGACAAACATTTGTTGCAATGTAGAATGACGTTTCATGAAATTTGAGTTTAGGAACTTGGGCTACCCATTTTTTGAATTGTAAAATTCGAACCCAAAAGTCGAATGAAGTAACACAATTTTGTAACTTGACATTGCTCTCAGTATATTTTCGATCCTCTCCCCTTTATATTTTATTGATTTTTCTGTCAACCGATTTCGGTTGCTTTCCACAATTAAAAATTATAATTTTTTCATTACAGTGGGTAACAATAATAACACTAACAATTATGTTATCATTTTTTGAAAGTCTTATGGTTACGAAGCGTACTATTTCGTTTGGAAGTCATCTCAATGCAAATTTTTTTATACTCCCTAGTATCCTCCCTTCTTTAACAATGGTGATGGATTTTCAGTACCAATATTGTCGAAACTAGCAACGGCGGCCGGCATTCACTATACAACAACCTTCTATAATGCGACTCCAGATAAACCCTACTACGCAGCAATGGAGGAAGCCATTATTAAAAATGTAAGTCTCTTTGCAGACACCTTGCAGTTATCACCCGACAATTTTAAAATTTGATATATTTTATAACCGCCTGACAAATGGCTCTAAAGGAAGAATGATGGTATAATTATTTTGGAATCTTTATTAATTGGCTTAACATGTAACAAAACGGACACAAGTATGCTTTTACTTTCTAGTATTTGTTAGAGCTATGCTTCCTTTGAAATTGAGAATTCTTTCCCATAAACAAAAATTGATTTTGATTTTGATGTGGCTGAAGTAGGGAATCCACATTCCTAGACATCATTTAACTACCCATATCATCTTACTATTTAAAACAACCAGAAATAATTAAGTTGAAATCGTTGAAGTTTGCTCTATGTGCCAATCAGTGACCTCTCCCTGCAGGGAAATGTTTTCTTTTTTGCATAAAGTTGATAGAATCAAAAAAGTACTAATCACACATAACAGAAAACACTGTAGCACATTGAAAAGTCTTTAAAAATACGATTCATCTACTATTTAAACGCAGCTAGCTTAAGGCCTCCTCTTTTTATGCAAGCATTGAAAAAAGTAACTCTTCCAATACGTTGTGCTGTCGAATGTATGCTTTCCTATAATTATTCCAAATTCAAGGCTGTTCTGTGCTTCGGGCGGAAAGTTTTTCTATGAATATGACTTTAAGAGCTGAATATTGCAAATGAAGACTGAGGAAATATGTCAAAAGACAGAAAATGTAATAATTAAATCACGCGGACATCCGTATGATCCTTAAATAATATGAGTTATTGATTGTTGATCAGATGGGATTGAAGTTACCCTAAACCTCGAGCTTATAATTTAAATCACGCTGTGAAACATCAAAGAAGTTCCAACTATTATAAAATTTAATTAACGGAAGCGTAATACAATTTTTAATCTAGGCGATGGAAGGATAATGCAAATGTAGATAAAGATAGTGTTTTAGAACTACCTGTTTTGAATATCAGAAAATGTACTTTTCTAAAAGTCGGCTAAATCACGCTTGGACTCGAACATCTAGGTAAAAACACACTGAGGCACGCCTATATTATCCAAACAAATTTTTCAGTCATCTCATCGCGTTTCTCTCTGCGTTCAAAACTTTGCTTTTGTTCGACCTTTGAATTATTTGTTGTCTAGTCTTTTGTCCTTCGGATATCATGAGATGACCAATTATCTTCTTGTGCGATAAACAGAGCTTAAATAAAGTGGATTTCTTCTATTTTTAGGAGATTGATGCGGGGCTCACTCCAATGCCTATGGTTGCCGTTCAAAATGGAAACGTAACAGCTTCACATGGCTCTCTGACAATTTCCTACATACTTCTTCGTCAGCGTCAACGTCGTCCTTCCGACTACCTTCTCATTTTGAGGCCCTTGGCTATGCCTGTGTGGCTAGCTAGTTGCTTTCTGGCCTTTATATTCGCTGGTCTGCTTATGCTTTTCGGTCACCTCAAGCCAGTAATCATGCGGAATCTAGCTGAGGGTGAAATGATCACAAAAACGGATCTCTTTGGGGTGTCATCACTCGGTGTGGCTTCCAGCTTCTCTCTCACCAAACTTCAGATCATTCCCACTACGCTTTCTAGTCGAATATTTGCTCTTATCATGTGGCTTTTCTCCTATCTTCTACTCGTGCTCTATGCCAGTGCCATGATGACTATATTGTTGAGAATTCAAAAGCCCATCAATGATGATATTACGGTTGATGATGTGCTTCATCCTACCAAATGTGATTCGTAAGTGAAAGTAGTCAGTTAATGGGAATCCTAATATTTGTTCTTTAAAATAAAGGTAGTTATCTATGTACTAGTTAGACTAGGCATTCACCAACATTCATTTTTACGAGATGAAAGCTTTGTTGGTGTCTCTAAGATTGAATTATGCTCACTTTGTAAGTAATGCTAATTATTATATTTCCTTTCCACTCAAAGGCTGTATCACTGGCACGTGCGTTATATTTGAATCATTATAAGTCAAATATTAAAAAATTTTCTAAAGTCACTCAACCATCTGTTTGAAGCTTGACCACTACTGCAATATAGCAGTTTTGCCAGATTTTCAAGATGTCAGAACAGCTTATATCCGTATTCTGATAAAAGTTTTGAGACATCTGAAGACCACTTTAGGCCATCAAGCACGTTGTCACTGAAGTATTGGAAGTTGCCTTATCTAGTGACCTCGTCAGCTAGTAAAGAAGCTTTTTTCCCTGCATGCAGACCAACATGGGCGCACAGGGTGAATTAATGAGAAGTGATGACCTGATGTATACTTAAACGTAATCTCATGCTGATTTCAACGAAAGTGGCCATTATAGAAAGATGGTTCTTGGCCCAACTTTCAGTCTTTCTTACCCTTATAGACATTTACGTCCATTCGGTCCATCTTGCCTTGTTTATAAGATATCCCTTCACAAAGTCCTTTGTAGACTACGATTCTTAAACCTTGTTTGTTGATTAGAGTATTAAAAAGAAATACATATAGTGAATTGAAAAAAATATGTATATACAGTAAATAGAATTTAAACTAGATTTTGATCATTTATTCTGAAAATGCCAAATCTACATAACCCCGAACTGGGATTGTCTTAGAAATGAAAATGCCTACTCCAAATTCCAACACTGTACTGGTTCCTTCCTCCAATGCATATTATTGTATTAGTTGTCTTTTTATCCAATTCATATCCTATTTTTTCAGAACTTTGACATCTTATTTTCTGGTCTACCAAATACTGTTATTTTATTTTAGACTCATCGTGCTGAAGAATGGCATTGCTTATGATCAGATAGTCACCTTTTTAACTGAGTCCCAGAGAAGCTTCACGCCAGTTGATGATATTCAGACAGCATACAACGAACTCATGAAAAGTCAAAAAACTGTTCTCCTTGCTTCGTCTATCGAAGCCTCTTACATTAGCGTCATGGTACGTATTTATTTTATCATCCCATAATTTATCGAGGATACTTATATTATTGTTAACCTTCTTACTTCCGAAAGTAGGATTGCGAATTGGAAAAGATA
Organism: Hymenolepis diminuta; assembly: GCA_900708905.1. NCBI lineage: Eukaryota > Metazoa > Platyhelminthes > Cestoda > Cyclophyllidea > Hymenolepididae > Hymenolepis > Hymenolepis diminuta. The sequence goes on from CAADRB010000009.1 coordinate 984,453, forward strand.
CCGTACACTGAAGCCTATGATTTTCTCGTGGTCTTCCCTTACAATTCAGGTTGGGAATTCGGATCTGCCTTCAATGACTATTTAACGAAAATGGATGATGGTGGTGTTTTCAGTAATGCTGCTGCGGTGTTAGTTGCGATTCTTTGTATTTGATTCATTTTCGCAGAAAGAAACTGTTTCACTCCCTTTTTGAATACTCTTCTCAATAGGTACTTTGAGACGGGTCCATGTTATCATCCACCCTACAAGGTCCCACTGCCTGCTGTTCTAGAACTTGGAGATACAACTAGCATTTATATTTTTTTGCTCGTTGGAATTCTTGTTTCATTTATATTCCTGGGCATTGAGTTGTTTCTCAAACATCGTAAGGATAATAAGCTTTCGAAAGTGAGTTTTTTGCCTTGTGAAGTTAACTCCGAGTTACTTTTTTTCATTTTAAAGAAGCATTTTGCGTATATTTTAACTGATTTCGAATTTATTTGCCTTGTATAAAGGAGCATGGAATCTTAGTGCCTGGAAGACATTACCCAGCTACAATTGTTTCAATGAAGTAAGTTTGTCAAATGTTTATATGCAGGATACATGGGTATCTCATGAGTTACCTACGCATTTAAAATAAGAAGTTTTTTAATTATAAGACGGGTCAGAGTCGTGTAGATAAAATTGGGGCTTCACGTTAAGGAGATTTTAAGCTTTGGCTTTTGATAAAATAAAATAATTAGTTTCACTCTTCGCATAAATCAGATTATCATAAAAGAAGAGTGGCAAATAATACATCAGAGCATATATTGCTAGTCACATTTTAATGTATGAAATTTTCACATTTTAGTGAAAAAACTATAGTGTGGCATGACAGACGTCTACTTGAATTATGACTGCATTCTTAATTGAGCATTATTGTCAATCCTGTGATTGCATTTTCCACTAATATGTAATTCATCCCTCTACCATATTTGCAAGTAGTCGTGCTTGCTCAACGTCCCTATATACATATATATATATGTCATTTATTTGACTTACCGTTAACCGATTCGTTTGGCCTTAATGTTATTTTATAATAATATTATGCAACAACATTTTACGTTCCATGTCCTTAATGTATTGACATGGCGTTGACTGGTCATCTGGAAAACATTCGACTAATTACCGTATTGCAAATCTAAAATAAACTCTATGAATAAGGTAATCGTAATAAAAGTATATGTTTCGGAATTCATTTTTTCCATTTTGTTGTCCTCCAGGTTTGATCAGTTTGATTTATCGTTACCAAGAGAAGTTGTTTTGTTTCAACTCCAGCAAATACTCTAAGATATGAAGTTTCTTATTTTTTATGATGTTATTTTTCCTTAAATTCTTTATCAGAGACAAAGATGTGTATAATTAAAGGCCATGGTGCCTTTTCCTTAAAATTACGATAATCTTATCGACATATTTATAAAATTATTTTTAATTTAGGCGAAATGGAATTTATGTCAAAGTTGCCAATTGGCCCGATACAGTCTTCATTCCAAATAGCCAACTTCATCCTGATCCACTGAAGGTGAGATTTGTAAATATTGAAAAATAATCAATTGATTTTGCCTAAATGTAAAGTATTTTCATTCATAGGGATATGCATAATTATACTCTGCTACTTCACAATTTCATTCCTCCGGTTTTTTCCCATTTTTGTTAGGTTTACAACGCTCTTGATCTTGGATTATCTGAAGGAGAACCGATTGAAGTTGTCTACTTTGGAAAAAATGCCGATCAGGTTACAGAACTCTTCTGTCGCTATTGTTCAATGGGACTAGATGATGACACACATTGACAAGATTTTTTACGTATTACTGTACTATTCTCAAGAGGCAAATTATTCCAATTATTCCAGTATTTATTATTATTATTAATTATTCCAACATTTATTTGATTAAAATGAACTATAGAGATTAAATTCCGATTGGTTTTTCGTAAGCTTGCGGTTTCGAGCAATAAACTAAGAAATGGTAAGATAATAAATAAAACGTACACTGTGAAAGTTCACGTGAGATAATTATATTTACTCATCTTTGTAACTGACTTATTGAACCTTATACCATTAGGAGTAGAGTTTGATTATTAACAGTGCAGTAAGTGACCAAAAGGAACTCTATTAAGCCATTAATATCGCAGAAAAAAATAATATTTTTCGACATGACAAATAGAAGAAATGGTTTTATAAGACTCCTTCAATTAAAATTTTAATTCATATTTAGCCTAATTTTAAACCTTACCAAAATCACAATTTAATTGAGTTCTAGAATCAAAATTTCAAGAATTTGTTATTTATTAAGATTTTTATCAGTGTAAAAATTTACTGGCATTGTGACAAAGCATATTTCTTTATTATGGAAACTAGTGTAATATTCAGCTGAATTTTTGGAACTCGTCAATTTACTTCTTTTGGAAATGAATGTGCATAATAATATCAAAATCAAAATCGACAAGTGGAATGATCTATTTTCAAGTATATGATTGAATCCTTACGCTTTGTGCATTTAAAAGTAGATACTTAAAGTTCTTACAAACTAAATTATTCCCGAATAATAAATATCGGTATTTAAGCAGGGTGTTCAAACTTCCATAGGCTTATACATTAAAAATCGTAAATAAAGTGTAAATTATTATTTAATTCCCTTTAGGTTGTTTAATTAAATTTCATTTATAAAATTGAAAATAGAAGACTTTTAACCTATTTTTTCTAAAAGGTAACTTCGGCAAAATTTGAATTTCATTGGATAAAAAGGGTGCGCGGAGTGCAAAGTAAGATCACGGGCGGTTTTATTTATTTTTGGCTTGCAGATTTATGTCTCAATGTCAGCAAGTTTAACAAGGTATTTTGGTGTCCGACGTGACAGTGTTTCGAACCCTGTTAAAAAGGTACAAATATCTGATAAAGTTGGGGAAGCAAAATCTAAAGTAATTGTTGATTCACAACCAACCCCTGACGCCAAAAGAACTACTAGAACTCGAAATAAAACTAATGCAGATGAGGTTCTTCATAAAATTAAGGGAAAATCAGCGGTATGTATTGATCTGATTGGCTAGTTTTTATTATTTAACTGCGATAATTACTGTCGTATCCCAACAGACGAAATTTCGCAAAGCTATTGGCCAGTCAAATTCGGTTCAAACTAAACTGTCCGCACACATACGATTTGCACATCTTACTCGCAGGGATGTTTACGAGCAGATAAGGGAGGTCCTTGAAGGTCGGTCTGCTATAACCGAGTCTCGTAATTCTTCCTCAACCGAAGAAAGTGATGTGAAAGCGGAAGTTGTAAAAGATGATGAGGGGGTAGAAGTCTTGTCAGAAACTGTCTCTGCTGTTATTCTGAAGCAAGGAGGGGAATATGAAGTTAAAAACAGTGCCAAGCAGGAGGTCCGGTTGCTAACATCAGAGAGTTGTCCAAATACTCCTCTTAAAGGAACTCCTAGTGCAGATGAATCACCAACGACGATGGAACGCGTTAAATTGGATGCAGCAGATGAAATTCGCAAATATCCTGAATTGCGCCTTCCTTTCCACATGGAGAGACTCTTCGAGTTATTCAGGACCTGTGAAACTATCATAAGCACCCTCCATAATAGATCAGAAATTTGTAGTTTCGACAAAATTAAACCGGCTGTTCAAGAAGTTTCAAGATGGTAACATGAATAACTTTTCTCTAACAATTTATTTCCAAATTAGTGATTTTACAGACAAGACTGTTGGTCAGTTCGTTGCGCTCTATCCGTCGGCTTACAGTTTTCGTTATGACAAACAAATCGATAGGATAACGAAGTTGCAATTGTGCTCGTATACCCTCGTGTTTATACCGAACTTGCGAACAGGTAACTGGGTCGGTGAGTCTATTGATTTTTGTTCGCTTAGATGGTACTCAAATGGCTACTGATTCGCCAATGAAGGGCCACTTGATTTTTACCGGAACTCGGCTTATTCAGCGTCGACATATCTTCTATAATGCACTGTTGAATCGAGTGAAGGATGCACATAAGGTGAGTTCTAATCTGAGTCTTTATTATTCGTGCCAAAAAAACATCATCCTATCCTTTCCGAGGTTTATTTCAAGTCTTCCTCAAACTTTTTGGATATATTTTTTCCTCATTAGTCTCTTCGAGTGTATTTTTATTTCGGGCTTGGCTACACTGAAATGTGTTAACTCGATCAGTCTGCTGAGGTATTTTGCCAAGTTCTAGTAGTTCTATCAAAGAATTACCTGGCATTTTGAAACTTCTGACTTGACCGTCGGGCACGTTCATCGCTACCCCACTTTCATGCAAAATTCTGATTCTCACTGCCGCATTGCAGTTAAGTACATACGTTACTATTCATGAACTAAAATGTGGTGTGCATGTCCTTAGCATTTTATTCTCGGGTTATCTTTTCTCGTGTCATATTTCTATTCAAGAGCTTAACAGAGTAATGTCTGTTACTAACCACGCTTTTATAGCGAATTAACTCCATGATTAGTTTTTTTATGTCTGTTTAATTTTTTTAAAGTGTTACCAATATGTATTTTAAGAAATCGAATTTGGATTGACCCTCTCTTAATAACTATATATATACTTTTAGAAATTTCTTATCTCTCGGTTCAATCTCTCAGAATCAGACCTTCCAGATGATACAGGCCTACGTCGCTGGCATCCAGCCTTCGCCCTAGATACCGCAGTACCCGAGGTCGAGCCCGGGGCTCTACCTCCGCACCCCTCCGATGGATCAGATACCAAAATCATTTCAGCTCGTGATGCTGTGGTCGCTTTCCGTGCTCGTGCCCTCTTCAGGGAGGCTAAGGTATGTGAAAAGATTGCAGCTGCCAAGGGAGAGTTGCCTGCTACTACTAGCCGAAGCAAGTCCGGATTGGAAGATAGTCCTGATTCAGGTGTTAGTTCTCCGGTAAAAAAGCCCTCTAATGTGGAGTTAAAGGGAATTTCTGCATCATTATTAGCCAAGGTTAGTCTTTTGATAATAGATTTCCTAACAAGGTACTACTCAAATCCTACATGGAAAAGTGATTAATATGTTACTTACTATAGGCATCGATCTGCCTGATTATTCACTGTAATCAGTGGGTTCGAATCGTTGTAGTTATAAGCATGCGGATGATCACGTTTTCAAATTTATTGAAAAAAATGCTAGGTAGCGTGTTCCAGCCTTTCAGCTATCATCAGTAGAAGCGATAAGTGTCGAATTCGTTTAATTTTACATGGCGGACTATTGTATCATCAATATGTCGTCGATGTACTGTACTGTGCTTTTGAGCGCTATCATCAGTATATCAGTTTTATCTAATGTGGCGATTGCAAGGTGGTCAACTTTGCACGTTTGATAAGTCAATGACCACGAGGTGCTCATCAGTGCATTCCAGTGACGTGGGTAACCAACCACATTTATTTATTCTGATCAACAAGAGGGATGTTAGAATTGTGGTTTCTCAGAGGAGCGGCCTCGATATACTTTATCCAAATCAAGTGCTGTTAATACTTCCTTGCGTAGGCTTGGGATGTTGATCAATTTTCAATTACTTCTATTTTGGATTGATTTTTCCGCCGAATTTAATTTTTGGCGTTGTGAGGCTCTGTCACGTCTTAGTGATTATTGGCCCTCATAATTTATCACCGCTTTTTCCAACGGCCACCTTGGTTCGGGGGATTCGACCAAGATAGGGCTGATTAACACGATAATGATCTCCTTCTCTTCCTTTATTAGAAATTTACGGAATTGATTGTCTGTCTAATTATTCAATAACACATGAAGCGAATAGTATTCGAGAGATGAAACTCGTTATGCTGTTATTTGTATTGCTTCATTTTCTCTAAGCCAAAAGCGGTAGAATTATTACGATACATTCAGGTATTTTTATTCTAATTGCAACTAAATAAGTGTAAAGAACCGTTGATCTTCTCAGTTTCATGCGATTTCAAAATATAAGAATTTACGATTATCCCCTTTATTTTTATGTCCTATGTTTTTAAGGGGTATAATCCTATCGAAAAAATAACCTTTCCTACCATATGGCCAGGTTATCAATCTCGTTGTGACCTCTGGAAATTACTTCAATAATCTAAGAAAACTCATGAGTGATAATCATGATTGTGAAATAAACTTGAGTGTGTTGGGGATAAGCTCCTATTATTATTCGTGTTTATCCCAATCAAAAACTCCAATTATGGAAATATCAGGTTGTAATAGAAGTTTTGGCCTATGTGTTTAGGGCACAATTACTTCAGTTCAGCTTCTTAATGTTGTATGCTTATCTATGCTAATTAATAAGACATTATTTCGTCTTTCAGATCATCTGATAATTATTGTTGTTGATAACTATTTCTAGCCCTAATATACCCTCCAAATAAAGATCATATTAGGCATATTTTACTCTTTGAATTTCATCAAGGAAATACGGCAAGCTCAGCAGCAAAAACTCCCAAAGACACTTATGCAATTGATGTTGTGAATGAAAAGACCTGCAGAGGGCGTGAAGGTGGTTTCTACCTTCACGTCTCAAAAGGAATGACTTCAGCCTGAAAGACGAACCGAGAGCAGGATGCTCAAAAAAACTCCATTCTGAGCAATTGTAAGTTGCCACTGATGAAAATCCAACCTGCACTACTAGAGAACTGTGCAAAACCTTTCACGTAAGCCGCCTTATGACCATATGTGGGGAAATGAAAAGACTTGGCTTTCAAAGTCTCAAAGGCTGGAAAATGCCCCCTCCCCCACACGATTTGTCAGAAATCAACAAGCAACAGTGTGTGACCTCTTGTGCTTCACTGC
>CAADRB010000009.1:991504-1011561 GCA_900708905.1 Hymenolepis diminuta
AATGGGTGACAATCAACCAATAACATGTGAAGTTCACTGTCAGCAGCTAACTCGCTTAAAAGCAGTTGACGGCACGAAAAACGGCCTTCTTTGATCAATCGAGAAGGAGTGATTTTGCACCATCACAATGCTAGACGTCACATTTCAAGAGCAACCAAAAACCTTGTTGAAGAATGTGGCTGGGAAGTCATGCATCACCCATCATATTCTCCCATCTTCTTTTGCACCAACCGATTTTCATCTTTTCAGGAGCTTACAGAATCATTTAATGGGACTTCAAAGACTTACTTCAAGAGAAGAGGCGGAAATGAAGAAGTTAGTTTCTTGTTTTGAGTCCAAACTGACTGAATTCTATGAAGAAGGAATCAGAAAGCTTATGGGGAGATGGAAAGATGTAATTTGTAAAAATGGTGACTATGTTGAACACTAAATAAATGCATGTATGGCAAGATTTTCACTTTAATTCAAAATAAAAAATAGATTGAACTTCTATTACAACCTGAAATATCATGAAAGTTTTCTGAGGTGTTCACAAATGTCCGTTTATTAATAACGTGTACATTATCCTCCATGGACAAGCAGGTGCATAGCTACAGCTAAGAGTAAATAATTTTGGAAAAGAGCTAGGAGATTTAATCTGTAGTATTCGTAATTATTACTCTTCTTTTCACCCTGAAGAACATATGCTTCTGCTTTTTTTAAAAATATCTCTTGAAGTGTCGCATTGAACTTGATATCAAAGTTGAGAATGATGTTCTGACACGTGGTATTTCAACCATCTTTGTCTTTTGTAAGACTTAAAACAACTGGAAATTGAGCACTATGGTGTTTCACTTTTCATTCTTTGTCGTTTAGGTTCGAGATCGTGAGAAACAAATGAGTCTCACCCTTCTCCGACAGCTAGCAGCCACACCTTCAGAGAAAGCTGCATTCGCTGCTCTTCCTGCAACCATTACACAAATTTGGAGCGCTTTGCGTGGAGGCAGTGGACGCCCAGTGCCTATTACTCAAGTCACTTCTCGACTTGTGCAATCTAGTGGTTCCGGTCTCTCTCCTGGTAAGTTGAACTCCCTCAACTACTTATAATCTCACCGATCACCTTATTTTTATTCAGTCAAGTCGGCAACCCGAAGTTTGATACTCGCTGGTGTGCACCCAGTAAATCAGATTAATAGTTATATTGAGTAAGACTGTAGATTGGTGTCAGAAAACGCTTCTCTCTTATGGGCTCGGTTAGTAACTTAATTATTCTAATTGAACAAACTGATGGGCAGAATTAATAACTTGAGTTTATGAAATAGTCGGTGGAGTTTGTTTGTTACTTAGCTCGAATTGGAGAACATATTTAAGCAATTCCTTGAGTTTCAGGCCTTGGTGATACTGTTCACTGTGTCAAGGTCATATTATTATTATAAAAATATGATCTACCAACTTGTAGACTCCCTTATCCAGTAGATGGGTGCTACAAGAAGTATGTGAAGAGAGGGATGGCTTTTCATGACTATTGGTTTTGCTTACGTATACGTTGGTAACTTTACTTCTGTCGCACAGTTATGTTTAGTTGTTTTATTAAATCAATTGGGATTTCATTATAGAACTCCTGACATTGAGTTTTGCATGACATTTTGTATCAGTCTGAACATTCACATCTGTATAATAATATATTTGTTGCACTCGAACAGCTGGTTTCCGGACCTTCATAGTTTTTCTGATAACCTCTTACTTAATCATGACGTTCTGACAGGTGTTGCCACTCCTGTTTTTTGTGAGATTGGGAGTATCTATATTTGATGTATTCCGAATTATCACCCATTGTTATTTAGATGTAGTTAACTCTCTAGTGACTGTTTTTCTCTTACCTCTAGGAGTTTTGCCTTTTACTGTCCTAGTGCAAATTTCTCTAAGGAAGTAGAGCTTTTCATTAAAAATTGTTCTTTCTTTTAATTTGCCCTATCCACAACTTCGCGGATGTTTTCTCTTAGTTTTTGACTATTCAAGATAAGTTTTAGTTATTCACATTAATCTACTTATTTAATAATCAGTAGTAGTGGTAAAAATATTCTTTTACCTTTGTAGAGGAAGCGAATTCTCGCCTGGAAAATCTTCTAACCCTAATGCCTAATTGGGTTGAGAAAGTCGAATGGGCCAGGCCACATCTTCGATTTAAGGGTATCAGCGGAAGCCGTCCCTTGAAGGAGGTGATCGATGAAGCGAAAGCGAAGGTTGCCGAGATTGGTCTCCATTAATTTCTAAGCATCGATATAATTATTAATTAGAAATTACTAATAATTGATTGAGACCTCAATCACCGTCAGCACTTTTTAATTAACAATGTAATTTTGATGTTTTTAGGGTAAATTATCTTGTACAATTCTTTTTAATTAAATATCTGTTTTCTAGGTTTGGTCTTTGTTTCTTTTATTTATGGTTTTGATGTGTTGGCTTGCATAGTAGAAAATTTCAGTATGATCAAGTTGTCAGCTTGCATTAGAAAGTCAAAAGTCGGTAGTAGAGTAAGATCCAAATGAGTTGCATTACTTTTTATCGAAAGAAGTCCTGCGTAGAATGAAAATGGTACTAGAAAAACCCCACTCAACTCGTTCGAAATAGACACCTACTCATTTATTCCTGCTATAGTGGATGGCCAATGTTGGTTTTTAGAGTGATTTCGGATAACGGTATAACTTTCTACTCACGATTTCTTCAGACGTACTTGGGACTGAGTTAACACCTATTTGCTCCATCCACGCGACCTTCGTTATATTGGATTTCCTTCCTATGAAATAAGAACTGCTCAGTTTATTGAAAGTCATTTATTACTATTCATACAATTGTAAATAATTGTAAGGGGCACTCTAAAGATAAGGTAATATAGAATGAAGGGAAACAAAGGTCTACACGAGTATGGAAGAGAGACTAAGGAGCGTAACCGCTCTAATGACACACCGGTCAACGTGCTCTTCTGTGATGCCAGAAGCGTGATGCTCATTGGTTCACACCTAGTGAGTTAAATAACCGACCGTACTAATTCTGGCTAATAAAGGCGCTAAAATTGCAGTTTCTCACTAGGAAGGCTTCGTGACGCCAACCCTCCGCCCAAGATGAGTGTTGTAAAACGCTGTCCTAAATTGGCTCACGAGCTAACAATAAGCACAAATAGGAGGAGGCAACCATCTTAGAACACGTCCTTATCCCTTCCTACAACAGGGGGCCTTAAGATGAATATATCTCGAGATGCTAGATCTTCCACTTGTCCACGCTCTCTATCCATTTTAGTCTGCGTGCTGGCGAGCGCTTCCGATCCGGTTCGTGAGGTTGTAAGCTTAATGTACTTCCAGTTCTTCAATAGCAACGTATTTGGTGGATTGCACAGCCTTTGGTAAATGCCTACTTTGCAATACATTTAGCTGTTTCAATCTGTTTTGGTACCCTGCGTCAACCATTTAACTAATTATTCAAAATGAAGTGCTAATCAAATATGACAATACTGCCATACGAATGAAATTTTCATGTATAATATTAATTGAAGTCATAGTTCTTTATAATTTGATATTCTAAATTTGAAACAGCAAGTTCTGTTAAAAAGTACCTTGAAAATGCCGTTATCTAAGCACTTTTAAAAATAACACCTCCAATTTTAATCGGACAAAGCGTTACTAATCTATGGCAAATTAAACGACCTTAACTTATTGTTCAACAATAAATACAATCAAACTTATTACCGCCTATTAATAATAATAAATTAGTTATCAACTGATTCTATCTCAACATTTTTAATTCAACAGAGGGAAAGGGTGGGCGGGAGAAAGAGGAACAAGGTAGAAAAGGGGAGAAAGATTCACAGCAGGACAAGAAAGGAAACCTAATACACATATCAATGAGCAAAAGGGGAAAGAAGATAAATAAGAAGCATGGGGAGACCATCACCCATATAGAGATAAACCAGACAGAGCAAAATCACACTTAGAAAATTGAAGTATACAAGGAAGGCAGATAGATCTCCGTATCATCAATCATTCTCGTCTCCCGAGCAAAAATTGCGCTCACACCTCTCCTGTATATACGGCTCAGTGTCTCCTCAAATACAGCCTTGTCTTTTGCAGCCATTTGTGAACCGATTGCCTGTAGTGGGAGAACAACAACAGAAGTCAATAAACATACTCTTGAACCCACTTAAACATGAAACATAAGTGGGTTATGCCAACTCACAGCTGTAATATCATTCTTCTCAGAATTTGAACCACCTATTTGACAGAGAGCAACTATCGCATCTTCAGCGGCAACGCAGACATCTGTAATTTTGTCCTTCGAGGTGGCGCAGAGAGCAGAAAGAAGTTGAGGAATCCAGGAAGGCGGAGTGGCGCCTTTACCCTTCAAGACATTGCGAAGACTGATACGACTTCCTATGCAGCAGATGACATTTGAAAGGATGATTCTATCATCTGGCCCACTCTGTTTCAGAGCCTGTAAGAAAACGATAGTTTATGGGTAATGAAAATTTGGTTTTAACAGACTGTTTTCTAAACATACCTTATCAACGAGTTTGATCAGGCTGAGGAGTTTTTCTTCTGAAGTATTTGGAGCTATAAAAGTAGCGTTTATAAGGAAACCAAGAGCCCTGAATCCTGCTGAACGAACATTTTTCTAAAATGGAAAATAGATAACAATCGTTGAATTAAGTTTCATAGAAAATACCCTATGCAAAGTATACGGAACGCACTTCTATTTCGATGGTGAACTTAGGACTGAAAAGTTAGTATTATTTCAATTGACCGTAAAATTTACCAAATTTAAACTTACATCTGCGCTATCGCAACATTGTGTAACAATGAGTTGACTCTTCTCGAAAGCGATCTCAAATTTGCTCTGAAGCATAGATAGGGGCGAAACCATGAAAGCCACCATTATAGCCTGGGCGTGGGCTTGCAAAAGAACTGGGGAATCTGAAAACGCAAGTACATTATTAAGATATAGTCAAGTTTAAAGATAAGGAAAACAATTTATAATGATAGCAATTCGCCACTGAACGTTTCTATTATTATTTGCTCAGTGTCAATTTTTCAATAACTGCTAATCAATCTTCCATTGTGTGCGGAATAATGATTAGATTTTCTAATTACAATTCTCACTTGACCCAAAACATCACCGAGTGCATGCATGTACTTGGCGTTAACTGATATAACATGAAGGATCCGCTCAATTGAGTGTTAATCGTACTCTTTCCAACCTGTGTTCCTTACATTCTTTTCTGAGAGGTTATCACCACTCATGAATAATCCAACGACTTAAAATCTCATTTTTCACCTCGTGATTTCCGAGCCCCCCCCATAGGTAACTTTGTTCGCCACCTCTTTACTTCCCATCGTGCTGTGTAGTGAAGATCGAAAGAGGTTATAAGAGTGATCGCTTAGACGTACTATACCACTATCTTCGATGCATTGCTTAAACGTTAAGTCAACAGACTCGAGTGGCTTACCAACCACGTCAATAGTGTCTTATCACATGGTTACGATATTCAGTCTTATGTATTCTAACGAGTACATCATTGAAATCACGCATTCGGAGCGTGGCTTACAAGGATTAGAATCAGAAGCTTCACACCATGGCATCAGTTTGAGAAGATCCTCTTCCTTTGTAGCAGCATTCGAAGAAGCTGACGCAATTGCAGCTCCGAGGCAGGCATTTGCAGCCTTTCGCACGTCAGCTAAGTCAACATTATTATCGAGTTTGGTCGAATTCAGGCCGTCAACCTTACGACCAAGAGGAATCATGTAATCGACGACAACACTCAGGGTATCCAGTTTGGGTTTGCCCCGAGACTTAGCGAGACAATTTCTCAAGCATTGGAGCATTGTATCCCTATGGAGACAAAACAAAAAACGTTCAGATTAAAGTATTATTCTCCAAACGATTTTGCAAATAACTTTTTCGAAACATTTTAATTTAAACCATTTTTATGCGAAATAATTTATATGTGCGAGGATCCGCGTAAAATGAGTGCATGTACCATATTTCATGCCCATAAACCCAAAGTGCAGCTGTAGGTCGTCAAATATCGATTTTCACTCGCTTCTACTCTGCAATGACTCATCTTATTTGTCGGCATCATTAACATACACCGAGTTAAAGACACTCGTCGCAAGCGCTTGGTTCCCATCCTCTCCCACCTCGTATTTCGTTCTCCATTTTCATCTCTCTCCTGATTCTCATTTTTTTTCTTAGTCCGTCGAATTTCGATTGCTGTTGCGTAATATAACGTGGTCTATCCACAATTCTTGGCATACTAATTTTGAAACTACAGTTCTACATACAAACATACAGAGGTACCCTAAATATATCCAGTTTTTCAACATCTAGGCAAAATTTAATATTCATGTAGTTTGTATAATCTTAAAGTTTATTCAGGACATATGACACCGAAATAAAGAGTTGAATGATTTAGACACTCCTTACGCGTTAACAGCGGCAGTACTAAGAGGCTGTTGTTGCAATCCAAGCGGTCTAACTGGAGGAGGATTATCGACGGTAACGTTGCAAGTAGTAGCTAGTACCATACAAATATCCACCAAAACGGAATCCAATTTGGGCGAGATGGCGAGCACGTTAGCCAGACCCTTTCCACCCACCAACCGAATCTCCTTAATTGGATCACTGAGCACTTTTGTGAAGGTGGCCAGAAGTTGTGGTGAGAATGGACGAGTAGAGTCAGGACACTTCTCAACCAAAGTGGCCAGACTTTCTGTGACAGCTGCTCGGACAATCGGGGGTTGACGTTCACCAAGGAGACGAATCATGGGACCGAGGACCTTGACAACACAGGGTTTGATGGCCTCACCACTTGACAGAGTAACACATTCAGTGAGACCCTGTGCTGCTGGTTCCCTGGTGTCTGGGTTGCCCTGCATTATACAATCGGCATAGAAACGAACCAGTGAGGGTAGAGGCATTTTAGCCTCAGCGAATCCTGGTAGTAAGACATCCTTTCCGGCGGCAATCTCTTGAGCACGTTCCCGTTGCATTCGCATTTGGTTGTTCACGAAGTCGACTGTGGCTGCCTTCAGTGCCTTTTGTAGCTCAGATACATTGTCACCAGTCACGTTGTTAGCTGACCAGTACTAGAAATGGGAAATTAAAAGCTTAAATGTGGCACAAAGGACAACTTCTTAATTTAGTAAGGAATATGAAAGGGCCCCATAGTGAATAAGAATTAACCCCCTTTGTTGTCTGAAGCACTAACGAGGATGTAATGCGATAAGTCAGTCGGTCTCATATCACAGCCTCAACAGCTGCATACTTGATTAACCTTTATCACTATTGCATAAATAAATTCAGTAAGCTCTTCTGCTCTCTCAAAAAAAAACAGGATAAATTAAAGTTGATTTTGATTCAACGAAGAATTCCTGATTTCTTTCCTATTAATTTTCAAAAAGAGTAAATTAACTAAGAATCAAATCATAAAACGCAATCTCATAAGAAATCGGGCAATGGTGAATGTATTCAATACTTTGACGACTGTACTAGATTTATTTAAATAAATGCATGAGACAACAAATGGCATACCTTCAGAATAGCTTCTAAACAAGCCCAAGCATAAGTCATCAGCGGCAGATCCTTCATAGCCAGCAACCTCGAGATATTTCTTAGCAGGGGTGGATAGTAATTGGGTAGAAGTCTTCGCAGTGCCTCCTTCGGGTTACCTTCACGATGATGCTTACCCACAAAGTTATCATCGTTATCACTGTTATCATCGCTTCCATCCGACATGAGATCGTTTTCATCTTCTTCGTCTGAATCGGCTATGTTATCATCGCTGTAGTCTTCATTGTCTTCAATCTCGTCTTCACTATCACTTTCATCATCGGAGTTGGCTGCCGTTGGTTTTCTAGCCCTTCTTTTAACAGGCTTCGCAATATAAATCGCCTGCTGTACCTCCACTTCGTCATCCAATAAGAAAGCCTCCATATAGACATGAAGGATACGCAGACAAGCATAGCAGTGCTCCTGAGAGTTTGGTTTCAAGCTGGTAAAGTCCATTTGAGTAGCATTGGAGTCATTCAGCGAGAGACCATTGATAAGCTCTTGGAGAATGTTTCGCACAGCAGAGGCATCGCTAATTGAAGCAAGAATAACACTGCATGCTCTCAAGTCACTATTCTCCTTATCAGCCACATCCACCTTAGCTGCGGTCTCAAGGAATGCCGGAAGGATCCGGTTGAGGTGGCGAGTGAGACTGTCACCTGCAATGGGAGCCAAAAATGCGAAGGTTTTGGCATCGAGTTTGGGTTGAGTGAGCTTGGGAATGAGGTAAGGCATGACGGCGCGACCACGAAGGGCTAGAAGTTGTCGAATACCGTCGAGAGCGTAATCGCGATATTGTGGTTCCTCCAGTTTAAGGAAGAGATCAGGGAGGATCTCGTCCACAGCTCGTAGGTGAATACCCGAGCAGAGGAGGTCGAAAGCGCGAGCACCTGC
Source organism: Hymenolepis diminuta (assembly GCA_900708905.1). NCBI lineage: Eukaryota > Metazoa > Platyhelminthes > Cestoda > Cyclophyllidea > Hymenolepididae > Hymenolepis > Hymenolepis diminuta. The sequence goes on from CAADRB010000009.1 coordinate 999,977, forward strand.
GGTACGAACTTCGGCTGAGGAATCGAAGAGGCTTCGACGAATTGGTGAGGTGAAACGATCGGAGAATTGGGCGATCTAGGCAAAACAAAGGATAGATTTATTGCCCATTTTATAACTAAAGAATTTTAAACAATGTAAACTGTTAATCGACCTTCAACAAGAGATTTTGCTCTTGATCGCTAAAGAACAGCTACTAAGTGTTGATAAATTTTCGTCCGCATGCCCGTTAAGAATCAATTAAGAAGCACAATTAATCATTGGTAAGTCGAATGATGGCTAAACAGCCCGATCAAGGCCGTTCCACTTTCAAAAGTAAATCTAACTCAAAGAACTTCACGTTTAAGGAAGAATTATATTGATTATTATTTTTGAACGCTGATTTAAAACACGGTCATTGTACTGTGGATGCAGCACAAAACTGCATCCCATCTTAAAATATTTCAAATTTTGTTCTTGAGAATGGGAGTCATTATCCTTCAGATTAAAACAAAATACAGGGTACTTAAAAGAAAATACACTATTGCAGTGGCTATTCATTAACGCTCAAAATGACAAGAACATATCAAAAGATGTTAACATGTTTGAGTTGACCAAATTCTAAGTAATGCATATGGTGTGGTGTTACATGGTGGTCATTATTCAACATTTCTTTAAGTAATCCACAAGTTTTTTCACGTTTTGACTAAGCTCACGCCACTTGTCCTGTTCTATCTTCGAACCACTTTTGTGAAGTTGATCTTGTTCACTAACTTCTTATAATTGATATCATATTACGCTTATTGATTTTACCTAGTCTACTTTCAACTGTTGAGCTTTACTCCACTCGTCTAATAACTCATCCTTCGAACTTTGATCTTTTATCATTTTTTCTTCATTATCTGATACGTACAATTCCCAGCTTAACCCTGCTATCCAGTCATCCTTTCAACTAACTAACTGCAAGAATGACACCTTCTCTATGCCCTCTCCTGATATAACCGTCTCTGTCTCCATCTTATCTCGCAGTGGTAAAGTTCGCAAAGCATCGGAAAGCTGTGGCTTAGTCAGATCTTCCCATATATTTGTGATTTCGAGCTAAAACTTCTCTTGCAACAGTTCGCGAATGTTTTCTAGTTCATTTCTCAGCCGATTTTGGTTTGGCATATCGCTACCCTCTATCTCAAGGAGTGATAAGTTAGCAAGACTATCCGATACATTAAATTGCATAGCATATACTACTGAATATTACTTGTTCAGATTGGCAGTTATTCATAATCTCAATGAGACCATTGCAGACACCACGGCGTCTATTATCATCCGGAGAATTAAGACCTTCTTCCAAGTGTGGAATAACTTCGGGAAGCACTCTGTCACCCAACTTCTTCACCAAATCACCGAGAGCGCGGCAAGCCACCTGCTGATGCTCCCGAAGAGTTGAACCCAGTGTGGAGAGAAGGATTTCCACAAGGACAGGCATGAGTTCACGAAGAGTGCGCGGAGTGTTGACAACAACAATCTTCCACACGTGGCTGGCGGCATTACGCACCGTGTAGACTGGATCGGATCGAGCGATATGCAAGCGAGCCAGGACACGGTTGCGTCGCTCCAGACCAAGGGCTTGGACAATCTTCTCGTTGGCTGCGTCCGTGCCAAAGGTGTCGTCTTCGTCCATGGTCTAGAAGAGAATAGATATCATTCAAGGAAGTAATTCTACAGCAGATTACTCAACGTTCCAATTAATCTCTACTATGTTCGCTGCACACTTAAATTTAATTAATCTACTGAGTAAGACTTACAGTTTCGAGCGTCATTACATATTTCTTGTTCCAATCTCTTAACACTTTGACTGCGACTCCCAAAATAGCCTGTATGCCTGTGGAGCGGCGTGTTCAAACCTGTATAACCTGTATTCTTTGCTTTGTGCAACTTATGTTCTTCTGATTAAACTTTATAACCTTATTTTATGCTTTTATAATCCTTTTACACTATATTCTATCAATCGGTTATAAGAAGATGACCGTGGTTAACATCATATTCGATTTTTTAGAAAAGCTTATTTTTTACCGCGTGCACCATATATGCCGCACGTCGCAGTCAAAGTGTTAATTGACATTTCACCCGACGGCTTTTGCCTGACGACTGTATTATGCTACCCAACATCCTTGAACGCACACATTTCTAGTCCCTAGGCCAAGACAAGAGCACTACAATCCTACTTTCCTAAACTTAACAATTTGGCGACATTCAATAAGATAGTTAATGGCATTACTCCAAATCTTTGTTCCTAAATTTAGATTTGACAAAGTAGAAACTTGGGTTTTTCCAAATGTCAACATGTCATAATTATCTGTGGCAGAAGATGTCCAGATATTTATGCACCCAGGAGCATGTCCAGCCATAGGCGTACTAGGAAGCTCAGAAACAGGGAGTTTGAGTGCAAATATGGTTCTCTAATGATCCGAATGATTGAAGAAAATGCGGGCGACTGTTTCTATATGATTAAACTTTCAAATACAAACTCAAGTTATGTGTGCTTTTCCTATGTTTCTTTTTCATAAATAAACTGACTATTAATTGACTGCTTAGCCATTCTACAAAAGGTTGAAAGCATGAGGAACTAAAGTATCTTTAATTTAAAACCACAAGCAAATACATGTTGCAGATGCAAACTAAATTCTTCACAAATTGGATCTTCAGGAATAGGTTCTGAAACGACTAATTATTGACGGAATTTTCATCGAATAACCTGTGTAAAACCTTATCAGATTCGCCTGATTGGCCCAGCTTTCTAAAGTTTATATTACATTTGTATAATTTACTGTCAAGTTACTTAGAAAACTGATAGTAGAAGTTGTCAATGTTTCCAAATTTTCCCATTTCTGAAAATACATACTATAACCGACCATAAATTCTGGTTAATTTAGCTGGCTACACAAAGACAGTTAGGTAACTAAGTAACTGAGTAATGTTAGTCTCTATTTTAACAAAGTTTAAATAAATGATAGCAAGGCCAAATTCACAAAGCTCAGTACCTTAGTTGTTCCCTTGCCAGAGATACCCGACAGTTTGCATAGTAAACCACTGATAAGCTGCAGCGAGGAGTACCGAATACGCCAGTCCGTAGAAAGCAGACCTCTCTCTAGTTCAGGCAGCAGAAGTTCCACGGCTTGATCAGCAAACAGGTCAATAATACGTTGACCTGCCTTGAGAGCTGTATCTCGCAAGTACTCACACTCGTCGGCAAAGGCCTAGAAAATAAAAGAATACAAGTAGCGATATTAATCAACTTAGAATATTTCGACAATAAACGATGAGAAATGTAAACGATACGACACCTGAGACCACCATTCTTCGGCATTCAGTTACAACGAAAACACCAACAATTGAGGATGAATGAAAGGTGAAATATCAATACCTAAACTTATCAATGGAAGTGTTCACAGCAGGCGCTCCTGTGAGAAACTCGCATTCTATCATCCCTTCACGTTGACCAGAAGTAAATAATGTGGTTGGTCATCCACATCACTGAGTGTATACCGATGAGGGTCGGTTCGCTGTGCTTTACCAATACACATGCTACCATTCCTCATCTTCATTCTAAAAACTAGTATGATTTCTAGTATGAAATTCTGTAGTGAGCTAGATTCTAGATCCAGTTTATTTTATCTGTCATGTGATTATATTTATACTTGCGTACGTCAGTAAGATTACTAATGTTCTCGTTTCCTTTTCCAATGTAGATAACTGCGATATGCCTTGACAAGTATGAGGTATGGAACTTGCATATATAAATCTATACGGACTGCTTCATCACATCTACCGGTATTTTATTCAGTGATTCAATATATTTTGTGGTTATACGTTTTATTAATCTATTCTATGCTCTTATATTACATACATTCTAATACTGATACTACTGTTTAAGTGATTAATTCAATATACTGAAATAGACATTATGGAGTAACTATTCAAAATATTGCAGACTTGACTGTTGCACCGGTACTGAAGGCTATTAATGAAGAGGCGAATTGCAGAAACATTGGTACAAAATCCTACCTTGAGAATGGGAGAAAGCACCATAGCGATGAATGGAGAGAACTCGCTGCGGAAGACTTCAGGTAGATAGATGAAGAGCATGAGATATCCATCACGAGCATGGGGCTGAACGGCTGGATTCTCAGCAGAGTGAATGAATTCGGGCAGGATGGACTGCATTCGGGCCAATCCCATACCGCCAAGCACTTCGGCAAGACCTTGTGCCGCACCTGATCGATCCACGGATGATTGCTCTGAGGTTAGGGTTCTCATCAACCATGGTAGCAGATCCTATTGGAAAAAATTCCATTTTCATTGAACCAATACCATGGAAAATACATGTTGAAAGCAATTTTTAATGTCATTCACGTACGTACGTACTAAAATATGGTAGCAATGATTATCACGAAAATCTAGATACGGGTATGATTGAAGCACAATCCTGTGCAAAATATTCGATAACCTGGAAGCGATTCGAACGATTTCAGTTAGATACTAACTGACGGCGTTTCTGATTAACTAGTTGGCTGACCTCATTGCTTAATGAACTATTACTAGGAATAGGTGTTCCAATCATTAAATACCTATATGCATTACCTGATGAATAGACAGACTAATACATCGTTTCAAACCCAATAAGAGCACATTTATTCGATGAAGATAACATAGCTCTGCAAAGGAACTTGAAAAATATTACCACCAATTATATAACACTCTGCAAACTACCCGGTACTTTGCTACTTTGAAATTGGAAGTCGCTTAAGCTAGCTTCCTCGCCAATCAGTATGAAAGCAATTACCAGCACGTAAATAAACATGGGTGCAGAGTAGATTAATCAGAAGACATACTCAACCACAATCCTGGAAACGGAAGTGGCCATTGTGATGTGATGGTCACTTCCTCCCACTCTTGTACCACATTCATGTGTTGCTGTCACGATAATTATGTCAATTCACTTTATCCTGCCTTTTCTGCTGAATAATTCATAATAAGTTTTCATTTAGACCACACTTCCTACAGCACAAATAATAAATCCTATCAAGAGGTTCCTTGTACACTTACTGTAAAAGTCTATTCAAAGAAATCATTCTTTCCACCTTCATAATCTGTTTAGCTATCTTAACGTAGTGATAAAATCGATATTTTTGGAATAATGATATGATTTAATGAACGCGTTTGTGAAGCTGGCAGAGAGGCTTTATGTTTAAAACAATGTCTGCATCATTAATGAAATCATTACTTATATCGCGATTAAAATAATCTTAATTTAATAGTTGAAAGTGATTAAAAAGGGCCTAAATATTTTAGACTTTGGTATATTGTCCGGGAAATGAGTAAAAACAAAAGGCCATCAAATATCAAAAGGGTTATCAGGGGATGCAAAGTGAATCCCGTCATAAAACACTTTTAATATTTAGAATTTATTTAAACTCCGACCAGATTTAACGAAACGACTTACGAACTTTCATCTTTCTATTTTCCAATACTCATTTCACCATATTTCATTTTAATATGAGCTAATGGACGCATAAATAAAAGTTCAAACTAGTTAAACTTGATGCATAAAGCTATGCGATAGTTTAACACAATGAAGGAATAACTCACAAAACCTATAATCATCAATTCAATGAAATCAGACTACGAAGTGGACATACCTTAGAACAGGCTTCTCCAATACCCCTAACCATAGCACCAAGGGCACGAGCAGTGATTGATCGCACTTCTGGAACAGGATCCAGGAGACAAGCCCTCAGACCAGGCAATACTTCATCAATGTACGGCTCCAAGTCTTCGCGACGAGCCAGGCTGTATAGTGTGCCGAAGATTTGAGCGGCGGCCTTGCGAATTGAAGTGGAACGATCGTTAAAAGCACGATGTAAGACGGGCATGATGAGAGCGAGACTAGCTGCATCCACAACGTGAGTGAAGCAGGTGTCTCGAAGAGTCAGTAGACAGACTCCCTTGTCAGTGAGTGGATCTTGCAGACTCTTGATTAGACATGGCACAAGAGCTGAAAGAAGAAACGATATAGTGCATTAGTAACGTCACAGAGAGTTGAGATGCATCACCACAGAGTCCACACGTTAAATTACCGAATTTCTTGGGAAGTAAAAGAACCGGTATCAAGAAAGAGGTTGAATTGAATAAAATGATATTTAGAATTATCAACAAGATCGATGAAAGGAAATGTTTTCCAAAATTTATCATGAACAAAGGAAAGAGAGTAATGAAGCCATCCCTCTGTTAACCTGAATGAGGCGGTGGTATTGGTCATTTTAAAAATTGGATATCCAGATTCTTGAAAACATCAGCCAGTGTTTAAATGCAATAGAAGAAGTTGCAGAATCGCCGGCAGTATAATTATATTAGTAGGAGCGCATTACATCCGTGGCATCATCTGATGAATCAGACAGCATAAATTATGATTCAACTTTCACTAAAAATAGTCCATTAAAGGAGAGTTTAATGGCAGTTCCTCATTCAAATAATCACTAAAATAGCCGCCCTCCTCAAGATGCGCTTCCTTCTCTTTCTCTACTCACAGATTCACAATTTAGCTATGACCGTCTTATAGATGATCCGAATAAATAAGTACCTACGAACAAGAAGTTAACAGAGAAATACTAACATCTTTAAATCGCGGACCTTAAAATTCGGATTGTGAGATGAACACTATTGAATGCTAGGGAACCTATTACTGGTATTGTTATCTACAGTAATGAACAATTTTAAATATTATATTTGTGGAAAGCAACTGACATTGGACAACAATAAGTCCAGCAAGTTATAAAGAAGAGAGGATCAAAAAGATATAGGGAACAACGTCAAGGTATCAAAGAATCTTGCTTCACTGAATTTTTGAAATCAGGTTGTACAATATTTGTTAAATGGGCAGTTCATGTTCAAAAATTCAACTTTCGAAATTCGTCCCATGGATTGCAGCATATTCTTACCTATAGTGTTCATTGCTTATTGACCGGTATTATCTGATCAAGAGGGGTCAGCCTTGTCGCCTCTATTTATTATTTTTCTCCCAACGATTGAGAGGGCAGTTTACAGCTTCAGCACAGCAAGGGATGAATAATCGAATATGACCTAACTTCATACCCTACAAACTTCATTACTAGAGCCCAAATGCTATCTTTACTTAAAGCAATAGAACAATACAATAGCTAACTTAAAATTTATTGTGTAGTGTGAAAAATTAAGAAATTACGCAGAAAGAAAAGATGAAAATGGCAAGAATACTGAACATTAGGGGATTAAGCGAACTGTTTCCAAGCCGATTTGGCCGAGCCACCAAAGAGCAAGTTTTACATACCCTTAGGATCCCAAAGTAATTTAATGACTAAACTTAGGTCAACGAAACGTCATTTGGACTCACCTAAGAGGTAGCCTAAGGTCACCAATCATCTCCAAACTAACATTAAACTACTGAACGTTTTGATCGTTTTAGATCATTCACTTACCCTGAACCTCGGGATTACGAATGACAGTTCCGATTCGTTCCAGGGCTTGCGCTCCAGCCTTCTTCAGACTCTCCTGAGAGTCAATAAGTACCTTGAGGATACGAGGTACAATTTGTGGTAGACAAGCAGAGAGTTGTTTGGGTGCACAGCTGGTCATAGTTCCAAGCACTTCAACAGACTCTGAAACAGAGAAAAAGACGAACACCATTACCACAACTTTAACGTTTAATCATAAAAAAGATTAGCAATGGATAAACGTGTACGCTTTCGCTACATCATAGGTTTGAAGTGTCACTTATCATATTTGCGTCGGTCTCTTGAATTGTTAAGTCCCTTTGTTCTCTTCGGTCTTTTGTATCCTGTCTTAAATGTAGGAATCAGCCTACGTTATTGATATAAATAACATATGAGCTATATGTTAAGAGATCTGACAAAGGAGTCTTATAAAACGCAGCCTCACTCCGTTATCTATCAAATGGATACATTCAATTACTCTTGGGAATAGGGTTTCAGCCATCTCAAGCTTTACGGTTAGCAGCTTAACAGTGAAAACATTCCGGTTACCAATAGGAGGCATTTATTGTGTGGAACAACAGGTTACACAAATTTTTTCATGAAATGGCAACAAAACTTACGACACTTAGTTCTCCAAGGATTTTCCTCATCAATAACCTTCAAGAGAATTGGAAGAATGAGTTTGATACCATGAGCGCTGAGTTTGCTCATAACTGCTTGACTGGTCACTGAAGCCGCCTAAAAAAGAGGTGAAGAGGTGTTAGATAAAATGATAATCAGCAAAGCCCAATCTTAGATGGATTTATTCAAGAAAGTGCAAACGCAGTGACACTTCGTCGAAAACAAGAAAATATCACCGTAATGGAAGGTGTGATATCCTAGCAACCGACCTTCCAATTAACGTGTCTGTTGACACTTATCTATCCGCACAATTGTAACTTGTCCTAATAGGGAGTCGTTTAGGTATCTTCTAATAAGCTATAGAGAAGATTGTTGTACTAATGAGTTGAAACGGTTACAACTGCCCCGTTTCGGATGCTAAATAAGAGCGGCTAAGATGCCACCTTTACTCAACATCACCAGCATTTTTTCGGCAAAGTAAGATTGAACTTTATCCCCTTGTTTTCATAGACTATTGAGGTACATTCGTATTATAGAAAACCATGGTGGCTCACCTCAAAACCAACCACTCAAAATGCTGAAGGATTATGAAGTTCACAGACTATATTCTATCCTAAATTCCAAACTTATACTCCATTCATCGGAAAATTCGACTAATAAACAAACTTATAAACTTACGTCTCGCACACCGGCATTAGTATCACCGAAGCAATTGAGCAACTGAGGAATGATTTTCACAATGTAGGGCTCGAACAATCGACCCAAAACGAGAGACAGCCGTTCAAAAGCAAAAAGAGAACCTGACAAGGATAACAGTTGGATTTACAAAATAAGGTGAGGCTTTAAGTTTCAAACAGGAGTCAACATACTCTCCCTGAACTTGGCATTCTTATCATCCAGACCAGTCAAAAGACGGTCAATGATGCCGCGTTGTTTGAGAACAGCGATTCCAACGCCATGGATGATACCAGCGAGAGCATAGGCAGCGCCACGACGTTCTGGATAGCTGAGAGAGGAGAAGAGAGTGTTCATGAGACGAGGGAAGACCTTCTCCAACTGTTCTGCGGGCATTTTAGGAGCGAGAGGTGCCAGAGCATCTTCAACTGCCCTTTGAACCTGCAAAATATAATAGATAATGTGCCAGTAAGACGGACAAAAGATTATACATTGACTGACAAGAGATATTTATTACTTTTCTTTAGGTATAACTACCATATGAAGTCATATACAATATGCATGTTTTTTTAAAAAAACTACATCGCAAGATTGTTCCTATGCTAAGACTGTAAGCCACCGAATATCGTGTAAGATCATTCTGCCTTCTTAAACATCGACAGAAAAATGAATTAGAGTGGCAAGACCGACCGCCATGATTGAAAAATCGGTCAATAAGCACGTGATATCGTAGAAAAGAATTTGCTCCAATCCATGGGATGAATCATGAAATTTGAGTTTTGGAATGTGAGCCACCCATTTAGTAACCATTGTTCAAACAGAATCTAAAAAATCAAATGGAGTAACTCTGATACCATGACAGCATCTTTTTAATCTCCACCCCTTTACCACTTGTTGAACTTTCCGTTAACCGATCTCAACTACTTCTAACAATAAAAATTACCATTTTTTGTACTTCTGTGGATAATCAATAATAATAATCTCAAGAAACAGTTTTAAGAGATGTAGACATCAGTAAATTGACAAAATTCGCCATTATTTACCACATCAGCAGGAAAGCTAACAGCTGACAGTAGTTTGTTGAAAATACTCATCACACGAGGATCATCTTTTTCTAAGAACTTCGCCAGGGATCCTAGTAGAACCACAACCGACTGTCGAACCATATCCAATTCCACCACATTCGGTGCCTTGTTTAAAAAGGCCTCCAAGATGGTCAGCAGCTGTTGTAAATTCGTCTGTAAAGAAGTGAAACAGGAAATAATCACTGAGAAACTGAAGTATTAAGAGAACAAGAACACTCAGAGACACTTACAACACCATAGTTCTGCGTAGCCGCTAAACCAGCTCTAAGTAGAGCACATCGAACCTCCTCCTGCGGGTCATGAAGACCCTCATCGACAAGAAATTTGAAGATTTTGCCTAACCAAGCGCCGGCTTTGGGTGGTGGCTGTTGATTTGCAGTGTTGTTGTCAATAGTGGTAGGAAGGTTTTCACGATCTGAAGCGAGGTAGTAGCCAGGTGTGCGTGAACAGCTAACAACTGCCTCGAGAGCGCGTGCCATTCCAACTCGTTGCTGAGTGTACAGTGGTGGGACTTGTTTAATGGGCTTTCCGTGGACGTCCGTTTTGGCTTGAGGTTTCTAAAAAATATGAATTATCACCTAGATTAGGTGTTAAGTTGTGTAATTTCATTTTTTGTTGCTTTAAATAAGAAATGGCAGGCGACCGTTTCGCTTAACAGGTGTACCGATAGATGTCGAACTTCAAAAATGACCACGTTAATGACTGGGTTACCCATATATACCATCGACCTTTACTAATTAAATGTACTTTCTACCGACAATATTAGAGATGATAATATGTTACGAACCTCTATAAGGCAGTAGTAAATATTCAACCAGTAATCAAGAACATGGTTAATCGATTCCTGTGGTTTTCCATTCAGACATCTCTGGAGAGCATTTGCAGCAGCCTGTTGGACGTCCGGAGCCTTTTGTAGACACTCCAGCAGAAGACGTGTAGCAAGTGCAGCCGAAGGCAGTGTGTCGGGATTTTTGGGATGATAAAGGATGGTAAATCGTTTGAGCTTCTTTTTCTGGGCATCATCTTCTCTACTATTCTCTTCCTCATTCTCCTCAGATGAAACAGCATCGACAACTTCGGCAGATTCGCAAATCTCCGCAAAACCAACAGTACTCCACAGTCTATCAGAGTCAATAGCGACCTCTAAGAAGGGATCACATCGTGAAATGAATAGTCTCAGTTGGGAGTTAGCAATTACACTGAGAGTGGGCCAGTTGGCAGGATCTACTATGCTCTTATCCATTTTTAATAATCCATCGCCGAGAGCCCTGCTAGCGTCGGCTTGCAAAGCGGCACGTTTCTTTTTCTTCTTCTGGGCCTTGTTGAGGTTTCCACCAGTGGATTTGGTGGTTATGTTGGTATTAGTGGTGGAGGCAGCATCAGCTTGAGATGGTTGCAGCTGCTCCTCTGTCCGTTCTTCATTTTCATTGTTCTCAGCAGCGGCAGTAGCAGTTTGTGGAGAGAAGGAAAGTGTGAAGAGATCGGGGAAGTGATTGGCAAAGTTGATCATAGCCTAAAAGGAAAACGAAATTAAAATATACCAAATTAGAATATTAAATATCACTCATTCCTTTGTGGTTTCCAGAATTGTTAAGATTTTTTTGTTTTTTGTCTTAAAGTTAGGACACAGAGTATGTCCTAGAAACCCTCCCCTTTATTTAGGAGCCTTTTTGCTTGTTAAAACTATGTAAAACATCCCCCCCCC
>CAADRB010000009.1:1014883-1030784 GCA_900708905.1 Hymenolepis diminuta
AATGGGTGACAATCAACCAATAACATGTGAAGTTCACTGTCAGCAGCTAACTCGCTTAAAAGCAGTTGACGGCACGAAAAACGGCCTTCTTTGATCAATCGAGAAGGAGTGATTTTGCACCATCACAATGCTAGACGTCACATTTCAAGAGCAACCAAAAACCTTGTTGAAGAATGTGGCTGGGAAGTCATGCATCACCCATCATATTCTCCCATCTTCTTTTGCACCAACCGATTTTCATCTTTTCAGGAGCTTACAGAATCATTTAATGGGACTTCAAAGACTTACCTCAAGAGAAGAGGTGGAAATGAAGAAGTTAGTTTCTTGTTTTGAATCCAAACTGACTGAATTCTATGAAGAAGGAATCAGAAAGCTTATGGGGAGATGGAAAGATGTAATTTGTAAAAATGGTGACTATGTTGAACACTAAATAAATGCATGTATGGCAAGATTTTCACTTTAATTCAAAGTAAAAAATAGATTGAACTTCTGTTACAACCTGATATTATCATCATCTGGGCCTTTATGTATATGAGTCTCATCATTTATGTTAATATAATTTACAATTCTTTGCAAATCTAGATAAATATTCTTAAATAACGCAGGAAATGAACAACCATTACTATGAGGACTGTGAGAAGACACCAACAATAAAAAGGCATCAATAACCACAACGACAAAAAGCTAGGATGATTAAACGAAAATGTTTGAAGGACCACACAAATTTTCGATTGATCTAACTGGAAAGCAAAATACTACCCAAAAGTATACCCCAAACTCCCTTCCCTAAGGCCCACATTGAAAAATAAATACCTGCTAGATGTATTGGTAATTTGTGACCATCTATGGGTAATAAATGGAATTATACAACTAACTCATACCTCCTTGCTCAGCATTTCATTTACCGCTTCCGTCTGATGTTTCAAGCTATGTGCATGACAAATCGAGTCCCATTCAGCGTTTTCCGCATAGACACACGCTTCATCAGCAAATGATGCAAAGAGATACGGTGACGCCGGTGGTTTATTATCCTTTAACATCACTCGACATGGTGAGAAAATTCGAATCGCCCAGGCCGCATAACAGCGTGCCTTCTGTCTTCGAACCATGGCATTATTGACGGAGTGAGATATGGCTATTTCCGCCATTAATCTACCAAGACGGTACTGGGCACCAATAGCAAGAGGCGAAAGGAGCGGCCTTTGAAGATGAGATGTCAGAACATTCCAGAGGTTGAATGCATTCTCAATAAGGAATTGTAGTCGGATTGACTGATCTTCAGGCCTCCAATGAAGGAGAGTATCATTCAGAACAGTCAAAATATCCATCATATGGCTACCTTCAGAGAAGACCTATATGACAAAAAGGAACACAATTTCGGTTAATAAAGCCTATTCAAGGAAGAGAAATATGCGCGAACGACACTTACTTTAGAAACACGAGTGCGAATTTCCTCCTCACGTGCAATCTCAGCTTTGACAATATCCATTTGAGTTGCAGTGAGTTGAGTGGCCAACGAGGTAATGAAATCAACTTTTCCTTCCGGTGCTTGTTTCTCCTGTTTCTGCTTTTGAGCCTCCATGATATCAAGTTGGATATCGAGAGAGTAAAGTTTGCTCTCCTTTTTAATATTAGCCTTGTTAATTTGATAGCGAGGGAAGCTGTCCAAGAGGGCCTGATTGAAGAGTTTGCCCCGTTCAGTGACCATTATACCAACCTCATCTGAGGTGACCTGAAGGAAATCATCTCTGGAAAGCTCAGAAGAAAGTTTTGAGGCAAGACAGGATGCGAATTTCATTGGAGACCATTGAATAAGCCGCTGAAGCATCAGGCGATGAGCCTGAAGGGAGAAAAAAATAAGTTACTGAGACTGTACCGGGACAACTGTAGATCAAGAAAGAACATGATTTTCTCCTTACTGCATCAAGCTTTGGAAGTTTGAGAAGACAACAGACAACCCTCTTAAAAGACTCGGTACAGTCTTTTTCGCTGAGGGCGTTCTTGACACCACAGGCTTGATGTGGTAGACCAATAGTCTTCAGAAGACGAAGCCATGGCCTTTTCTCGATTTCGACTAAAATAAATGAAAGAAAACTTATCATTAAAGGTTATTAAAATCACTCTGAGTGGACTTCAGTGAGCACCACCATGTCAAATAAATTTGTTATTTGCCTAATCCATCTACTCTTGTCGTTAACACGATACTGATAAATCGAGATGGCATTACCGAACACAGAATTAAGTCAACTGATCAACAAGTTATGAATATCGTGGATATAATCCCACCGTTGAACTTTGGAGTAGATTCACGCAATATAGAAATTTAATACTAGTCAGGGAACCAGCCTTTGTGAGAATAGGGACAATTCGATGTTTTCACAATATAAAAATGTAGGACTCTTGATATCCTGTCTTCACTCTTTAACCATTTTTTCTTCACCGCCTTCCCATGATTTAAAATTAAATGGGGAATAATAAATATTATCAGTACATACAATGAAAATATACCTTTTGATTTCCAACAAGCACGAAAACTAATTCTCATTATCTTCTACGGCAGTTCAGACTCATTAATTTTCTTCAAATATCGCTTGAAATTAAAAGCAAAATATGCACAAATTAATAGTAAAACTAATTTGTAGAAAAGCAATGCACTGCCATTATCTTGGGACCTTCAAAAGACATCAATGAGAAACATACCTCATTAATCCCTTTTATAAAAATCAAACATTTAACTATTAATTTGTTTCTTTTTCATGGAAAGACAAAACAAAAGGGGATAAAATTGGAGATTCAAATTGTTCTTAAGCACTCGTTTGCAGTTTCCTAAACCGTTCTATTACAGACTTTGTGGCCTTAAGTTTTGCATGATGGTGTGTATCGATCTGAGCATACACTTCAGTGGTGATAATTCAACATTTTTAAATTCAAAAAACTATTTTGAACGTCATTGAGAACTTATAATTTTGGAGATCTTTAGAGGGATCACTCAGTATTGTTACATCAATTTAAGTAATACACATTTGAAGGAATACTTGCGGACTAATTGACCACCAACAATAACAATTAGTAACATAGATAATTAATTGCTGATTGATTCTTTTCCAATCACAACACAGTTCAACAGAGCTTTAAATGATCGAATGATCAAACTCAACTCTAAACTCGTTCATTATCAATGAGAAACCAGTTTACAAATACAGTTATTTTATGGCCATTAGACATATGAAACGTGGCACTTCATGATCAGGTATGATTTGACTTATTTTTCAAAATCACCAATCACAAATTCAGCTGTGCCATTTTATTTCATAAATTCATTCTTATTGCGTCATTAATAAAATCTTCCGCTGAAATTCAGGTGAATGATGATGAGCTATGTTTGTAACGCCTGTGACAGTCTCATCTAACTGCTTACGGTAGATGAAAATTAATAAAGGTGCCATTTAACAAAATCAACGTTTTAACAAGTTCTGAATATGATGAACATGAATTCAGCTAGGATCAAATCAAAAAAATTGAGCCCTGAGTATTTGGATATTAAAGACAATCAAACTTCTTGTGAAGTTGACAATCTAACGCTTCCAAAATTCAAATAAATGAAGACTCTTGACATCCTACCTTCACTTATATGCTTCTTTTCGATTGTAATATTTTGGTATTTCGAGTACTCAGATGCTACCTCATGAACAAAACTTGTAAAAATTATCGCGCTCCTTAAATTAATAATGTAATAACATAGTTATTTCCCAAGCAAAATAGTACCATAAATAATAAGAAAAGACTCCTCAATTAAGATATTTTATACTCACTTGTAGCGGGATGGCTAATTCCACATAGAGCAGCACAGAACAGATCCAACTTCTCTTCAATTAAAAGCTCCTTCAAAACAAGCTTCTCATAAGAAGCGGGAAGTCTCGAGTTGGGAAATATGATAGTCTTTGACTTGATACTCGTGCATGACCCGACTGTTGTAATCAGGGAGACAAGTTGGATAAGACGTTGGCCAAATCGGGACTGGTTGTCCAGTGCTGCATTTAAGAGATCACCGTTTTTTTCTAAGGTCTCTAACACCAGAGGATTGAGAGTATTATTGATTATCTTGTGGGCGATAGCATTGTCATATTTACGCTCGCTGGCTAGAGTATTAAATATGCAGCATCGTAGATCGGCCAAAACTTCTTCCGAGTCGGTGTAGAGCCAGAGTATCATGAGAACGCGATAAAAGACGCTGCGAAGAAAACCAGATGAAAACGATGAATAGTCATAAGTCAAATTGCCGTAAAATGTTTGAATAGTAACTTACCTCTTTTGTTCATTAGACAACGTACCGGAGTGATGGGTAAAGAGAATGTAAATACAGGAAACGAGATAGGAATGGACTAGAAAAGAGAAGGGGAAAATAAAAATCACTTAAGTCCTGGTCTTTATACTTAGAGACAGATTTACACTGACTACATATTTTAAGGCTGTGAAAAGCGTAACAATAAATGTAGGGATAATGAGCGTATTAGTTCATGTCATTTATAGTGTAGCCAACCGACTATTCGACCACGCATTTTGGTTCAATAAAGCTTACTTACCCTTGGGAAATCGGGAATTACACACAAGACCCCACAGAGACAACTTGACTAGACCAAGTCTAATAATGTTGTATGAAGTTATATTTGCGAGAGCAGTGAAATGGGGTACAGTTTTGGCAGGGAAAATCAATGACGCTCAGATTGCAGTCTCTGGAGAAGCACCACTCTGTTCTACCCCCCATTGGGTCGAAGTGATTTATTCACCCTTTCTCTAACACACTTGAAACACAAATTTAGCTGACCAATTACCCCCTTGCTCTTCCTCAATAATAATACCAAATTCCAATTCTCTCTCAACTTCTTTTGTGATTATTTCTCCAGTCTATTCTTACCAAGACTTCACTACTCTGCACACTTGATTTGAAGGTTAGTCTTTTATAAAACACACAATAAGTTTCGATAAATAGTCCAATTATTTTAGTACACATAAGAAATCGTAAAATTTTCAGATAATTTTAACTTTTATTCTCTAGATATTTACCTTAAGTATCACCTGGCTACTTTCTATAGGAGACAGGTTTATAGAAGGGGTATGGCCAACAACCTGAGTAAATCAACTGGACAAGATGTGAACATCGTGGGCATGAACTCACCCAAAAACCTAGGAGTCAAATAAAGAGATCTGACCTTTGGAAAACCTTTGGACATGACAGTTAACCATACATATTATTTACAATCCAATGCATCCAGAATTAGGATGCTGATTCTTCCTTCCTTTACCCCCTATTGAACTATTTTACTATTTTGCATGTCTAGATGATTTTCCACGTAATTTGAAAAATCATTTCAGACCTGAGTCAAAACACTGGGAGGAGACTTCAGCATTGCTTCAAAAAGCAAAATTAATTCAAATCACTATGATGAAAAATCATGTTTACATTTTTACGTTTGCTTAAACTGTTTTCAATGGTCTCAGTTGGAGAACATTGATTAGAGATTTGTACTCGCCTCTCTCGCGATAACTCCGTTTTTGTAATTCAACGGTGGAATTACATGACTATTGATGAAGGGGCTTAATTCTCGCACTCCAGATTCCCTTTTTCTTCGTCCAATTTTCGTTGGCGTTCACCCATTCCCTCACTCTCTTGAATTAACTCGATCCTTAATTATTGCTGTACAATAAATTCTGTTTTACCCTCGACTCTATCTTCTGAATATCTGGGACTGCAGTTGTCTAGTGTTAGCCGTTGGTTTTAGCTCTTAGAGTCTCGTGATCCAACTGAATAGCATTAAATCGTAATAATTTCCACCAATGTGTAAACTTTGACGGGTCTCAAACGTCAACTTTAAAAGAACAATATGCGTTGCTTTTTACTTTTTAACTCACTCTTATTTACTTTACCTCTCTGAAAATTTTTCATTAGAACCAACAGGCGTTAATCACAAGAAAAGTAAAATAGTGTGCGAGACTCTATAAATGTATTTTTTTATATTTAAATACGAGATTATAGTGATAATTACCGTAATTTAGAGTCACCTACATCAAACGATCAAACTATTATAAAACGTATCTACTGATAAAACACTTCAGTACTCACCATTAGGAGAAGCAGTAAGCAGGAAGCAATCTTTAAGCCAATTCGGAAGGGCGTGTTGACTCATCGACTGGGTAACCTTGAGATCACCCAGAACATTCCACATCCCCTCTGGCACTTTTCCCGGTTGGCTAGTGCTCATAAGCCATAGACAAGCCGCAGCCAAACTACGACTAACAGCATCAGATGCTGGAGCCTCCTTTTTGGCTGACTGGGCCATTGTAGCAAGGAGAGGAATATAGGCTTTGGGAAGTTTTCCAGCTGGAAAGAGGAAATAACCTTTATAAAAACCCATAAAATGGTATAATACTACCATCACCATAAAAATATGTAAACACATTAAGATTGACTTGAGTAGAGAGAACGTATTATGGGTCCTTCTGATGAGAAGTCCTTATTCCACCGCTTATCATACTCACAAATTAACCAATGTTGTTGGCCATCTGCATCACTGAGTGCACACAGACGAGAACTGATCTCACGGCCTCTGACATGACAGACATGCACGTCGACCACTATGCCACCTGCGCTCATCTAAAAAAGTGCTTTCTAGTACAAAACCTGAGTAGAGAGGAGACATTAAATAACTCTCTTTTGTGCTATTCGTCTATAGAACAATGGAAATAGCATGCAAACCTAGTGAAGAATGGCATCTTCTAACATACCATGGGAAAAGAAAGTTATCTCAAGTCTCCACGATTTAACAAATCCTAAATTCATGTCCATTGGCATAACAGACAACTACTTTATCACAATGCCACCAGCGTACATTAAAGAGAAGTTCATTTGATAGTTATGCAGGGAGGATGAGTATGAGCCATGCTTATGTTAAAGGGTCTGGTTAATTATTACAATCAGGGCATGCACATGAATAGATAATGAACCTGACGTTTAGAATGACATAAGCACGTTATTGAAACTTTGCTAAACGTTACAAGGACGCTTGCTCACTTGATCGACAAACTTCATCCAAAAGGTGGAAAATAGCCATTTTCACTCTATGCGATGTCTGATTTGCGAAGAGCTTATCCTAAAACCAAAAACGCATAATTATAATGAATTCAATGGAGTTTTCATATATAAAAGTATACTCAAATACTATGCCTTAAACAGTGTTTGAGCCTTCTCGTTAAAAGTAAACTTTGGAAAATTCATCCAACGACTTAGTTGTTTAACAGCCGAGTCAAGAATATCCTCGTTACCTAATTAATAAAACATATTTAATACAAATGTTAAAAAAAGTCTTATAAGTAACGAAGACAACAAACCTTCGGAGGTAATAATATCTAAGAAATCCTTTAGAACATCCGGGTAAAAACTGGTGCTTGTCGAAGAGGGCTGTGAAAGGCTACCCAGAGCATCGAGAAGAGATAACTTCACATCCGCAGATGCTCGGCGACCCTCAGGACCACTCAATTTTGTATTTACCTAGAATTAGAAAAAATTAGCAATAGATCCTGTAACATCTCAGGAAATACCTACTACAAGCTTTCAAAAAAAACGCAACACTGAAAGCATTTTTTTTGGTTGCTTATTTGAGAGTCTGCTTAACACATCCATGGCCTCCTACTCATTGCTTGAGCATAGAGTTCTTTTAAACTTTCTTTCCTATTTTATTGTCGTTGTATAATTATACTGTTGCTCCCCACTTAGCTCTTGACCTCTTAATTTAAGAAAAGCTGTTATTTTCAGTTAGGAGATTCCTAGTTTTGAGAGGGGATATATA
Source organism: Hymenolepis diminuta (assembly GCA_900708905.1). Classification (NCBI taxonomy): domain Eukaryota; kingdom Metazoa; phylum Platyhelminthes; class Cestoda; order Cyclophyllidea; family Hymenolepididae; genus Hymenolepis; species Hymenolepis diminuta. The sequence continues at coordinate 1,022,728 of CAADRB010000009.1, forward strand.
TCAAGCCTGACTTTGCTGAGTTCCTAAAGTACTTTCACTTTAATTCTTTCAACGGGATAAATCCCCTTCTACCCCAATGTGGATTGAATAATCACGTAAATTCTTGCAAAACTAAACTGAATTTTAATGAGAGTTCATCCCAGATATTAATGAATTTACACAGAGATCAAATTGAATTATACCCCTTATCAAAAGATGAACTAAGGAAATCAAACAAAGGCTCTTGACATCCTGAATCCATTATATACTTCTATTTAATCTCCTCGCTGGACTATTTTGTTACTTTGAGTGTTCAGATGCTATCCCATGGGTTATAATATGTGGAGCTTGTTTAAGTAACTTTTTAATATTGTATCAAAATCAGAAATCGATAAAAGTTAAAATCAAGAGTTTAGCTCAAACATAAGCTCAAGCTTCCGATCAAGAAATTATTGATAAGCTAAATAGAATCTTAAAATTCAGCCATCTCTATTCCGAAACTTAGCATCGTTAATAAGAACTCAGGCAATTTAATCAGTAACATGGAGAAGACGACTCAACTATAACTCGAACAAAAATTAAAATCCTGAAAAAAAATTAATTTTTTCGTTTTCCATGACAAATAATTGTAAATCGTGTCAGCAATTTGTACAGGTAATAAGTAAATAACTAGCTACCTAGTGGACTATTGGATTTAGTTATAACTCACTTTCTTGAAGATGATAAACTTGAGGTCGGGATTCTTGCACAGCTTTACCAAAGATACCAGGGAAGCAACCGTTGCATTACGAGTTTTCGAATTTGATGCTAGAAGATTGCTAATAAGGATATCGATCAGATCTCCTTCGATTTCATCAATTTGAAATTCCAAAAGATCTAAGACCACTTGAAATACTATAACCGGATTAAATGTCAACCCATAATCAAAACGAGCAAACCAGGAATGGAAGTTTCAGCCGAACGCCGGATCTTTTTATTAACAAGGGGAAGAAACTCCTTGTTGAATGTAGCTTCATTCAAACAGTAATTCAGTATTCCTTCAGAATGTTTCTACACGGGTTAGTAAAAAAGCATTCACTTACCAAAACACAAAGGGAAACGGGTTTCTTTTCTGGAAAGGCGTACTCAAGTAAAGTAGCAAGAGTTTTGGACTAAACTGGGTTAATTCAAATAGTTACAATCTCACTTTATCAATAGATTTAACCACATCACTATCCTTTTGCAAAGTACAAGCCAAAGAAGCGAGCGGTAAAAATTTCTCGATATTCTCTATTGATGTAAGCATCGAGAAGGCAGCTTTCAATGGTCCGATTGTCTAAACAAATATATACAATAGGAAGAAATGAAGACTTACGAAATCCCATAATTCACAGCATAAATTTCTACCAATTTGATTATGAACGCGGTCATCTGAACACAAAAGCCCCGATACGCAGCAAACCCAAGGTTCATACTAAAAGATAAATTACTGAAATATTAAAATACCAGGTCTTTGAAGATCTTCCGATCAAATTCATTATTAATATTTAATTGCCGAAGTAAATATGTGATATATTTACCCACGAAAATTGTACGAGAAGAGAATCTAGATGTAATTAATTTGTAATTGTATATACCCCTTAACGGCGTTAATCTGCGGCAAAAATGTATCGACAAATCGAATGAAAACACTGAATTTGTCTTTCAATAAAGCATCTGTTGTTAGACCTGTGAGCTTTAAATAAGCATCTCTATTATCAAGTTTCCAAATATCACGCCATATTTTAACCAAATCATCTGTCTGGTTCGACATCTGAGATTCGAATAATAGAGGAGATTGTTTATATTCCTCAACCATGCTTTACGTCGTAATATACAGATATTTCACGATTTCCACCAATGATTGGCCAATGAGAGACCTTGCAAATACCCCGGATTATAAGTTAGTTAATAGGGGCTAGAAGGCTATTGTTTACCAAATTTATGTTTAAAATGTTACAAATGATATTCATATCTCTTATAATTATAAATTAGTCCAGTTCTATTGAATGCTTCATCGTTCTCTTTAGCAAGACGTACAATTGATAATTAGAATTACAAATTCATCGACAATCTGCTCAAATAATTTGTATTGTTTAAAGTGATATTACAAAACCACTAACTTAACTAACTTGATGTCCATTTTACATTTTTCAAAATATGTAATTTGAATGGTCGACTACGAATTGCTCAATCAGTTTGACTACGACAATTCGTCTACACAGTTAATAAAAATGAATCAAATTTACAATCCTCCATCAGTTCTCCATTTTTAGCCCTGTCTTTACCTCTGTTGGATTTAAAATTTTATATAATTCTAAAATGTGATCAACAGTGCTCTTTCAGTCCATCCCACTTAGCCACTCCGAAGTATTTTTTCCGTATTGCCTCCAACTCACACGATCATTTTTTCCTTAGCAAATTCCGGCGAACCATGTTTACACTCTGTTTTGAAAGGCATTTTTCGGGCTTAAATTAAGAAATAACGCAACTTCCTCTAAGTCCTGAGAAAGTGGTAAAGTAGCACTTCTCTTCATTCTGTGTTAGACGGGCTTGTAAGGAAATCCCTTAGAAAGTATGCCTATTTTATCTAAATTATCTAAAATTGGACGATACCTATCATACTTTTACACTTGAGTATACATGAGAGAGATGGACTTGAATTTTTTTCATACATTTGGTGCAGCATTCATCAGTCAGTATTGGTCTAAAGCAGTTAATGTTGTTGTACAGAGGAGTGAATGTTCATAGGGTTGCCGATTGTTGGGCAAATGAATTGGAATTAGATCGTAGAAGCTAAGACTATGGCCAACAGCTAACAGCAGACAATGGTTCCAAAATGTTGAACACAGAGAGTTGCGTACGTCAAAGTGTATTAAATAAACCACCATGAGGATTCGAGTGAGTACGAGAAAGGGAAACAAGTGAGAGAGGAGATGAGAAGGAAGTGCACGAGTGTGTGTCTGCGTTTGTATATGTATGCAAATGAAAATATGAAAATAGTCCCAGTCACTTGGGCAAGAACGCGCATGAGGGCATGAATGCAGAGGTACTTCTATATGAAACAGGACAGTTATAGAAAAAGGGCAGAACTGGTAAACTCGTCTAGACATGGCGGAGAGAGATTTTGCATCATAGGGACATGAGAGCAAGAATCAACGTATTCCCATAAAGAACGCAAATAAAGAGTAATTTCGAAATGCATAGAAAGTCATTCTTCATCTATTATATCAGTTTATAGTTATAAAAAATAGAATATAGTATGTCTGTGTAAATCTTTATTAAATTAGTTTATTTTTTCCGCCTATGTATGGCATTTATACTAATTTTATTGGAGCAATGTATGCTTATTTATCATTTAACAGACTACTGAGACTGTTGTCATATAACGGGCATTTAATCTGATAAATAAGTCTCACTTTGAAGTTAAGTTTGGAAAGAGTTAATCAGGTAATTTTTTGAAAACATATTTTCTATGTACTTACCGTACGACTGGAAATTTATTTTAAAAATAAATGTTAGTTTATTTTTCTGACCTGGTAAATCAGAGCCCATTTTACAGCATACACTGGTATATTTAAATATGAACTTTAATCCACGTTACTGACAGAGCATCGTTCCTTAGTGTCTATCGACTGGTTGTTTTTTTAATGTTCAGTGAGGCGTTCCCTCGCTAAAAGCGGATGGCCTAATTCTATCTTAATTTTTTTAACATCTAAACACAATTAAAGGCAAATGTATGGACTGAATTTATCGCACCTACATTTTCTCGAAGGTCACATAAATGAGCCAAAGCTTCAACTCATATAATGAAATAGGGTTACATATGAATCCATATTAATCTGCAAATGATACACTGAAATCCATATTTATATAATTTTGCGCACTAATAATTCAACATTATTGTGAGCACTACTTTACATAATTGGTTGACAAATATAGTTACCTTCTTTATCAAATGGGAAAAAATATTTCAAATAAGCACCTACTAAATCTTCATATTTTAGTCGTTAAATTATTCGCTATCAAAACCTATTTGCTAATCGGTGATCAAGGAAGACGTGGCCACAATTAATTTGAGGTAGATTAACAAGGGGATGGTCTTCAAAAAAATGCAAATTTTACGGCCAGCATTAAAAATCAAAATATTTCAAGATCATCAAGGAATAAAATCTGATATTTTCATTAGCTTTAAAACTTTGTCATTTCCAATAATATTTTTGCTCATATTTTCACTATGTAATTGATATTGCATCTATGTATGGATTTGTTCAACCACATGTATTTGCGAATGGTTTCTATTACAAAACACCATTTACAAATTCAAACAATTCTCTACTTCAATGTTAATTAAATGAAAAATAATTAAAAATGTTTTATAGAAACGTTTACAGAAATTATGGTCGAATTAGAATGTTTTCAGAACTTAAATAATATTTTGTGAATTTGAACATATTCCACTTCATTTGAATATTTCACTATTTTTTTTGTTCATTAAAGATAATAACTGCTATGCTCATTTTGACACAATTTGCATTTTTGTCTTTTTATATTTATATGAACTTTTCGTGCATGTTTCAATCACCTGTATTTTAAACTCTTTTCTAAAAATCATTCATTAATTAATAAATTATGATCAGTCAAGTCTGAATAATTCGGATTTTGTCGAATTAAAAATTATTTCAATTGAAATGCAGAATCTATTTATCATATCCTTTTAAGTTAGTTGGCTTAACGCTTACCACCTAATTGGCATTTTCTAAAACTTCATTTTTCCATTATTTTCGTCACTTATTACTTATAAAAATAGTCAGGTGCTAATGGAAAAACTTTTTCAAATGAATTTACTCCCTTCAGCCTACGTACTTAGGGCATGAATTGAGGGTGATTTATCATTTACGCGTTTCAAAATTGCAAATAAATAGGCCCAGACTGAAATTATTAAGACAATTGCTCAAGCTTCTAAACGTATCAGTGGCTGGCAAAACTGTATAAACATTATGCGTCTGTTGACATTATGGCCAAATTTCTTCTTAGATAAATAAAAGTTTAGTTCATAGTAAGTAAATGCGCTTTGGTGAAAGGGTGGCCGATTCCAACAATTGGAATGTATGAAAGTTCTACCTTATACAGTTCTTCCGTAAACAAATCCTCTTTTAAAGTTCATTTTATTTTCTTTTATAAGATAGATAGTTAAATAAAAGTTATTATTCAGCAAACGATTGCATTTTTTTAAATTCTTTAATTTTGTAATGGGTGCAATTTACAAAATTGTGATTTTTTCACCGAAATAAGAGAGGTTTTGTAGATGATTCTGTGTGAAAATATGATTTGCTATCATTCTGCCCCATTGGTAAAATTAATATATTTGAAGTGTTGAGAACATTCAGTATTACCGACTCTTTCGATTAGCTTTAAAAGATCAAACATGATCGAAGCGGAAGTAATTTTTAATCAGAGAATAAATAAATTAATTTAGAAAGAAATATACATTCTGAAATGATATTGCGATCAATAAGATGATTCCGCTGTTTTCCTACGAGGGTAACCATTAGACGAATTTTAAATATTAACGTAAACTCAAACCGTCATTTGTGAAATTTTTATCGCATAAATTATATAAAATGGAAAGAAAATTGAATTTTGAGTAACCTTCATACGGCTAATTAATATTACCAAGTCCTCCACTTAATTCTAATTTAAAACTACTTGAATGGCTATTGCTCATATTAAACTAATTATTATAAGATTTTGGAAAGCAGCCAGCGAGAACATGTTAAAATGCACTAGAGTAATAGAAAGTAATAAATCGAAATTTCTTTTGCGCTTTTCGCAGCGTCACTGTCAAGCAAGTGCGAATTCTACTCGAATTTCAGCCTACTTTCTGCATACACATTGTGGGGAATTAAGAAAGCTTTGATATTTAGAAAACGCTTTTAGTGTCTCGTGATATAGAAGAAAATACTGGAGCATTATAGAGACCAGATGATCATTTTCGTTGCTGAACTATTAAAATAAATATAACTACCGGTTATAGACAAGTAAATATTTTAAGAAATACTCACTTAGGTATGATTTTTAACGCTATCGAAGCTGAGAATTCTAGTTTATAGTCCATTTTACAAAAAAGGTTGCATAAATATATGCACAGGACACAGCGATACATTTACTGAGATAAAGGAGGGGAAAGCGAAAATCTGATATTTCCAACTTGAAATCTAGATGGTTTATCACTCCAGTTGTGATCGTTGCCTCTTCGTCAGTACAACTTCATGCCTTAGAAATTCCGAGAGCACTTTATTCTTATATTTATTAGCTTTGAAGATACTTGGGCGAAATTTGTACCGGATGTCAATTTTCGCAAGTGAGGATTTACTTTCATTTGTGGTTCAACAATATTTGATTTAATGCATCCATCTGCTAGAACAAAAGGCATACACCCGAAATTTACCAATTTCAGCTTCAAAGTTCGAGGATTGGCAGATTGTATAAGCTGAGATTTTTATTTTGCATACATCTGTCTCTTAATAGAAGGGCGATATGAGATAACATTTTTTAATGCAACAGAGCTCAAGAGAGGTTTCACTCTCTGTAAACTCTAATGAAATCTTTGAATTATTTATCGATAACTACCCATAGTGACAGCATAATCGTCGGACAAGTGTTGTCGTTTCATAATTTTCGACTACTGCTTCCTTATTACGGTCAATTTCTAGAATTGATCGAAGCATTTAGGCACGTAAATATTTGGGTGGGGGTGAACAACGGCAAAGTCACTTAATCTGGACATAATATTCTTGCCCACTTAACCACTTTGGTAACTGAATGATTCTGTACCTCAAAAACATGTGTCTAGTGTTTAATTTATTATAAGACGAAGTAAACTTAAAGCTAGTAGATACGTTCCATTTGCAGTCAGTACATTTTGCATTCCTAAAGAGCACTTTCGAAGCATTTAATTCAAACTTTTTGATCCGTTCAGTTCAAAGTGCATAGTGCAATGGAAGATGTGCACCATTAAATATAATTTTTAAAGACTCAAAATTTTATGACTGTTATGTAGATGATATCCAATACAATGATTCAACTTAGGGGTATCAAATATGCTACAGTTGACGTTCTAAGAAGAATTACAAAACAATATGATAAACAAAAGTTGTACAGAGAGAATTCAATCTGAATGGAAACCTGAGCCCATTAAATCTGGTAATCAATTCTTCGATTAATCTATACAAAGGGTGTTTAAAACGAAACTTCTTAAAAAGAAATCCAGACTTTTAAATAAACCAAATACCAAGCTTTCAGTAGATTATGACGTTCGGAAACCACTTTTTCGAAAACAAAGATGGTGATGGATGAACACTGAAGGATAAGCTTGTGACAGAAGTTCAGTCTATATTTTTAATTTGAATTAAAGTGAAAATCTTGTCAAACATACATTTATTTAGTGTTCAACATAGTCACCATTTTTACAAATTACATCTTTCCATCTCCCCATAAGCTTTCTGATTCCTTCTTCATAGAATTCAGTCAGTTTGGACTCAAAACAAGAAACTAACTTCTTCATTTCCGCCTCTTCTCTTGAAGTAAGTCTTTGAAGTCCCATTAAATGATTCTGTAAGCTCCTGAAAAGATGAAAATCGGTTGGTGCAAAAGAAGATGGGAGAATATGATGGGTGATGCATGACTTCCCAGCCACATTCTTCAACAAGGTTTTTGGTTGCTCTTGAAATGTGACGTCTAGCATTGTGATGGTGCAAAATCACTCCTTCTCGATTGATCAAAGAAGGCCGTTTTTCGTGCCGTCAACTGCTTTTAAGCGAGTTAGCTGCTGACAGTGAACTTCACATGTTATTGGTTGATTGTCACCCATTAGTTCATAATAAACAATTCCACCCACCATCCAATCCCATCATACACACAAAAGAATTTTGTTCGGGTGCAGTCCACTTCTGAGTTTGGAAGTGGAATTGGATTTGAGCCACTATCTTTTATGTTTAACAATGCTGTAAAGGATCCACCACTTCTCGTCGTTGTCAGTTATGATTCGGTCTAAAAAA
>CAADRB010000009.1:1031012-1047102 GCA_900708905.1 Hymenolepis diminuta
AGTGCAGGTTGGATTTTCATCAGTGGCAACTTACAATTGCTCAGAATGGAGTTTTTTTGAGCATCCTGCTCTCGGTTCGTCTTTCAGGCTGAAGTCATTCCTTTTGAGACGTGAAGGTAGAAACCACCTTCACGCCCTCTGCAGGTCTTTTCATTCACAACATCAATTGCATAAGTGTCTTTGGGAGTTTTTGCTGCTGAGCTTGCCGTATTTCCTTGATGAAATTCAAAGAGTAAAATATGCCTAATATGATCTTTATTTGGAGGGTATATTAGGGCTAGAAATAGTTATCAACAACAATAATTATCAGATGATCTGAAAGACGAAATAATGTCTTATTAATTAGCATAGATAAGCATACAACATTAAGAAGCTGAACTGAAGTAATTGTGCCCTAAACACATAGATCAAAAATTGGACAGAACTTCTGTTACAACCTGATACTTTGTCAGATCAATGCAAAGGCCGTCAAGAACTGTCGTGCTGAACTCAAGACACATGTTCTATAATAGTTTTTAAAAATGTTGGTGAATATTTTGTGAAATTCAATTTCAAATATATCCACGTGATATACGAGGACTTATCACGTTCCTTTTTTATAAAGAAATATTGACTAAAGAAGTTGAATGTAATTAGCCTGATATAAAAAGAGATCGAAAAAGACCAACAGACATTTAAATGAACAAGAGTGTGTCAAGCTTTGAAGTTTGGAAACCAGTTGTTGGAATACAAAGATGGCGACAGATAATTACAGAAATGCATGCTGGTATCTGTGCGAAGACTCACAGGAACTGTCATGAAAAATTCACAGGTTCTGTAATGGAGTCCTGAAGGACTTAAGAAACTGTAGATGACTGTTCATGCTAAATTTGAATTTCAATTAAAATCTTATATTATATGTGAATTCTCACATTCCATTTTTATGAAAAATATTTGTCAAATTATTTGATTTGACTATTAGGAGCCATCTCTCAATCACACTATATTATGCTGTAGTATAAAGCGCCCCATACATTTTTCAAAGCAAAAGACGAGAAGTGTCAATGTTTTTTGTGTAACTTCGGCACCTCGATTGATTTACCCTTTTTAATACCGTATCTTGAAGTGTCATACTACATATCTTGTTAAAATCATCTCAATCTAAAAATTACTTCCAAAACTTTCGTATCAATGACACTTATTCAATAAATTTTCGTTCTTCGTTTATAAAGTGATTGCAACGTTTATATGCACTTTGATTCAATACACTAATGCACTGTTAGTGTTGCCAAGACCTTAACTACAGAGAGTATCTGAAACCATAGTCCAAAAATCGATATAACTATCATCTAGCTGGCTCTCTAATAATATTTTTCTTGAATCTTACACCTCATAAGAAATTTTTTATTTTTACATGTATGTTAAGATACATCAGCCCAGGTTATTAATTTAAATACCAACACAATGACTGATTTACGCCAATTTGGAAATTTTGAAAACTAACTGCTTGATGTGGGATATTCGATGAGTCAGATTTTCCTAAATTCTAGAAAGGAGACGAGAGATCAAGGCGTCATGATATTTAATTTTACTCTTAATTGTTCGGATAATCAGCATCCTATGTAATTTCGAATTAATCGGCGATGGGGTTATACGATTCCAAAAGTTTATTCCAAAAGAATGCATAGAGATATCATCAACGATGGTTACAGAATCCATTAATGGCTTATTTTTTGTAACATTTGTAATTGCCAAAGAAGGTCGTCATATATTCCAGAGTTAAAGCTAAAGATATAAAATGAATACCCTCAAGTGAAAATCTTAAAATACACAGTCCTTTCGCCCAAAACTCAGACCTGAAAGTTATACACTTACTCGTCCAACTATTACTAATAGAGTAAATAAAGCGTGAATTAGTGATACACATTGATGGAATTCAACTGGAGTAAACCCCGGTAGGCCCTGCTAGAATATCTATCTGCTCTAGGATATATTGATCAGTGGAAATTTGAATCTCATTCAGGAATCTAGGCGTCAAATCCTGAAATCTGCATTGTGAAGACTTAGAAAAGAACACAATGAACTATCCATTAAGTAAAGAGTGAGTAGTCTAGTAAATCTATAATGCAAATGAAGCCGGACTCGTTGAAACCCAGACTTTACTCCCTATTTCTGCTCGATTCTCCCTCTTGGGCTCTATTTGAACTATTTTGATGCTTCTTCAAGATTAAAAATTATTTTCTTTTGCCTTTGGTATCAATAAAATTCTCATTATATATTCAAGGAGACAGTGAACTAAAAATTAAACCGTGTGCTTCTGAAGTTTAATTCTCCATTTCTTGGCCTTATACCAGAGCTTGAACTCGTCCTAAGTCCTATACGATGCTAAAACAACATTAAATTTCCTAAATCGACTTGCTGATAACGCGACAAAGTCAAAGAAAATAATATTTTTTGCTGTCTACGTGCAGACCAAATGTAAAATGATCTAATTGCCTTAATTTGTTTTATGGTGTCTACAAAGATTAATTCTAAAAATGCTTTCCAGTGCAATGCTAAATTACGTCAAATGTTTAAAAAAATAAAAATCGGGATATAGGATGTTTTTTTCCCCAGTTTTATTTAAGAATTTTTGCGAATTTGCCCTCAGTGTTCCATGCACTCTGTCTGATTTAAAGAATTAACTATTTATTTTGGTATATATTATCTACAAACTCGAATAGTGGTTGATTTTTATCCATTTTATTATTATCTATGGCGATGTAAGAAAATTTTGTGATTTTTAATTATGAGAGAGTATCTAAACGACCGAAATAGCAAAATGCTCAAGTATGGATGAAACGAGGGGTCAAGTAAGAGTACATAATGAAGCTGGAATGTCAAGAGCCCTACTCCATTTGAATTCAGACAACACTGAATTGGCCGCCTTCTTACATGGATCATAATTCCTTTGGTAAATCCAAATATTCCAAAGCTCAATTTTCGAGGTTTGATTCCTAGATTTCTGGGTAAGTTCATGTCCACGACAATCAGCACATGTTGGCTAGTTGTTTTTGTTGAATGCTTGGCCTTGCCACTGCGCTTTATTTATACCTTTTTACATCATGGGCAAGTAGAAGCTAACAGAATTTTAAAACATGGCAGAGCTTATTATTGAAAAGACTCTATTGACTAATAATATTAAGAATAATTGCCTTTTTTTAATAAATAACTTGTTTAAAAAAGTCCTTATTTATTTTCTCACTAATGTTTATTTTCTTTCCAATTCGTACGTGAAGCATTCTTTTCCATCTTTCTTTATATGACTTAAAAGTAACATCTGTGGGATTCACAAAGCTGACAAGGCTGATTGAATCACGTGCGCTAGAACTTTCTAGGAAGTGCGGATATGTAACCGATTGTGTAGAGAACAAGTGCGACGTGTGTTCAGAGACCTCCTCAACCAATCAGCAATTAAGATCCCTGCAGCTTAGCGTGGTTTTGTATTTAATGCCTAAGCTTTTAAGGGCACCCACACGGAAAGAGTTTGACGATAAACCTTCTCCACTCAACGTCCTTCTGGTTCTTACCACTTTGGGCATAGCCTAACTAATTTGGGAGTAAATTGGTAATAGAGGACTCTGCTAGAGGCTGTTTGGACTGCTTAGGAGGATTACTTAGGTGTAGCATTCGCTACACATCTAAATGTAAATAAATACAAACAGTTTTGTACTTTCCCATGTTGTACCTAAGTATAAAGAAGAATAGTGGTCAACTGATACTTTCAAGGTACATTTTAGCTTTATCGCGGCCTTTTCTTATAAAATAAGCGAGACATTATCTCTATTTTAGTTATTTGTGGTTAGTTTCAATGCATATTTGGTCATTAGAATTAGCTTTTGTATTTATGTATTTTGAATGATTGAATTGTATGAACAAGGAATCAAATATTATTAGACTACAATCTATCATAAACAAATTTCATTCCACATTGCCTTTGTGCTATTCGTGCAAATCATTCTCATTTGTGCCCTAAACGATATTTTGTGTACGATTAAATGCATAGTGAATGATTTCCCATGGTAAATTATTGCTTAATTATAAGTTATTATTACGCCAGCAGCAAATGAAATCTAAATTGTAATAACTGCCGGAAAACAGATCCCTGGAGCTTTGCTCTAAATGTAATGTCAATAAATTTCAGCCACTCAGAAACAGCAGGGTTTGCAATGATTCGCGTAACTATTATTATCAGAAGCTTGACAGTAAATAGATTGTTTGAATTTAAGCAGATTGAATTGTAGTTTATTTTCAGATGTTCTTCCAATGGAGATAACGACAGCATGACAGACACTGTCAATTCTCGATTTGGGAGGTTATTTTTCAGTAACCACTAATTTCCAATGGCTTTTTTACCGAGTGTCATTTAAAATGCACAATCTTAAATAATAATAAATTTACCTGGGTAGTTTTCACCTAAAATTAAAAAAGAGTGTCCACTTTATCAACAGTAATTTTAAGGGTATTTAGAAAGTTATTTTTCTTCTAGTGGAAAAATAATCGAAATCTAACTATTAGGAACAAGAACAAATGCGGAATAGCACACTGAACCCACTTGCATTGCTTCGCATTCTAGATTATATTTTTCATTACTTACTCAGGCGAGATTCATTACACATTGCTGTTAGACAGACTTCCTCGGTTGCTTAACTCTCAACCTAGTTATTGTCTGTATTTAAAAAAAACACTGTTTTAGAACAGCTTTCCTTTTATATCTTTAGTCCTTGCATTTCTTATCTTTCTTTTCCTCGTACCCTTTTCAAAAGCTTGAGAATTTTAAGACAGTTATTTAGAAACCTTCCAAACAGAAATTTCAGAAGAAATTGTTTGTCCAAGTACTGACTGCAATTCTTAAAAAGTCGTATTTTACAGACCATTACAATGGCTAGAAAAAGGCACTTTAAAAGATATAAACAACCCTTTTATCCCATTTGCCATTTTAATTTGTCGGTGTCCATTACTGATAATTTTAAATGATGAAACAGAGGAAATCATCGCGTTTCATCTGAAATCATGACATTTCGTTAAAGTAATTCTAAATGAAACATATTTTTGATTTGTACCTCTTTTATTAAACAAGAGGGTCAAGCAAATTTCTACATCATTTATTCCAATTCTTACAGTTTTGAAAGACCAGAAGATTAAACCATCTGCTTAATCTAAATGTTTTGTATCATAGCATGTAACTCAATAACTGTTTGAAATGTTTTGAATAATTTGCAATTTTGCTTTTTGGTTAATATTATTGTTACGTATTCACTTAAAATTTTAAATTAATCTTTTTAGCATAATCGCAAACGTTTTACGGGGCAAAGCCCCACATCATTTATTTAAGAGCTTCTAGTTTTAGAATGCAGAAGAAGGAAAAACAAGCGGGTGAGGCAAGCGTTTAGCTTTGTTTCTCGTTCGATTTTAACTATTCACAACACCGCACCGCTGTCAGTTTTCCCTTTGCTTGATTAATGAAGCTTACAGAAAGTCACTTTTATGAAGCACAGCCAAGGTCCCTTACTTGGGCCTGTCTAAATGTTGGACATCCATATCTGATGTGGTGTGCTTGTACAGCTAAGCGAATCCTTCTATAAAAATAGAAACAGTAGACTGTATTAATAAATCACCTCAGTGTAAGTACAATCCTTATCTAAATATCAAGCTTAATAACACAAATCTTATATTGAATTTATAATTCCCAAGCCAGCTGAAGATAATTCTATCCAAAACTAATACTTTCACGAGTTACTCTTATTAAAGACAGTTAATCAGTGTGATTGGCAATTTCATTACCACATTTACTTCAACTCTCCTATGTTAAGATGATGTAAACTGCCTAATGTCATGGCGAATCATTCTACTTTCTCAATATTTGAAAGAACAAATTAATTGAAGTGACAAGACCGAATACCATGAGTAAACAATCGGTAAATAAGCACCGAATATCGTGGAGGAGGATTGGCTTTGTAATCCAAGTTACGTATCTGAACATGACCTACTCATAATTTCAATGAAATAGGGCTCAATTTTCGATCTCTCCCTTATCATTTATTAGGTTTCTTATTATCCGGTCTCAATTGCTTTCATTTTTCAACCGCAGACAAACTAAGGAGTTTAGAATTGTGAAATATTCGGCAAATATCTGTAGGATCCTTTTCACTCACTCCACGAAGCTGTGTTGTGGTTCTTCATGTTTTATTAAGCGTTTCTATGTAGAAACTCATAAAACGTCTTGTTTAAGCTACCACTGCTGTATGTTTGTACTCTCTAGAGGGGTTGTACGTGTTTATTTAACTCCCCACAATTGCCGAGCTGACTCACCTCTGGGATTGCAAAAACACTACCGACTCGAATCTGCTTGACTTTCTTTCCCCCAGAGATCTTTGCAAGGTTAAAAATCTGCACTAGTCTGATTAAGCGTACTTACCATTTCTTACTCGATTGAATTACTCCAAATTACTTCGATTTGTGTAGAAGGCATTGTGTCTTCTAACCAGGGTTGATTAACCGGAAGGACTTTTTGGAGGTTCCACTGAAAAATTCTGTCCAGGTTTGTTTATTGCAGTTAAAAGTCACGCGATGGGACTAGCCGGACTTGAATTATGCCGTCGGAAAAACATTTGATTTATGTTCGCTTTCAGAAACCTGATTCCCTCAATATGTTCACGCATTGTTGTGGGAACAATGATACGACTCCCTTTCTACCAGCTTAGAAGATATGCATGAAATGAATGCAAAATAATGTTAAATTGAAATATTTGAAAAAAATGTGTGAATTTAACGTTGAAATGTGCAATGAAATGAGACAAACGCTCCACATAGCCAGAGAAATATTTTCCTTAAGAAATTTAAGAAGTTAGCAGTTGAAATAACAAAAAGTTAGTGGAATTTAATGAAATCCACTCCTCACAAGTTTAGTTTCCGAATTCCTAACTAGCAAATAAACTTGAAAACCGAAAGAGCATATAAATTTAAAATAAATCCCATCAGAAGAGATAAACAAACTGAAGTCAAGATGAATTCAGGGATGCCATGGATTTTAATGACCCTTATTTCACTTTTAAACTTGGCAAAGAATATGCAAGCTCATTCACAATTTTCAAAAGACGGTTTGAATAAAAGCGTTTCCAATGAGTTGTCGCAAGTAGCAGCTCTGGTTCAAATTTTTATATCGGCTTACTCTTACTATTTGTAGCTTTGCTTAAGATGTAATACTGATTCTACTGTATACATTAGCGGAGAATTCTGAATACCGACATCTTAATAACCTCTATTTTTAAGGATTTGAAAATCAAATGGGGAAATATTTACCCCTTAAGTGGTTGAATTGATCAGGTTTTCTTAGTGTCTGAGTTTTTATTATTGATTTCAAAGAATTTTCTTATACTGTTATATCATTTCATTTCTAACGCATACACCCCTTGGAGATTTTGCTTAACAATTTTTGAAATTAGAATTTCAGCCAAGACTGACTGGTTTTATCAGTGAATTTCTATTCGTTCCGCCAGATCTACCTTTGCTTTTTCTTTGCTCTAAATTTCCATAATTTTACCGCAAATGATTAAGAATTCAATTACTCACAGTCATTCAAAATTGGAGATCCGTTTTGAACTGAATGTGAGCAAAGAAGGTTATTATGAAACCCATTTCGTCAAAAAGAATTAATTGAAGTAAGAGTTGTATAGGAAGATGTTTTAGCTCTCAATATTACATTAATTGATGGGAAAGGAGAGCAAAACTCTAAGATATGAGACCCGAAATGTGAAGATAAATATTGACCTTGGGCTACATCTGATTTCGTTTCGCTCATTTATGCTTGAAGCCCTGCTTGGTCTGCACTTAATTTAAAAGCTCTTCGTCGGATTTTGGAACTTTATAACAGATTTTTCCCATTTCGTCAGTTTTTTTACCATCAAAACTGGCATTTATTCATCTGATGGCAGAAGAAAGCGTACATTTGAAGCTGCTCAGATGTAAGTGGTTGCGTCCAGTCCTTAGCTAAAGGGACTGGACGTATTAATGTGTTTGCTTGAGTTTATTTCCTTTCTAATATGTATCATTGTCTCTAAACACAGAACAGTTCTTAATTTTTAAAATTGTGTATTTGCTCATAGCAAGCTGCTCTCAAAGACACGATGATAAATTCAACCGAATTTCTAAATAGAGATGCTGCGCTTCTCCTTTTATTCGTCATTCCACCCATGCTCCTAGCCCAAAATTTCAAACTCAAGAGAACAACATTTGTAAAAAATTGCCACACTGACGAATTCACAATCGGTTGTATTCGTCATTCATGCATCTACTGTGAATTTATCCCTGCAGCTTGTTTTAAGTTCACAGCATATGGGTAGAGCGTGTGACCAGGATGAAGGCGGAGGACATTCAAACATCTGTCAATTCGGAGGAGTACAGTGTGAGTCCTATCAAATAATACTCATTCATCATCGAATGTGACATTGTACACATATGAGTACACACGAGGGTTGAATTGGGTTGGGCTAATTACTGGACACCACCATCTATTAATTTATCTATCCACCCCATCCTTCCATCCCTCAAGTGATTAAATACCTTCTATCTTTACCCTGTGAATTTTCTCACGTATGTGTGTAATTCAACCTGTCAAGTTAATGGGATACATCTCGATCTCCCTCTACCCAACTCCATAAAGAATGAAACGGAACAGTCAGCTGTCTCTCAAGGGGGTTAATGTAGTATGGGCAACATTAATAGCTGGAAGGTTCTTTACCTACCTGGGAACTCAGAGATGTGGAAAGATTGGCTATTGGTCGATCTTAAAGATGAACTGGTTTTTTCCTTCTCAATTATTTTGCGGGCGGAGATACGATATGATTTACGGAGATTTGGAGAAGGATTTTATTTCTCATGTATTATTTATCCAAGGAAACAAATAGTATTCACTTCAAAAGAACGCTGTGATAGTTAAAATGTCTCTGTCAGCCTCATCTAATTAGTCATAGCCAAACGATGCTGAGAAAGAGCGAACTTTCAGTTAAATCAGCTGGTCAACAAATTCTAAGTAGTAAGAACGTGAACTTTTCCAGGAACCCAGGGTCAAATTTCAGGAAGTGAGCTTTTGAAAATTTGGAGTTTACACATCATGCTTCTTAGCAAAAATTGAATAACTAATCACTTCTGGGATCCAAAAAATTATGATTTTTGACATCCTGATTTTATCATGTACTCCAAATCGACATCCCCTCTCATTCCATCCCTCACTGAACTATTTAACTGTTCAGGTAGTATCTCATGAGTAGAACTTGTACATGTAGGTTGCATTGCCATGAGTATAATAAGCTAAAGGAGAGCAAGATATTCACAACTCTCATTTTGGCAAAGCAACTGAAATCAAATAGCATTAAAGTTCAATAAAGAGAAAAGAGGAAAAGATTGGATAGATAGTGAATTTGATTGTCGAATTCACTACTTCACTTCCTAAAATTCAAATGTTATGATTCATTTCGTTGATTACTGATCAAATTACTGGTTCACACTATTATTATTTGCATAGCCTGTACTCCTAGTCTTCTGCCTTCTTCTTTTACTACAGTGCTAAGTGATTATTGAAATAATCAAATTACTCTATTTTCCGTAAAAGAGAGTTGCATAATAAAATTCCTCTATTGTGGTAGTTTTAGGCTTTAAACAATAAAAAATATATTTATTCAAACAGATAATTAGTAGAGGTTTGTTTCATAGATACGAAATGGATAGAATAGGCATATCTTCCAATCCCTTATGGTTCGATAGAATTCAGTGATTACCCTCCTATTACCTTGAGCCATCTCTCTAAAGCAGTTGTCGATTGTACCCCTTACGATTTCTAAAAAATTCAAAGATTACACACATTGGAATTAAGAGAGGAGTTGCTCTGTGAGTCCTTTTTTTCGTGAACAAAAGTATAATTAAAGGCTTTCTTACTTATGGATGTCTGAATATGCATTATCTTTTTACGCATTTTTCACATTCACTCTGTACTTCAAGTATCATATTTTGAATATGCATGAAGGCGATAGAAAGTACACTTTTTGCCTGCACCTCTTTCTTGTGAATAGGTCCAAACACGCGTATTTTATTCTTTACTTCCTTAAATTCCTAGAGTTAGTATATATTTTGACAGTCAAACATGTAAATTCAGAGATTTAATGAATAAAACTAAGAGAGTTAGGGGGAGGGATGGGATTCTGACAATTGAATTTGGAGTTTATTCTTAAAGGAAAACTTAATCATTAAGTGTTTTTTCACGAAAAAGATCATTGGATTGTAATTAAATTTTGAATCGTACATAAGATTCGCCTACACTTGAAACTCCGTTAAAGCATCAATGACCTCGAGTTACGACAACAGTTCTAGATGGTCTGATTGTGCATTTCAGATATTATCCTTCATAATCTTTCTACCGAAAAGTAGCTAATTCCCAAACTCCACAATGTATCGATGATATAACACTCGTTTGTCCACTAAAAAGCCTCGAAATATCTAACAGGGAGCTAATTTCTATCCACCCTGCAATGACCAGGTCTGATTATAAATCCTGAGTCAAAATGTGTTTTCTTGTTTGGATACTCAACAGAACTTGTCAGTGGCTTATCCACAAGCGGGTAAATTGGGTATATTTTATTCCCCTTTCAGTCACTAAAACCATTTAACTTGATGCTTACTAGACTCTTATTCTTTAAGAATAGTTCTAAATTTTTCAGCTGTAAATTTTAACATTTACTGAAGGAAAATCCTCTTCCTTCTCGTATTTTGCACTTTTGGAGGAGGAGAAATTTCTATTCGTTTCTATCATATGACATAATCAAGCACTGAGCTATGCGTGAGAAAGTCGGCATCTTCACTAGCTTGACTTCACATCATTTGAGGTTGCTTGTTCACGAGGTCTCCGAATATTTTGCTGTTGGGTGGTTAAATTGAAGGTGCGTCATCATTTTCTTATAAATTACTAACTCACTGACTCTCTTTCCATCACAGTGTATCCTGTGATTTCAAGTCGCCAGATTGCTACTTCCGCTCGTGGATTAATTTAAAAGTATATCTGCTGTCTTTCTCCCTTTCTCTCACCGAATGCCATGATTTTATTCTCTACCCGGCTCTTTTATGTGCTGAATACATCTTCATAGACAACTACAACTACAACAGTTAGGTAGATGGCAATATCGGATAGTGATTTACGACCGTAAAGAGAGTGCTTTCAATTGTGGACACCAGTTGTTATACCATATTGTGTCTTGAATGAAAATATTATCAGGCTTTTGAGACCACCATTTTCAATAAATTTCTCTCAGCTTGCATTTTGTTAGGAAAATGAACTCACGAAAAACTTATAAAAATTTCCAGATCTCTAAGGTGATGGGGAAGTAAGTTTCAATGAAAATCTTCATGTGCTTAAATTGTCAGGGGTATTTCATATGATAGAGCCGCTCACCTAGAATGAACATGCTAAAAGCAACTGCCATTCAGTTTTCAATTCCATAAGTTCTGTAATGAAACTATGAGGGGCGTTTGGAACTGCGGACAAATGTTTTTTTAAATTCAAATTTAAAATAAAACCTTTTGGTATGTGTGCTCTTCGTAGGCTTCATTTTTATAAAAACACAAATTGTTTACACTTGTTAGAGTTCCTGAAATCAGAATGCTCCGTCTCATTTACGTTGTGTGTTTATGTTATTAATCCCTCTGGAGTGTTGGAAGTGATTCTTTGCCAGAAATATAGCTACAGCAATAATGATCATAAAATGGTGAAAGGAACTTCATGTCAAGGATATGATTTAAACAAGAGGATATATAAATTTTAGTATAAAGTTTATTAATTGACAATTCAATTGGCATTTGAATATTTCGACTACGAAATACGAAGATTCTCCTAATGCTTGAGTTAGATTTAATGTCACTTTCCTCTAAAAACCTTCCTGCCTATGGAAATTTGGATATCACCATGGCGAAAGTGACACAAAGTGTCTGTTACCATACAAAAGACGATATCTCATTCCAGAAGAAGGAAACAACAACAATCCAAGTTATTAATTATACAGTTTTTATATAACAAAGTAGTTCCAAAACTTATTTACGTTGTTGGTTCATACATACAGCATAAAGATGAAGCATTATTTTGATAAAATTGGTAGAAGATAAAATATTACTTTCGTCAGGGAAAATAGTTAGCAATTTTTTTGAAAACCTTATTTCCCATTTGACAATGCTTTGCATGTGAAAGAATATTTTTGTTCATTTCACATTTCTCAAAATGAATCTTATTAGTTTTGAGGAAGAAAAAGCAAAAGCTTGAAATTGAATACTTTAAAATATTTAGTAATAGTGTCTATTTCATTCTCATAATTAAAGAACGGTTAGCTAACAAAAATTACGGTTACAACATATTATAAATTAATGGATGAACAGCTAAAGCCTTGGGAAAGAGTAGGGCATTTAGTCCATCAAAGCCGTAATAATTAAATCTTCTCTTCTCGGCAGCAGAACATATGGGGCTACATTTTTAAACGATCTTTTGAAGAAGCTTCCTCTGAATCCAATGTCAAAACTGAGAATAAGATTCTGATATGTATAGTTTTTAGCCATCCTTGTCATTTATTAGGCCTAAAATACCCGGATACTTGGTACTGGGAGTCCTTGTTGATCGCCGTGCCCGAGGAACAGTGACACTGTGGATAATGCAAGATCACTGCCTCCTTTTCTGCAAACATTCACGTACTGTTGACATCTTTGCACTTTACCATTACGCTCAAATTCTTATAAGGTAGAGATTTACGGAATTAGGGACAGGAATTGATGTCGTTGGCTATTTTAATCATGACAGCCTCCTTAGCGACCTTGAATTTGTGTAAATTTTCTGTTTAATTCTCCTAGTAGTCTGATGATCCAAAAGAAGCTTTCGGGAAAGAAAATTTTGGAGATTTTTCATAGCAAAAAGAAGGCGAAGTCTTCTTTGTTGAAGTTTGGCTGCAGGATTTCTCAGAGAAATACGATGAGGCAGCTCTTCATGTGTCATTAGCTCTGTGAGAGTGAAATCCTATGATCAGCCCTTTTGAAGCATTAAAGAGCAATTAATGGATTGCTTTTTTATTGCTTCACACTATAACACAAAACTCTTAACAAAACCGAATGAATGAACAGATTTGATTGACAATGGCAAGTGGTTTCACTAGAGCAAAATTCGCGTTAAGCTGAATAAGTGTGCGTAATTATATATGGGGTACTATTTATGTGTGACTCTTGTTTGACGAGGATTTAAAAGCCACATCACTCTTTCCCAGGCATTATCTCATGAACTCGATATTTGCTAACTGTAATTAGGAGACAAACGTTAGTGCAAATAATTTAATTAAAGTTACAACGGGTCAATAGCTAATAGATACATTAGCATCTTAGAATTTTTGGGGCTAGGGTGAAAATTATGAGCTATCTTAGAAGGTCTAATTGCCTATCTGCGATCTAAAATGAGTGATTAGATATGAAGACACTCTGAAACCCCTTCAACTGCAAATGTTCTTTCCCGCTACAACACCGATTAAGGTTAGATGATAAAAGTTAACCAGAAATCGATTTTCTCACTCAGGATGGTCAATGATACCAACTCTCAATCCAAGATGAGCGTTGATAAATGGTCTTGGTAATTATTACAAGAAACCAACGTGGTTGATAATTCGAATCACTCACTTTGCATAGATGGCTATCAACCCCATAATCTCCGGTTTGTTTTGTACACATCTCCATCACTACGTCAGCTTTTCACGTTCTTCAATTTAAATAATCAATAATCGGTAAACAAGAGCAACTTACGCTACTTACAAAGTATTGATTTGTTATGAACAGAAATAGCTATTTTTCTTACTTTAATTGCCTCCCTGCTTTTTTATTTCCATCATCATCATCACGTGTTAAGTTGATAAAACTGTCATTAAAAGTTTCCATTTTTTAGAATTGTAGGCAATCATTAGCTCTCCAGATGGCAGAATAAATTGAATACGATTTCAAGTGAACGTTATCTTGAATTTCTAGGAGGTAATTATTTCATGTAATCTGGATTTTAAACTCTCTATAACATCTACTACCTTGGCTTTGCCTTAGTCATTGAATGAAGTGTACACTCTCTGTTTTTTACTCTTTCGGATTCTTTGCTTGTACACCTTTATTCCTGTTAAGAGATGAGTGTCTGTTATCTGTTACAAGTGTCACATTTAACTCGTCACTCTTGCTACACTTGCCGTTCTGCAGGTTTTTACCTACAGAAGTAGCAATCTAGTGAAATCAACAGTTGCTTTCATTTAAATTTACGCTTGGGGTTATAATTGAATAAACGTGTTATTATACCGCCGCTTGACCATGGGAAAGTATTTATACGCGGAAACACTTAGATAGTCCGACAGAGAATGAAGGGAGGAGGTCAAGTAGAGAATAATGTTAGGACATCAAAAGAGTGTTATATAAATTACGAATTTACTTATCTTAATAGGTGTAGTACTAAAGTCTCAAATACCAACTACGAGACCTAAGTTTCTGTTCAGAAATCCTTGTTATTTTGGAAAACTGGATGGTCAGTCATGCTATTTTAATACATTTATCTCAGCTAATATCCATCGGCACCTTAAGATTCAGGGTTTAGATTAGAGTTCACCTCAAATGAACTCTATTGAGATCCGCTGAGTTATGATCAAGTAGGATTATCCTAATTTCTTGATCTTCGGATTTACTTCTTGAATTAAAGTAACACAACTGGCCTTTCTAATTAATCAACCGAATGAATAAATGGAATGATTCACGAAATTTGAAGTTTTGGACGTGAAGCAGTGAACTATCCAGTATAAAAAAGGTTGTGCAACTCGAATCCAAAAATCTAATGAATTAAGACTTTTTTCAAGGGAAGTAATCATTTAAAATGGAGTATCTACATAGAATTTTGAGTCTGTTAATATTCCATCTCAACGGTAATTCAATGTCTCAGTAACTTTCAGAACAATGAACGAAATAAACTAATGAGTTTAAATGTTTTATACATTATCAGTAAGCAAAATCGAATATTTTAGATAGCTTGAACAGAATTCAAACAATTCTGTGAAGAGAATTTGTTTCTCTGGCACTTGGTTTTCATATTACTGTTCCTCAATGCTTATGCTTGGGAATGAAGTCATGTCACAGTTGCATTATTCGTAAATTTGACGATAAATCGATTTCCCATATCAAAAGCTCTATATCATTTGTTTTCTTCCTTTGAATCTGGATAGATAGCTAAAAACAAGGTGGTTACCAGGGAGTGACAAAAAGTTTAAAGGATAAGTTCTCACTAATATATTACGATGACTTACGAAGCCTCCATCCACATAATAGTATTTGTTGAGATCACTGAGCAGAACCTATTACCCATCACAAGTGCTCTCATGATTGTATTTCCTGATCCTATTTCAGTACAGCATTTATTTATAAAATCTAATCTCACTTATATGCACTTGGGTTGAATTTATGAAAAAGTGACTTTTATCTGTAATAGATTAACTTAAAATCTCATCGTCATTATCATCATCACATTTTTCACTTGAAAATGTAAATTCAAATTAACACATGGACTGAAAAGTCCTGGGCCTAACACATAGATGGCGCTAGTTTTATTGCAGTCACCTTTTTTTCAGTTGATACTAACCTTCAAAAGACAGCTCTTAAAATTTCATGATATTCTATTCATTAGTTTGTGAGTTATTGTGCTAAGAGTGACGCTACTTTTGTTATTTTCAAAAAAACGGATCAAACACAATTTCGTGTTTTAATTATACACTGCTTCTTGATGGGAAAAAATACCGTTCAAGCAAGACAATGGCTTGAAAAGTGTTACGGGGACTCGGCTCCATCAGAAACAGCAATAAAACGTTGGTTTGCTGACTTCAAACGTGGTCGTAGAGACACCGACATCGAGACACACAGAACGCAGTGGACGTCCAAATGAGGCGGTAACACCAGAAAACGTAAAAAAATCCACAAAATCATTTTGAATGATCAAGAAGTGAAGTTGCGTGAGTTAGGTGACATCGTAAAGATATCAAAAGAACGT
>CAADRB010000009.1:1047806-1072210 GCA_900708905.1 Hymenolepis diminuta
TTGAACCAAAAACTGTGTTTTCTTTGTTAGGCCCGGGACTTTTCAGCCCATGTGTTATCTGAGAACGTATTGCTACGATCCACTTTTCTCAATTACCTTGCGATTTGCTAGATGCTCCTATTTAATTTTTAAAAAGAAGTGCACAATTTTAAATAGGATTAGCATCTTGATGCGCCTTTATTGACATGTTGTAAGTGGGCTTGCAAATTCCTTGAAATATTTATCTGTATGTATAAAACAGAATTAAATAGGTATTATTGTTCGGTCATAGTGTTGAATTAATAAAATAAAGTGGAAATAAGTGTCAGTGGCTTAGTGGTTAACTCGTAAGTAGACCAAGTCAGGAGTTAGTTCGATACTCATTGATAAATTCAAGCGAATAAAATGAGTGACCTTGGGGAAATCCCGTGGCCAAGTTTTAACGAAGAATACTATCTCTTTAGGTTACTGTTAAAAGTCTCCCAAGTTTCTTTGCCCTAAACTTCTTGCGAGTCATCAGCTGCCAAAAAGAGCTAGAAGGAAAGCCCATACAAATCGATCGAACGCTGAGGAAGACTTCGGTTTGATAGTACTGCCATGATTGATAAAACAAAAAATATCAACTCCTGTTTCTGAAAGTATAAATTCTTAACTCAATGGAATTAGAACAAAGAACCATTGAAGAGTAAAGCAGCCAACTATATTCAGGTGTTCTCAGAAAATCAAGACTTTTCGAAGAAATTTCTGTTCCTCAGATGAAATGATCATCAAGAACTTCCAGTGTACAGTTTCCAATTGTCTTAAGATTTATGAAAGATAATAGTGCCCGAACTATCACAGAATGTTAACCTCAGCGTTGGCATCCAATTTAATGCGAGTCTCTTCAAAGCATCTGTTAAAAATGCAACGGCGTGGCTGGGTAGTGAAAAGTAAATATTCGGAATCGCATGTTCAAAAGCTTCCTATACTTCCCCCAACTCATTTTCTTACAGCCAAGGCTATGCATTTGTTTGTCCGAATATTATAATATACATCATCTTTGTAAATGAGTGCATTTAGTGTAGAAAAAATCTGGCTTATTCTAACTGAGGAAATAATAAAGGATAAGTATCGCATGAAAAGTTTTACTTAAATGTTTTAATGATTTAATTAAGTCGGAACTACTCTGTGACCTATCATTAATTACCAAACGCCTCGGCAACGATTCTGAATGGATTACCTCCTGTACCAGTGGTGTAATTTACCTTAGGCGAAATAACTTATACCCTAGGGAGACGTGGACTTCCGGTGACCACATATTATCAACCAACAAAGCTCCCCACTGAAGTCGACTGAATCAACCACTTGACCTTAGCTGTACGTAAAAATTAGCATTTAGCATATTTTCCGATCGCAAATAAGAGGCAAGCCATTCTAGGGTAGTGGAAATGAAAGTATACTAAATCAGATATTTTGGATATGAAAGTCCGTTTACCAAATCTAACTTCAATGGCGAAGAATGCTCAACTATGTATCTGGTCGACATCTGCAGAAATGTGTTTTTATTTGACTGATCAAGGCGCTACACCGGATATATTCGAAGATCTGCATATAATACCGATAGCATCAATATGCTTTTAAATCTTTTTGGTCTGTCAAAACTTCTGAACCGATTTCTAAGAAATGAAGAATTAGACGGTAGAATATTTGCTTAGTTTTAGTCGCCAATTTCAGGAGCAAAAATAGGAATATCCCCGTAGTAAAGCACTGAATAGAAGTATAGTTAATAGTGGTAACGCAAAGAAAATTAATTTACTGCATTCCACTGTATATTTCACACGTAAACGCATCTTCGCTTTTTTCTCTGTTTACTCCACCATTTAACTTCCCTAATGCGAAAGGAGGCATCAAATAATTGCTTGATCAACGATATCCATTCTCGATAAGAGAGGAATTAAGATCATTTCAACAATTCTTCACACATGAACTAAAAACCGTGATGAAGGACCGAGATATCTTTAAAGCAGTTTACTCAGTATTGAAATGTTTTATACGATAATGTTCTTAAATATAGAATTTTTATTTTCAATATATACATATAAACATGAAGTAATTTATGCACTTTTTAGGCTGAGAACAATCAATTCATTATAATTACCCGAGTAACGGATTTTTTTATCAAGCCCAGTATCAAGATGGGAAAGAATCTGGTGGACCTGTTTGATCTCATGTTTCAATCATTTTTTCTTTTAGCATTCATGCCTTATTGCTGACAAACCCAATTTGACCAAATAATGGACTTCCAAATAAACTAATTCTGAGAACTATCGAAAGTGTCACTACTGATTCTGGTAATTCAACCACTGAAATTCGAAGACGTTGCATCAGATTTATCCAGACATTCGAGCATTGCTCTCTTTGTTTCGGTTTCTCTTTATCTAGCAATCAGTGTCATAACATTTTTGTTCCCGAACTCACACTCATCAGGAGCTTAAATATTCTCACACTCACGAGGTTACATTTTGTGATTTTAAGGAGAATTTTTTAATAAATTCTTCAGACAAGGTTGTCTAGCCCTAATGAGATTTTCCATACGCCGGTATCCATTTGGCCTTGAAATTTGGCTAATCTGAATGGCTATTTGCTTTCTGGATTAAAACAGTCTTTAAGTTAGACGATATGAATATATACTCATTTACCTCATCGACTAATGGAAGTTCTGAGGAACCTGAACCTCTTATGACCTTCATATCTCATAATGAAGTTCCCCCTACATGACCCCAAACACCTATATTTGGTGCAATATTTTCTTCTCATATAAAACTAGAAAGCGGTTTTAAAAGGAGGACTCAAAAGGTTTATATAACGTAATATTGTCATGGTAAATTCCCCTTTAAGAAATACTCAAGTTTAATGAATCGTAGTAGAGAATCCCAAGATCTCATCTTTGAATTTATTCTGGTAAAAAGGGTTGTATTTGAAGGATAAATTACCAAACATCTTGATATATCTAACTGAAGAACCCTTATAACTTTGTAACAGTAATGTATATAGCTGATTATCGCTATAAAGAATGATTAGGTCAGTGTTTGATCATGAATATTTAAAAGAACTCTTTACACAATGATTCTGATTACACTTGTATTTTCATTCTTTTATATGATAGGTGAGAAGATTTGATAGCTTATTCCTATAAATCAGTTTCATCATAAACCGGACAGATCAGGTTAATTGGTCAAAAAAAGGAATCTACCGAACCTCGTCCAGTTTAGATTTTTTAAATATGGTTCAAGAAATGAACATTTATGAAAGAAATGATCAGTAAAATGATGAGAGATTTCTTAGAGCCTATTAAAAACAGAGTAGCTCAAAAAAGTTCCTAGTAAGTTTCTTTTAATAAAAGAAAGAGAGCAGAAATTGGATGAAAAATACTGGGATTGCAGAAGTTGTCATTGGATTTTTACTTCATTCAGTATCAGTGAACTATAAAGATATACAAACGAAGATATATAATTTTATAAGTTATGAATTTCAAGGAGTGATATTTGTAAAATTTTTAAGATATTTAACTTTGAAATATTCCATAAATTCGGCTATTTTATTTCTGTTTCTGCAGTTTTAAGAAATTTGCTAAATTTTATACACCATTTTTTCTTCTTTAATGCCTTCTTATGATCAAAAATTACGGAAATGATAATTAGAATTTAAGCGGAAGCCTAATATATATTGATTATTAAAGTGCCGACGATGTCATTCAAATTTTGTCTAAGTAGTATGATTTTTCTCTGTCTAAAAATGGAACAATTACACGCTTTGAAATTCGTTGCGTTCGATCTCCTTTGATATTGCCATTAATGTGTGAGCATCTCTTTGTTTTCGTGTAAACATTTGCATGTTCTTAACTTTTTACTACTCTCACACGACTGTCTCCGAGACAGTTTTATGGCTTGTGAAAATGGGCTTTTCTTAGTTCGACTTATCCTGTAACTTACTCGATTAGCATTATAATAACATGTTTCAAATCCCCTGAAATCTCAAGCGTTAGATCCTCATGGTCGATGTAGATCCAGTATACGGGAGCCTTTTTGAGAAGCCATTTATTCCATTTTTCTCTTAACCGTGGTCTCTGATTTAGACCTTAACGTACACGTTTATCGTCAAGTCACAAGTGAACGTCCTATTTTATTTAGCTCTGTCATTATTCTGTTATTACGTTACTATGATTATTACCGCAGTGAATCTTAATCTGTATTTCAGGGGGTATCTGAACACGGGGACAGTAATACAGTCTGATTAAGGGTAGAGGAAAATTAAGTGGATTAGAGAATCTAATCAAAAGAATCCTTCTGATTTTGAATTTAAATTTTGGATTTACTAGGATTTTTACCATATACATCATGTGTATATTCCAAAAAGACGCTTCTTCCAAAGTTTAAGAGTAGATTTCAAGGTTTCTGGATGATTTTATATCCGCAACGCTATAGGTTTACTAGTTGTTTGATTAAATTTAGCGACTGGTCATACCATCTCAATGCATTTGTCACCCGCAATGGCCAAGAGTAAACTGTTGATATAAGCAAATACGTTTTAGCAGAGGAGAGCTCACTAGAGTTCACTCATTTTGTTGTGTTTCATAATATTTTTGAAATTTAGGTTTATCTGTTTGCTTCAGCCTTAGAAGACTAAATAAATGTTTCCTGGCCTCAGTGTTCATTAAAGCGCGTCCTCTGAATTCCCCCTAGAGATCTTTGGGTAGACTCCCTGAAAGCAATTTTTATTGAAAAATACTGCTCCAACATATTTAATTTTTTCCTCCTTTTTATATATTGTGTAAAATGTGGAATAAGTCCTGTGAAAAATACTAAAATATCGTCCAAGACACTTCATAAACGTCTTCATCTAATGTCATTTATGGATAACTTCACCAAGTGGTCTACGCAATGATAATGATTAACTTCCATTATGTGGTAATGAATATTGCATTCCGCAAGTAATGAGACAGTTTTATATACAATTTATTATTTTGCCTTTGTAGTTATCGGCTGGTCGGTGGAAGTCAACATAGAGCAGCACTCTAATTATTTATCTTCAAATAGCGATGATGGTTATCACTGTCTAGACATAAAGACCTCAATGAAGCAGAGCCCAAGGTCTAATTTGGAAAAAATTCGGCTGGCGGTTTTACGCCGGGGTGCCAAATAAGGGGGCAGATACTTGTAAGAAGCTTTAAACGGATCAGAAAAAATTTGATTTCAAAGCGAGAGTACAAATAACTAAATTTTAAAGTAAATTAGAGTTAACTCTACAATACTCTACCAGAAGTAATACAGAACGTTTATTTGTATTTCTCTCAGTATCAGTTGTTCTCCAATTTTATCATCTTTCTAGATATACTGTGTTGAGAAATTATTAATTTAATGACTTTTATAAGACAGACGAAGGAGTGTAATTTGACCTCTGGATGATGAGTGGAGGAGCATGATAACATGTATAAAAACTCTCGAAATCCACAGTCTCCTCGACTCCATCTTCATTCCCAGAGTAATCGCTTGAGAATATGACTATCAATGAAAAAAAGAATTGATGCGAGGAGTTGCACTAATTGATAAATCTTAATTGTGTGCCGGTGATGTAGTTTTAACGTTACGATCTACAAGTCATACTTCATGAGAAAGTATCGGTCTGCGTGTATCCAACCAACACGACGACCTTCTGTGCGGGTTAATCATGGTAGATGAATAACTGAAAGTGAGTATTTTTTTCTAATCAGGAGCCTAGGATGTCTGCATCTTGTCCAAATAAAATGATCAAATGCATTGTTCCACCATTTGCAATGAAAGCGGTTGTTCCACTCATTGGATGTCCGAATATAAGATTATTCCGTGGAATTCAATACAAATATTTGAGATATTTAATACCAAATTTCAAATTTAGAGTAGTACTTTTTAAATAGTAGTAAGGGTAAGATCACATAAAGCATACGAATTGGACAATAGGCTACACAGCTTTCAAATTCTTGTATGTTAAAGAGAGAGTTTTGTGGGGATTCAAGATTATCTTTTCTGCATTTAATTTTTTTTTCATCTTTTAGTTGTAAAGTTCGGTTCTAAAGGTCACGTTTATTGAAGCCTTTTCTCTTCATTTCGTTAAGCAGCCTTGAGTTTATATGCGAAAGTACACATTCGTCAGCAGAAAGAATAAGAAGAGTAGTTGCATGGTCGATTTCTTTACATACATGTTGTATTTGGCAAAAATAATATTTTAATTATGATTTCGTTTACGTTTAATATTGAGCAGGTAGAGAACATAGTGAATTGCACTATCCCTTTTTTAAAAAAGGTTAGATGTGTCTTTTTCAGTAGCAATGAAAAGTTAAGGGATTGGTGCCATCTTTCTATTTATAATGGTAATTAACCGTCTAAGTAAATCTAATTACCCATCAAGTTACAGTCGGTTGCGAGGAGTTACATCTTTAGGTTGTATTGATGCTAATTGATGCTAAATGATGCGTAAATAATCATCTATACTACGAATATAAAGCTGAGGATATTTGGAACGACGACTTGTTGCATGATTAGGTAATTAACAGTTCATTCAAAAGGCCTATGTGCCCCAGTGGAGAAGTCCTAACATATGCGTCTGGAAAATTTGAAATCCCAATACCAACGTCCATTTTTGCCCTCTAATGATCACAGTAGCTTACTGAATCGAGTAGTTCTTATCATTAGAGGAGTAACAGAACGTAATCTAAAACAGAGGTATTCCAGAACCCTCGAGATTAGTGCAGAAATGTTCTTTAAATGGGTTCGGAAATTATCTCCGATCCCAAGGCTCACACATATTCCATGCGTAAACAATTCAGTGCACTACGAAAATAAAGATGGGAACATTTCTTACACAGTTGAACACGATTATGCAGAGAATAGTGACTTATATTATCGCTCTGAACTCAGTGGATTTAAGCAGGATATATACTAGGCGATGTGGCTCTCAGTTTTATTCAATGGTACTTGATTCAATTTTGACAGTTAATTTTGAATTCCCTTGTTTCACTTCTTATTATTTTCATACCCCATACATCACATCTTTAGATCAAAAATGTGCTCGTTTCTTTCATCTATTAAGTTTTTATTATCAACGATTAAAAGAGATCGTCGCAAAGTAGCACAATTGAGCACTAATTGCGTAGTCTACCTCATTTAACGTCGTTATATCATCAACTACTTTGGTTTGAGAGACCAGATCAAACCTGGAGATGAGAAAAGAAATAAAACACCAACTTAATTGAGAGTGTGTAAGAATTCAGCCGCTTTATCTTTATCAAGACACGATGAGGTTTTAATCGCCTAGAGTGTCGAAAAATATGCGAATTATAATTTATCACTTCCCCTTACAAACCACTATGAACTTCACTACAATAAGATATAAACTAGACAGAAGTCATAGAGGAAAGCCTTAACCAAAAATTGGATAAAGAGGTATTAGGTTCTTAAGTTGAAGGATTAAAATTAGATGGGCAGAATACAGTAAAATTTAACATTTCGGTACATAGTGATAAGCAACTTGAGAAAATGTCAATAAGTCATAGACGGAACTCCATATGTGGTAAGTAGAAAGTTAAAGAAAAGCAATAGGGGAATTAAGATGACCGTTAATTGCATGTGGATAGGCACAAGATCACTACACTGATCTTTGCCAGTCCAATTTACTTACTTTGAGTAGTCCGTTTTGTAGGAGACGATTCATCTGTTGATGAGAGACCTTAAATATGCCATCTTATTCACTTACGGTCGCATCAATCAGTATCAATTATGATGTTTAATGATGCTCCAAAATAGAGTTAAGTACATTACGAACATAAAAATGAGGATATTTGAAATGACGGCTCAACACTCAATTAAGTCATTAGTGGTCAGATTTCAAAAAAAATTGGAGAAGGACTCGTATTCTTACCGCGGATGACTGCCAAGTTAAAGATCCCGACATCAGGATCAATCTTTGAGCAGCCAGTCATTGAAATGGCTAGTAGTAAAAGATCGATCCATTTTGAGTCAGCCGTTGCTATATTTAAAATGACTCTCCTGGTCTCATCTACCAGAAAATGGCTATAAAAAAGTACAAATGAATCAAAGTAGAACGAACAATCTTTCAACTAAAACCAGTTTATCAATAAGCCGTAAATAAAAGTGATATGTACTTACCCAGAAATTCAAGTATCAAATTATGAAAATTGACCTTTAGAACGTTTGGATATTACCAAAAGAACTGTTCACTTTATGAGAAAATGGACAATTCAATGTTTTTAAAATTTCAATAAGTTTTTCACATTCTAACTTCATTATAGACTCACTTTTATCTCTCATTAGACTATTTTGCCATTTTGCATGCTCGGATGATATACCATGATTAAAGCTTGAAAAATATATACATAGGCCTGCCGTAATACCACAAGAGCCTATCTAGGGAACGCTGCAGCTTGCTTGTTGTAGCTCATCTGTGCCATTGGACAGTGAATGGGCCTATGATAGTGATATTGAACTTGTGCGTTGCTGGCGGTAAGGTCAACGTGTACCTATGCCAATTCATAGATCGCGAGGTCAATGCTCATCGGGACGCACCCAGTAATGTGAATAATCAGTTGCAATGGTAATTTCTGGAGTGGTAGACTTCATGTTTCTGGTAAGAAGGGAGTATCTGCAGGCTAACTTTCCTCTAGCTCAAGTTAAATTCCGTTAAAATTTGCCTCATTGGGTTTATGTCACATCTATCCATGTTTAATTATGACATGTGAGTAGCTAAATGCCCGTTTAGAAAGACAACGTGACTATGACGATTAGCAGTTCAACTTAAAAGACGATTTAGGGGTGAGTGGAGAGTTTGTGTGAACACACATATATATATATATATATGCATATTGCCTTGAGGGCGTGCACGTCCGGCTGATGAATCCACTCATCGTGTGTGGGCGCGCGTGGAGACTACGTGTCACGGCCTGACCTCACTGAGGTCGCCATGCATGTGCTGAAAATTATGCACACAAGACAGATAAGGTATGAATCTCTAATTTTACAATCAAAGTTGGTTAAAGAAAGCTCTTTTCAGAGTCATGGGGAAGGAATCCTAGCTCCTTGATAATTTTGACAGTTAAATAACCATTATAACAAGTAGCAACACTATATGAAGTAGCATCGAATATTTACCATTCCCCATTTAAACAGAGATCGCGTATTGGGGACAGGATTTTTCGATTTCTGTTCTCTCTTACTCGTATTTAGGAAATAAGTCTCCTCACTGTAGTATTGCTGACTAATCATGTACTTTCATAATATTAGGGGGGAGGGGGGGGGGGTCTTTATTCTTCTTGGTAAGTGTCAGCAACGACAGAAGTAATTTACCTCATTGCCTAAAGTATACTATCGACAAAGTACTGTCATATAATAAATGATTTTTCTTAAAATTAAAACGGTTGCACTTCAAAATTGCAAGGATTGTGTTGAATTCATATATTGTAACATAAATAAATGAAATTTATTAATCGAACTCGCTTCTTTCGGATTGACTTACTCTATGAAAATGAATATGAAATTCACTTGAATAATAAATATAGTGTAATCATGATGTTAAGAAATAAGTATTCTAGGTTCAAACAAGGTTAAACCAGAAACTGCATTCGCCCAATTAACGGAGTATATGATCCCTAAACAGTGATTTTTATAATATTTTGCTTTGCTAAATAGTCTGAAATTGATTAGGTAGAAAATTTCTAGACTTTCTTTCCAGCTTATAATGAAAATACATAGACACCATTATCTACTTTTCTAATCTGATCGGGTTTCAGATAAGTGTTTAAACCGGTCTGTTTTGAAGGTAACATGAACAAAATGCACGAATATGATACTGAAAAAATCCCTTGCACTAGAAGTTCAAATATCTCAATATCCAGTCGGAATAACTAAACAGAATTGAGATGGAGAAGAAATCTGTATCCTTGAGGTCAGTACTGTCAAATTCTATTCTCCTCTTTTTAAAATGAAAAGTGTGCAGCTGTTCCTTTAAATCATTGGTGTGAACCTCAGATTATTTTTCGCCAATCACGTTGTTGATCTAGTTACTAAGTATCGCTATTTTAAATAAACGTAATTAAGTATCCTATTGTAATGATAACCACGTTCGAAATATTCTTTTAAAATTGTGAAGCGAATAGACAGTTTATTGTCGAATTGAAATTTAATGAGCTATGCTACTTTTCAAACGCCCTCAACAGTCTCAGCTGCATACTCACGGCTATAAGATATAAACGAATGAAAGTAGTATAGTCAATCATTCATTTGAATAAACTGATCCACAAGCAATGAATATTGCATGCATAAACTCTCCTAGAAACCAAGGGACCAAATTTTAACATTGTGCTTTGGATTATTTGAGCTATAATCTTATGAGGAACTGAACAACTCGATGCCTTAAGAATCTAAATAAACTACGACTTTGACACTTTAATATTCGTTACGAAATCTTATTTAACCCAACCCCCATTTAGTATTTCACTAGAAACCTCTACTATTTTGGGCCCAAATCTATCCCATGGGTAATAACAGTAATAATTAGCATCGGATACGAACTGGACGGTTGGAAGTAATAAATTTATTGAGGGGAGAGGAGAGAAGTTAACCTTGAACTTTCGACTCTGAAAATAACTTATTTCCTTTCATCTAAGTGCCTTTCTTTCCGGTTTGGTATCGAGAGATAAATTTCGGCCTTACGGGAACCGTTATTTGAGTTCACGCACTTTGTCAATCATTCAATTTACAAATTCTTATAATCCGTCAACCGACAGGAAATTTAAATCTGCCTTAACGTTTAAAGGATTTCATAATGAGTTTCGCCCATCCATATTGACCTAGGACAGATAATTAAAATGCTCTAAAATGTACAATTTAAAAATTATTTCAATCAAATTCATCAGCATATTACGTTTATTATTTTTAACTCCAAGTGTAGATTATTAACTCTTATTTCTTAAAAATGATAACAACTTAAGATCAAAAACTATTTTATTTGTGATATATGCTAATCGGACTATTTATTCTGCCATGTTTGGACGTAAACGGTGGAATTTTATAGGTCTTATAGAATAATAGTGCAATCACATCGATCGGTTCATTTGCATATGTGCATTATCAACATCAGGAATTAGGTTACAACCTGTAAAAAATGCGGGATGATCAGCACGGGTCAGACACCGGAGCAACAGATTTTGCTTTATTCATCTAGTAATTTATTCATATTCTGTAATGGAGTAGCAGAATAATTAATAATGATCAGAATGATGAATAAGAACAGTTAACAAAAATTTCGATTCTAACTATTGAATTAGAAGAGGCAATGTCTTCCTCACAACGTATTAGGACCAAAACTCGGTGAGAACACATCTTAACGAGATCACAACTTAGAATAATGACCAAATTAAAACCATGTGAGTAGACAAGCATGATAAACTTGACATCGGGGGAAATCCAACCACACTTGCCTCGCGGTGTCTCAATAGAAGTTTTTCATCCGACAGAGTCTGAAATTTTTGACACTGAATTTTCAATTTAATTGACAGACTTAACCCTGATAGATATGCATTTGCCAATAGCTGGGGGTACGTTTGAAGCATCTATGTTGTAAAACCCGTGGTAATATATATACATATATGTATATATATATATATATATATATATCTGAGGCTGATATGTTTGGCTAGAGACCAGTTCTGAAGATATTTGAATGAAGATTGCTAGATGTTAGTTTTCATTGAAAATTTTGCATTTAGTAGTTTTAACCCGTTTGGCAGCAGAAAAAGCACTTACCTGTGAAACTAAAAGAGTTCAAAAGAAATCACTTGGTATTTCCTAGTACGGTTCAGTTCATCTAGGCGTTTAATACTATGCCCCTCCCCTCGAATATCTCGATCAATGATCACAACTTAAATCCATGAGAAATCTTATCAGCAAAATTTTATATTTTCACTCCCTCTACTTTTCCAATAACTTTAATAGTGAAAGTTTTATTTCTTTCACACGAGCTTTCACTGATATCTTTGTTAAAATGGGTTTAATAAAAATCCATAGAGTTTTGTCGACAAAATAAATTTACTAAGGTTTCAAACCTGGAAATCTTTTAATATATCCTACCGCAGTAAACTGTGGGCGGTTCGAAACTAAAATAAACCACAATATGTAAAGTTTGCTTATTTGCTTATTAAAGCAACAGATTTCAGTTTATTTTAGTACTATCCGTCTAAATTGTTATTAGCATAGATATCAGTCAAAAATACACTGAAATCTGCCATTAGAAATTCAAAATGAAATGTACAGTTAAGTCCGGAAAATAAGGCTATGATACAAAATAAATTCTGTGGATTTTCGCTCAATAATAATCTGAAAATTTAGGTGAGCCAGCTGTTATTACGATTAAGAAAACACTAGCAATGTCAACAGAATCTTCCGATTTAATCGAATGAAACATTGAGCTATACATCGCTTGAAGAGCAACTCCCTATAAAGATCCTCACATGTTCAAAGAAGTTTCAGGTTACTGGCGGAAAATAAAATTTAAAAACTAGTTATTCAGGTATAAAAGTGGTTATGGATTTTTGCGGGAAGTGCGTGCTTGGATCAACGAAAAGACTGGCAAGAAATGTTCCACAAACTCAAGGCCACAGGTTTCTTAATGGATTCATGAGTGGTCTAAGATATTACAAATGAATGCTATTGTACAATTCGAATTTAAATTAATATCCCATGACCTATGTGCTCTTCTAAATTTCATTTATATAAAAGGTATAAATTATAACATAATTGTTGCTTTTCAGTTACTTAAAAGAAAATATCTCTAATTAGTTTATGGTTCATCGTGAAACCTGTTCCGTATGTTCTAGCAATTATGAGAGTCTCTTTTCTGATTCAAGTCCTAAAGTTCATTTAACTTTCATCCTTTTCATGGAATTAAAGTCAAATAGACTAGTTCATTTAAATTCTAAAAATTAATTCAGAATGCGCAGATTTCAGCAGGATGTAAAATACAAACAACATCAGCGCTTTGCAATCCGATTAGGGTTTTTTTATGATCTGCGAAGTTCATAAATCCACTTCATTCGATTCGCATTTGAATTAAATTAAGTTAAGTTTCAATAGTGATAAACACAATTAAAGTAATTAAAAACAATAAGCCTACTTTTAACCTAATGCACTCAAGGACTCTTTATTCATACTTGGCTTGCTTTATCCACCTTTCTTCTACGGATCTCTCGCTCACATATTAACTCACTTCATTTAGTTAAATAATAAAGAAATAAAAATCTACCTCTTAAAATGACTTTGCCATTAAGTAGATTATTTATATCATTTAGCCCTATCTTTGCAAATGTTATGACATTTTCTAATGTGGGTGTAAATATGGAGAGCGTAATTGCATCAGCTAATGTTTTTTCTCAAATTTAGAAATCATAATCTAACACATAAGTGAATGTCCCACTTTCCATAAACAAAACAATGTATTTTAATTTTGAAATTAATTGAAAAATAGGCGGAGAATTTTGGAATTAAAGATTTGGCTGTGTAGCGCAAAACACGATATGGCATGATGCGTTACTATGGCTACCAACGAGATGTATTTCTTTCCATTATCCATCTCTCCCCCAGCCCCAATGCAAAGAAAACAGAAATATACATTAAACTGAGAAACTAGGTCACTCTAAGTTTATTTTTCACGCATAAAATAATTTAATTCATACAATTAAATGTTATTTAGGGTGTGTGTAATAAGACTACGTTTTATATGATCATTTTATGACAAAATTTATAGATCTTCATTTTATACAAATAAGAACA
Organism: Hymenolepis diminuta; assembly: GCA_900708905.1. Lineage (NCBI taxonomy): Eukaryota > Metazoa > Platyhelminthes > Cestoda > Cyclophyllidea > Hymenolepididae > Hymenolepis > Hymenolepis diminuta. The sequence goes on from CAADRB010000009.1 coordinate 1,061,639, forward strand.
CAGCACAAAAGCAGTCTTCCATTTACACTGGATGACTACGGTTCAGATATCCTTTAACCGTTCAGACATTTTACATTCCAATCCCCACATTTGAGTAACCAGAAATACTGTACTTTTCTCCTTTTAGAAACAGCTACAAATCAACCTTATTGATTAGTGATAAACGATGCATTTTAACAGATCCTCAAACATTCCTCTGTTAGAGACACAAAGGTTTTAATTCAAAAGAGTCTCCTTTGATAATTTATCCGTTTATCTCCCGAATTCGCTATAACTTTACGGTAGACAGAAATCCACAGTTCAGGCACGGCAAGTGCAAGTCACTTCAAGTAGATTCATTCGCTTTCCGAAAGTGACATTTGGTCTGTAGAAAATGCAAGGAATGAAAGATATGGATGGTTGAAAGAGTACACTTTCAAAATGTCACTCCCAATTCATGACTAAAAAGTTTTAGTATGAGTTCCAATTCGAGTAGCTTTTTCACTAATCACAAAGTTCATTTAACTAAATGTATTGTCACAAAGTTATGATTTAGACAAGGGAGCCTATCATCTTCAATATAACATCCATCAAGAAGAGAAGAAAAGTTGAATTCCAGTTCGGGCCCAACTATTTCTAAATAATTCTCTTTTAAAAATGACCATGGTTTGAGGTCTATGAGATGGTTAAGATTGGTTTAAGCTTATCTCTGAAGGTGAATGGAAGGTAAGAACAGAAGATGTCGATTCTCAAGAACGAAGGTATACATTTCACTAACCATTTCTAATCTATCCAATAACAGAAGAAATCGTAAAAAATAATTAACAAACTAACTAAGTTTAAAAATTGAGCGATGGTGACACTCCCGTATTTGGAATTACCGAGCTGATATATAAAAAGTCGAATAATTGTCGGATGGTAATAGTGACAGAAAAACAGTCGAAATTTAAACTTTTTTTCACACAATTAATAATTTTAGAAATTTATCGACTTAGACATTACTGTTATTGCCCACATAAATACAAAAAATATATTTTTTATTGTGGGAAGAAGCTGGAATTGGTTGACAGAAAGTCTAGTAAATGACAAAGCGAGGGGTATCGAAAAGTTACTAATAGCAACGTTAAGGTATCAAGGAGTCTGACTTTATCTGATCTTTGGATTTAAGTAGTACAATATCTACTTAAAAGGTAGTTGACATTCCAACATCCAGGTTTAATGAATCGTCCCCTGGATTGCAAAAAATATCTGTCTACCGCGTCCAGTGCTTATTGATCGGGTCTTTAATCAAGAAGGGCTGTTCAGTTCATTTTTTTTCTTCCAAAGCTTGATAAGGTAAAATGGTTCTATGTGATATTCAACAACTTACAGTTTTGGTATAGCGGAGATAAGATACCTAAATTTTTAATTGAACAGAGTTCCGTAAACCGTATTCAGTCAAGATGAAGAAAACCCTGAATTAGGTAATTGACCTATTATTAGTGAAATCGGATGTTTTGATAAGTTGCAATTGCCAAACTAAGGTAAATAACCATTTCACTTTTACTAAACTAAACGACCTTAAATATGTGAGAAGGCCGATGCCTAAATAGATTTATCTGTTTGTAAATAGGAGTTACCCGGTAAAGTTTTGCATTACAATCACTTCTCCTCTTAAAAGTTCTTTTCCGATAAGTCAAGATTTCCCTTAATTACCTTTTCACTTCTTGTAGTATTATTAACAGTATGAAAGTCTATTTTCATTTTGAACTTTAGCTGTTCTACATTGGCCTTTTAGTTGCGAAAAATGAAGCATATTTCCAAATGCTAGCACACTTTCCTTGATTTGTGCTTTCAATAGTTACATTGAGTAGAGAAACAAGAACCCATAAGTGTTGAAAATATTGTTGGTCCTATATTACATGTAATATTTTACTCACAAAGCTTTATACTTAGCCCAAACTGGGTTTCCCGAACTCTTAGGCGTGAGATGACACTAGAAAGGAGAAAAAAATATTATCAGTCATCACAGCATTAAAAATTTAACCGATTTGCGAAATTGAAAATTCTGGACTATCGGGATGGTTACGGCCCATTGCTCCTCGGAGTTTTAATCATGGAAAAGCTCTTGAATAAAGGAAATGGCTAATAGTCCAGTATGGAATGGAATTGAGATGAAGTGAAAAATAAATGTGTAAAGAAATCAAAATATTATGAGTCTTGAGTTGGGATGCACTGAGTTGTTCATAACTTTTACATAGGAAGAGTTCAGTTAAATGTACGCTTATCTCATCCAGATAAATTTGTCTCTTCTTGTAGTAAATGGTAACAAACTTGTTAAATATTTATCTTTTATACTGTTTTTAAGGGACATTCTTTCTCATTATTCCGGTATTACTTGACCTGAACTTCGAGTTAAAATAACGAGCAGCTGAAACTCGCAAAATACGATTTATTTAAAAAGTTTTTTGTATAAAAATATTTTATTGCCATTTTTTCTTCAAATCTCTGAAAAATTCAATCGTTTCAGCATACTTAACTTATCAATCTTTAATTCTAATAATCCTTAAAACCCTCAATCTCGGTTGTTACTAGTCTTCCTCATGTATACTACTAATCAGAGTATCCGAAATAATTTTCTGCTTATGAATGTCAATTCCTAGTTGTCAATCTATTTTGGTTTAGTTTGATAGTTTATTCCCAAATGAATGCCTTTCACATATACACATTGACAGTTGCGTATATACAGATCACGCCGTGATCAGGAATTTCTCTCTCTCTTACCGAACTTGGTGGGGTATTGTAAAAATATTGTGCTGCGAAAACCTACACACATAGGCACGTGTAAGTGCTAGTAGGCTTTATTTTTATCACGCGAGCAACAGCAAATAAACGCCGCTGCAAGTTGAACAATATTCTCACACTCAGTAATTAATGAGAATTCTGACTCAACGAAGAAACAGTCGTAATCTATGTGGAGTGATGGTAATCGCCAACTGTTTGTCAACCATCCGTTAATTTCCTCCTGAATGTGCCTAATTATTCCAAATCCGCCTAAGTTTGTAGAAAATTGCCGGCTTTGGAGCCACATACTGAAATGGGGGTTTATTAAGCCAAAGGCCAAAGATCATGAGATTGATATTCATCGTTGCACGTCGTGCGATGCAGATGACTGAACACAGTGATGATTTTTGGTCAACAAACTTCTCATTAGAGCCACTCTAGGATACATTCTCTCTATCCACTTATACTGTTTTTAACACTTTCCATAATGTCCATAGGAATTCACACATATATTGTGTGAGAATTAGTACAGTTTCGAAGTATTTTATAGCAAAACAAGTAATTTCAAAGATCATAGGAGCTGGCCTACTTAGTTACATAATTTCTTATCTCCTGGATAAATTTTGAATAGCTCTGAAAATAAATAGTCGGTCTTATTAGGAAAGGGATAGAATAGCTATTTGTAGTGGTAACCAATATTTCTTTTATGCATCATGATATAACGTCGGAGAGGTTGGATTTCGGAGACACGAGTATAAACAAGCAAATAATCTGTGCAAATAATACACGTAGATTGTTTTTAATTCTTTCATAATTGAGACAATACACCTATCGTTGTTATCATAATAGTAAGTGAACATTATTGTTAGAAATTATGGACATCCTGCTTCTGTGAAATCAAATCTATTAATGAATATAGGGATTTCGTTTTAGATTAAGAACTAGAGAGATCGTTACATTGAGAATATGAAGTAAGATTAAATATGAAATTAATTAGAATCAAAATGTTTATAAATCTTGCATTTTTTAAAGATACTACAAAAAGCTGTAGTTTATTATCTCGTTTTTTCGAGAATAAGCTATTGTGCCAAACATGAGGTTTTTAACGGATTGGTATTTAGCTCATAACAGTAAGTGCGTAATGTTTATGAAAGAAATCGTCATTTTCATGAAGTAACCCCTTTCCTCATGGGTCTAAAATACATAGTCATGTCTTCGCATAATTATATGAGGATAGTTTCAGATTCAATTAACTCTTAGGCATATCGAACTACATGCGTAGGGATTTGATAGCAGTTATACATTCGCATCCAAAAATCTAGAAACTGTGAATCTCTGTGACTAGGCAGGCAGAATAGTTACCACAAGTCGACGTTTTCAGGTTTTTTTTCCTCAACGATCAATCCAATCAGAACTGGTTGTTATTTATATGACTCCCTAAATATGACTCCATATTTTAAAAATGAATTAATTTATTAATTAAAATGTCTTATTTATTATTTATTACCCGCATTAAAGTATATTTTTTACAATTTTCGTCATGGAAAAATACCTGAATACAAGGATTGGTTAAACAGTTCAATACGAGCTAAGGGATTATAATCAAGTAGAAGTGGAAAATAAAGTCACAACATCGAAATTTGATATTTAGATTCAAGGTACATGATTTTTATTTTTGGATAGTCTACTGCCTCATTTCTATTTTCCATTTCCTAAATTTCAAGATCGTCCCAAGTTTCCTGGGTGAATTCACATACGAGCATATTGGCCGGATTATTAATTTAAATAGTTGGTCAACCACCCTAGATGTAATATTTTACGATGACCAAAGCTGATAAATTACCCCGAGTTTACATGACAATTCTTGGCGGTCTTTGTGTCAATTTGCGCCTCCCTTGTAAGAAATTCGAACTTCACCACCCCAAATTTATTAACCAAACTTAACTGGTGCGGTTAGTCAGTCCGCTCACTGGATGTACACCGATGGGATCGAGCCAGTGGCCTATGACTTCGCAGAAGGACCTGTTAACCTCTATGCCACCGTCGCACACGGACATTTATTGAATCCCCTGGGAAATTTTTTACGATCTACACGCCGATATCCCAACCGAAAGAAGGGGAAACACGAGTTCTTGTTGTTAAAGGGTAAACTAATTACATTTCAAATCGAATCCTTGTCTGTTACAAGACCCTGTAGACCTAACAAACAAGGGACTAGCAGCTTGCAACAGCAAACAACAGTTCCAAAAGTAGAGCAAAAGAGTTGTGGATTCCAAGGAGTATTGAACACACCACGATGAGGAGCTAAGAAAGTTAGAGAGATGAGAGGCAGAAAATGACAAGCACTCTTATCCAGGGACCACTTAATTTGATTATTCCGCCGATTAAAATAAACACACGGCAGACCGGTCAAAACAAAGACTTCCTGTTGTCTTGACTGGCTTGCTGTAGTCGTGACCTTGTGTAAGGAATTCCTATAATATTTCTGGGAGTTGAAATATATTATATTTGATACAAACAAAGAATTTGGGTCTTATTTGAATTCCGAATATTATTTAAAAGACTCTCGATTTAAAAATACCTGCCTCAAAGAATAGTCTTTTTCTAAATTCCCGGAATTATTAAATCACATTAGGTTAACTTGTCCGCAAATAAACAAGCCTTTATTTATTCACTTTCTATTGCCTACCATGTGCAAATCTGTAATTAATCTTATATGTTATGTTAGTTAGCGACTAAGCCATAATAAATAACCGCATATTTCAAATCCGCCAGCAGAACTTTGGCATTCCAGACCCGCTCTCCTTCAGGTAAGCGAATCATTTCCATCAAAAAAATCCATTCGATCAGTTAAATTTAGATTCAAAAGTGCGTGTTGGATAGAGAGACAGAGAGTTGATAATATTACATTTTTTGAGGAGAATAAAGAGGAAAATTGGAGAATTTTAGCCAAGATATTTAAATATTTAGAGATTTTTTAGGGTTTCACGATCAAACGGAGCCTGCCTTTAGGTGGTGAGGGGAAAAATTACACTAGTTTCCGGTTTTTAAGAATAGGGAACTTGTACTTTTAATCACTGGGCGTTAATTATAAGTAACTCTCTATAAAGATCTACAGACTTTAAATGTTTAAGAACGTATCAAGTTGTTGGTGCACCATGAAACTTAAGAATCAGTTGTTCGAAGATAAAATAGTAGTGGATCATTGCAGATCATTTAAGAGGTCCAAAGACTCACAAGAATGTAATGCAGAACTCAAGGTTGCTAATTCTATAACAAAATCTGTCAAGGAGAAAATGAAATTAATTAAAACTATTAAATATTATTCCTTGACAACGTTAATATTTATTTTATATTTTCCTCCCATTATTATTGGAAATAACGATTAGCTTTTTGATTGCTTATTTGGACTAACAAGATTAGCGCTATACTGTATAAAGTTCGATTTGAAATGTAATTAGTTTACCCTTTAACAACAAGAACTCGTGTTTCCCCTTCTTTCGGTTGGGATATCGGCGTGTAGATCGTAAAAAATTTCCCAGGGGATTCAATAAATGTCCGTGTGCGACGGTGGCATAGAGGTTAACAGGTCCTTCTGCGAAGTCATAGGCCACTGGCTCGATCCCATCGGTGTACATCCAGTGAGCGGACTGACTAACCGCACCAGTTAAGTTTGGTTAATAAATTTGGGGTGGTGAAGTTCGAATTTCTTACAAGGGAGGCGCAAATTGACACAAAGACCGCCAAGAATTGTCATGTAAACTCAAGGCCACGGACTCTATAATGGAGTCTCTGAGTGGTTTAATTTGAAAATTGTATTGCTGCTTTTATCATAAGTGATAAAAAACGTAAAATAATATTTTAGCATTCGATTGTAATTTGTAGTAATAACAATTCTCAAATCAATAATTTAAAATAAGACTTTTTAATATGTCACAACTCATTTAAAGCAGCAATGCTAACCATTCAATTAAACCAACTGGTCAACGAAATTTCAATGTCGATGGTATGAACTCACCTGGAAAACCAAGTCCCAAATTATGAAAAATGAGCCTTGTAAGATGTATGGCAAAGTGAATTATTATCCTTATTTGAAGTGGACAAGGCAGTGCTCACAGAATTTAAATAAGCAGAGATTCTTGACATCCTGACTCCCTAATATATACTCCTATTTAACCTCCGTTTCATAACTTAATCGATTAAGTTGCTATTTTGTATATTCGGATGCTATTCCGTGATAAAAAATGTAAGAATTGTTTTGCACTTCCATGGATAATCACAAATTTATTTATAAAATGCAAAAAATACGTCTTCCTCTTTTGATCTACTTATGACGAAAAGTTTCACCAAGATAAGATTGGTACCATTTTGCCAACAACGAAGATACCCACGATAATAAACGTTTAATTCCACTAGAAGGTAACGGAAATTTCCCAGAAATTAAGATTGATGGTAATCATCGTTATTAATGAGATCTCAGTTAATCTTTAGATATGCAGAAGAGATAGGTGTTATAAGTCACTCTTAACATTTTTATAATCTTGGGTGTGTAATTTCTACTCTATTTATTACGTAATTAAAAGTAGTGGGGTTTAAGGAAATTATTCTCGAATGTATCTCTCGCAGTTTGATATAAAAGTGGGGTTGAAAACGAAAATCAGGTCTTCACATTTACGATTACAGTTACAAATCAATCAGGTTTTACCCTGAGTGAACTCTGTTAAGTTTTGCCATGTTAAATCGTGTACCCTCGTACCATTCTTCTGGTATTCTCACTTTTAGAAGACCGACTATAATTGAAATGTAAATTATACCATATACTAACTAACTGTTCTATGACTCAAAAGACGGGATTGGCACCACCACATAACCTTTTAAACTTTTTGACTCTTAAATGAATGTGAACTGTTCTGTTAAATATGGTATTGCAACAATGTAAACAAAAACAAACCTTTACTCTAGAAAATCAATACCAGTGTGATTATCACTCAAGCTCCTTTAAAGCTGAGACCTAACATAACGGAATAATTTGAAGCCATGAAGGCCATAAGCAAGAAGGTGGCGTGAATCGCAATTTCTTTGTTTTTCTTCGAAAAGTGTTGCAAAAAACTTTTCACAAGTCCAAATTGTCTTGTTGATGTAATCTTTCGATTTAGTAGGCATACTGATCGGCCAATTAACCGAGTTGTTTTCTGCGAAACTTCTGCTTTTTTTGAAAAATTAAACTCTTTGTATCTGAAATGATCTTTAAAAGATCTAATAAATGAATTTACAAGTGAACTTTATAGAAGATAAGCAAAACTGCGTGGTCAATCAGCTAATCTTTAGCTGACTCATCAACGCCGGCAAATATATGACAAGCACAGATATTACCAGGGTCAACCGTCGTACCTTTGCTATTATCACCAAATGACTTGTAAAGATCATCATGGTGACTGAATGAAGTCTTTCAGTCGCTGCCTGTATGATATTATCCCTAAGGTACTACTAAATCCCATCACTATAACTATCTTAGGGGTTTGACTAACGTAGGCTGAGAGATATTCCCTTACAAAACAAATGATATCTCCAAACACTAACAGGATACAACAGTCCTTCCTAAAACCAAAAGACAAAGAAATGAGTTGATCACGAATGTATCTGACTAAAGCACGAAGTGGAGGAAAATGGGAGAAGTGAGAAGAAGAAGAAAAAGAAGAATAGAGTTCTGGAAGATCGGGAACCAAGCATCATTACGGAGGCCAGGAAACGGAAAGGTGTTAAAGAGTCTAAATTACGGTACGCACAGTGGAACTGACTGTTTGTCTCATTTGTTCACATGTTCAGCTACCAATTAAATGTCAATGTTATTACTACGTGAGTTAAATTGAATGATACTGTCAGCTCTTATCAACTAAAGAAAATATAGCCAGATTTCTCGATCCTCAACATAATCTATCAGTACCAACTATCGAATCCCGTCTCTCGTCTCTCATATTCTCGTGCCCGAGCAGGACGCTAGAACTAAGGCGGTCACCGGTTTAGCAACGAAGATGGTGGAAAAACATCCAGTTTTCGTAGTGAGCTTTTGTTAGATTCTCTTTTCTTTCCAAATATCAGGTTAGCATCATTTCATTCTCGCATCCTCGCATTGCTTCTCTTACAATATTCTAAACATTCGCGTTGACAGAACAGTTAAAAACGGCTTAAATTCGCTCAGTTTTTAATATAATATACACATCTTTAAGTGGGTATTGTTCTCGCGATCAGCTTCTTTATTATCTTCAGAGTAAGATGTTATTACAATGTCGAAATATATAAATCATGCACTTTTAGTTTGTATCCACTAATAATAAATGTATGGTTGGTAATGTCATAATTCTTCGTTATAAACCAGTAGTCCGAATTAACCACATTGCTAATATACACTATACAAAACATTGCATCTACCGATAAATTATCTGTTTCTGGCTACCAGAAATATCGGATTTATGAAAGTGTCTTGATAGGTTTGCTTATTTGAGCTAAATAATGAAAATAACATGCAAAACTCCACAGATAAAATCCCACCTCCTATCTCCTAACATATAAAGCACCATTAGCAACACATTCCATTATCCGGCTATTATTATGCTAGTTAACTTGTAATAATGATTTTAATGTTAATTCTCCGTAAAAGTCGACCAGTTTCTAATGTCATGTACTTTCAGTAGTTAAAAAGGGAGTGTTAGACAAGTAAGAGAAAAGATATTTAAATTTTCCTTCAAGAAAAGGAAGTCGGATAAAGCTCATTGTCAATAGTAATAGGTGGATGTAATGAATCCTTATCTTATCTAAGAGAACTCACCAAGAGATCAACCCAGATAGAGGTTTTAATCACCCCGGTTGGTCCAGGTCCCACAGAATAGTGAAACTCCTTTATTGTTCTGAATCTACGGCCAGTGCAAGTCACCACCTAAATCTTTCACATTTCCTAGATATCTAGATTATTATTAATCTCCCTTTTATTTAAGGGCCAGTATTTTGATGGCGCGGTGGTTAACGTGTTCGTATGCGATCGGACATTTCGCTCATTGGGCACCGACGGGTATTGAGTGGATGACCTCTGACTTCGCAAACGGGCATTGAGGCACTAATAAATATAATTCTCAACAAATCGAATCAATTAAGTTTCCTCTTTGTTATCCAAAACGTATTCCTTTGAAAATTCACTTTATTACCCCAAAATTAAAATAAGATCCAAATCATACTGTATAATTAATTGGGAAAATGCAAGTTAAAAATGAAACAAAAGTAGATAATATTCTAGAATGATATGAATAACCCAAATTCCTCAATTGAGCGATATGCCACAGATTTTGATAATGAATTATAGTTTCTATATATTAGCATTTATTTCATAGGTGTTAAACAGAAATATATGACCAATAAAGTGTCAAGGAATTAAGGTAAATAACTGCAATAAGTATAGTACAATATATGTATGAACACTCAAAATACTACTACTACTATTTTTCACGAATGGTATTGATTTTCTAGCAAACCAATCGCAATGCATCCCTATGTAGCAACTTCCTTCCCTAAAAGCAAAAGCGGAAGCATTTGACTGTCTTAATTTTTCACCTCGCAAAAGAAATTCGCTTCTACTCCTCCTCCATCAACCAAAATTCTTATTAATAGAAAGTGTGTCAGAGAGTCATTTAATCTCACTAATTTCTACTCTCACTTAAACTCAGTGTTATGCTTAATAGGGCATTATCAGTTTGGATCGATTAAGACAAAAAGAACTATGAGTTCCTAAACTCTAATTAAAATAAGCCTAATCAGGAAAACTATTTTATCTCCCAATCA
>CAADRB010000009.1:1072246-1118452 GCA_900708905.1 Hymenolepis diminuta
CCAGACCATTTAGTAGAGCATTTTGCAAAATTCATATTGGTAACATTATTGCACTTCCGTGTTAAGAAACACCACCTCATTTTATTAGTCGAACTTAGCCGATGTTGTTGGTCATTCCTTTCACTGGATGTGCACATTTTTAGTGTTAAATTTGGCGGATTGAAAATGAGATACGGATCAGAATAAATAAAATTCAGGTGGTGATCTCATCCTGCTATGAGTAACAATATGAGAAATAAGATATTTTTCAAATAAGCCTAAACTCAAAACAGAGTACAGTGATCGAAATAAGAAGTGAAAAGTGGAATGATTGGATAGAAGTAGAAGAAATTACATGTCCTTCCCAATCCGAATTTGGGAATCTTTTCATTGCATCGTGACCTAACGTTCAAAGGTCCAAACTTCTGGATCTGCGGTTTCTGTTTTCATATTCTCAGTATTCGGAGTTAACCAGCTGGTAGATTAAGAATAAAAGGCTAATCATGCCATCTCGCTACGTCTGACTGTTCAGATAATCCTAAAGCAGCTAGGAATTTGTTCGTTTCCACTAAAGAAATATGGTAACTGTGACGATTAAGGAGAACTCTTAATTTTTTAAATCGAGGAACTACAATAGTAATTACACACCACTAATTCCGTCAGTTAAGTTACTTAAGGAGCCCAACATGATTAGTCTTAGAGGTATCCCTTCACGAAACTAATGATTTGCCAAAGGCTAACATAATACAACGGTCCCTCCTAAAATCGAAAGACTGAGAATTGATGTCGCCCATGAGTGCATTAGACAAAGAATATATCGAAGTGAGAGAAGAAAAGAAAATGAGTTGGAATGGAAATTAGGAATGGAAAGAGTATGGAATAAGCTGGAAATTGTGAGGAAAGAGAACAAATATCAGCACAGAAAATCACCATCCAACAATTAGAACGAAACAGAAATATAAATTAACGTGTGAGTTCAGTAGAATTCTACAGCATTCCTCTAAGGAAATAATGAGAGCGATAGTGTCATTCACCAGATGCGCATCGAAGTATTAAAATATACTGCCTTTAACTAGTCGGATACCGGCATAGAGACCGATGTGCATAATTATCTTATCGCCATTGCCCTCATCAGGTTAAATTATACTTTTCTCCCATAATAAGATTGAATGTTTTTTCTGGAATTAAATTTTAAATACTACCTTCAGTTTTAGTGTCACAGGTTATTTCGTAGCATATTCAGTTTTATTTATGCGTTATTGAATCACAAGGATCTGAAAAATGTAGATGCTTAGCGTGCAATCAAAATGGATAATTTAATGAGAATTTCCCAATTAAAGTATCGATATCTGTCTATTACCAATCTTAGCGGAATAATTAGTCCTTATAAACTATGACAAAATTTCCTTCAGGAGTTTTTCTGATCCTCTCACACTTTGTAATCCTAATTGTCAAACATCAAAGAGGTGTCTAGACATTCCATATATTTCAATTTCGCATAGGCATGGGGATTGTTAGTAGTAATGATTTGGAACTTTTGGGCGAGTTGTTTTCCATCCTACGTAGCTTTGCGTCTCGCCAACTTAAAAGAGCTTTATGGTTGACAAATTGTCCGAAGACACTCATCACGCGGCACCTTTTCAGTGGCTTGGCTAGTAAAATACGCTAATAGAGTCAATTTGTCCGTAACGAAATAACGAAAGTATGTCCTTTTCAAATGGCTCACCGACGCACTGACCATCTGGAGAGGCAGAGTGCAAATTAATCAATCAGAGGTGCTCCAAAATGTTCATCTTCCAAATATTGAGTGTTAATAAGCAGCTCTCTTCAACGGACTTAGGACTATTCAACATGCCTCATATTTCTGACGAGTATATCTGTTTTAAAGCGAGACAACTTAATGATCTAGCTCTTATCATCTGTAATTAATATCTTCTGTGGTGACCCGTTCAGACATGAGGTTTTCAAAGAGAAAATGATGTTGAGTGATGACTGCTTCTTATTTTCAAAAGAACGAGGGAATGGAAATGAATGTTAATTAATGGATAAATCAACACGGTAAAATATTCATTCTGACTGATAACAGCAATGGCCTTGAGAACTATCTAGACTTGTCATGGTCTCATCAATTTCGATTAGCCAGATGCAGATTAGGAAAAAACATCTAAATGGTTCAAGATTCACTTGTTTTTTTTTTATCTCGCATATTAAGGTTTCATTTTCCCTTTATGACTCACCCCTGGCCAATTACCCCCTTTTCAGCCTTCTAGCTGAGAGATTTTTACATCTTGTGTGCTCCCCTATAATAAGTACTCAATCGCATGTTTTCTCCTTTCTATCTTAGTCGTAGAAATGAGATGATTAAAGGGTTTGTAGGACTTTCCAATCCACACTAGTGGCTACAGAGAATAGTATCTTCAAGTACTATCGTTTGAAAAAAACTGGCATCGAAAGAGAAGTGGCATGCCGATAATCAGAACTATCATCTTCTTTGAAGTGTTATTTTTACTTAATCTGATTCTTACTGTTCTACTGATCAAATATGCCTAATTTATTAAATTAAGGAATGAAATGATTAGCAAAGGCAAACTAAATGCATTGCATTAACTAATAGTTCATAGTTCAAATAAAAATGACTAACCCACCTTAGTTTATATTTTTCTTGCAATCAAACCGCAACGCCCCTGTTTGCAATTGATCGTTTCGCTTTCCACCTAACCCTATTTACGTTTCACTAACGTAGGGAGAAGTATTTAAAAATTACCTCATTTTGTTTTTTAAATATATTAAACTTTGAAACTTGATGATTTTACTGTTATACGCAATCTTGAGTGAAAACTGCTTATTGAGCTCTGCCAAGTTAAAAATGTTAGCTATCTCAGCTCTGCTATGTTCGATCATGTAAGGTGCTTATCATCATTCTGTTTTCACAACCTTTGAAATAAAAAAAAAACTATTTTTAGTGGCAAGACCGACCATCATAATTAAATACTCGGCCAATAAGCAACGGAGATTGGGGATAAGACTGCCTAGTAATCCGGGTGAAGAATCACTTAATTTAAGTTTAGAAACTTTGGCAACTCAAATACAAAAATTAAGACTTGTTGATACTGTGAACGACTTTTACCGTTAATCGACTTCAGTTGCTTCTCCACAATGAAAAATTGTGCTTTTTGCTTTGCTGTGGGTTGTAATTATATGAAAATACCTTACGTAAGGCACATTTTCAGAATTACTTACACAGATTATCATTTACATTTCGACTTTAATTAGATATGTGTTTTTAGCAAGAGAAGAATGAGTTTTCCGAGTTCGTTTAATGTATCTCCTAGGCATGTCGCAGCCTACTAATAAATGCTGCTAAATGTAGCTTATTTGGGCAAATTTCCTCAGAAAAGGTCTATGAAACACATTAGATTTAATCGCAATTTTCATTTCCTTCAATCAGATTTTGCTTACCGTTGAAATATTTAATTACCCGCCATCTACGCATATTCACAGTTTTGTTTAGCGTGTGTGTACTTACCTTTAAGAACACCAGCATAGATCGATAAAATTGCAAATAAAATTCACATGGTGGAAACCGAGCGCATACAAGCTATCACAAGCAGCTACAAGGGAAACAAAAAAATACAGTATCTATTGATACGAAAAGACCGACGTATGTTGTTGCTACCCATGGCAGTGCAGAGAATTGTTTTCTCGGCAAAACGTCCGAATAAGAGAAGATAAACAAGTTCAATGAGTTATGTAATAGAGGGAGGAGGGGGGGGGGGATCAAGAAGAAAGAGGTATCATTTTCTCATAAGGACTTTAGTTCGTTCACACTTCCGTGGTTGATCATGCCATCCTGATTCACTTATGTCCCGTTACAGCCAGAAGCAAAGCTCATTCGATGTGAACTTTAATTGTGGATTTATAATTTTTACTGAAAAGACTGATAGACAATCCATCAGCAGATGCACCACAGTTTGACTGATTTGAATTATGACAGAAAGGAAGCAAAACTGAGGTTTAGCAAATTATTCTTTAATATTATTAATCAAACAAATCTAATTTGAGAACACGTGTTAGGGTTTCCTTTATTTAGTCCACTTTCTTGTAATTATTACCCACAGTAATAGAAAGGAGTTTGGAATTTTCAATTGTGGTAAGCAAGTGGAACCGGTAAATAGCAGGTCCAATAAGCGATAGAAAGGCAAGATCAAGCAGATTTTGAGAGCGACCTCAAGGTATCAACGAGCCTTACAACATCTGATAAAACGATTATTTAATGTTTTTATTACAAACGTTGTATTATTAGGAGGAAAGTTAAACACAAGTATTCCTCTGGAGCTCGAGCCGTGATTGTTTATTATACCATTTAGAATGTAAAATATTTGAGGCGCCAATTTTGTTTTGAGACTTGAGAACATGTGTTGTCACCTATCTTATTTTCTTTTTCAAAATATACTTTTTGCCCGGGAGACATATATTTCAATATCACATATGAGGATTTCGTTCTTGACAAGTGTAATTGTTGGACATTCAGTCATTAGATCTTTAAGAAGTGAAGGGTATCTGAGTAGCGAATTTGGGCTAGAAATTAATTATTAAGGTGAGTCGGGGAAACCTGCGCTGAATGTCAGTTTACTTGAACAAAGGATTGTACTTACCTGTACTCACACATTCCACAAACCAGTCGTAAGTAGTTTAGTACCGAAAAAAATCACCAGTTTCAAATTTTATTAATTTTAAAGATTAGATGATGCAGAATGGTTAATCAATATAAGTTTAAATTTGCAGATATTTGTATTTTTACTTAACAGTTCACTCTAGATTCCAGATACTTGTTCAATCCAGCAATCATGCTTTATTAACACTAGTTAATTGACTTCACAATCTCCGGCTAGGTAGATTGCTTTCTGCTTGAAACTAATAAAGATCTAAAGTGGCCGTCCCGTAATCAATGCCTAAATCGACCGTATTTATGAGACTTACGGTCATTGGAATTTTATACACCGCTCGATCTCAAACAGCACCACGGCTTTAATTGACTCATTCAACAGAATCTATAGAGGGAAGACTGAAGCTCTTTCCCTTGACGATATTCGATTATTTTAACAAAGGGTACTCATAATAATAAATATCCCTTTTTATAACTAAGGATCAATCCATAGCCAGAGCAATGAAAATCGCGTCCAGACTAGCTGTCAAAACCTCATGAGCAGCGTCTATCCGCATGCTGACAAGACGGACAATAACATAAAGATCACTTGCAGAATGTTAATTACCCTCCCGAGACAAAGTTATCTGTCATCGACACCCTATTATAACTTCGTTGTATTCACAGTGCAGTGATCTCTTCCATAATGAGCAGGTACTTCATTTTTCTTCAAACTTCCGCACATATTTAGGATCATTTACCATCCCTGTATACTTTTTTATGTGGCTGAAAATGGCTGGTTGAAAGGTAGAACTAACTTGGTCGAATTTTGTGGATAAACTGGTTCTTTAAAGATTTCCTTCACATTTTGTTTAATCTATTTCTACTGTTACTTTATCAGAGCCCTCTCTCTTGTTCCTATCGATACCTAGAAGTCAGAAAAGCAGTATCGATTTTTGGAGAACTTGGGTAGATATAAATGTGTAAACCGAGGTATTTCCTGAAGAAATCTGCTTAGTAAGCTCTTCGTACATCTCGATCCCACCTGATCCTCATTCGAAGGTTAGCTTTCCCACAGCAATTAAGAGGCCTTTAAGTTAGAATTCTGATTGAAATTACAGTTATTTCAGTCTTGGTTTTGCAGATATGGCGAGTTTTAGTATTAATGATAATTTGAGAGTCATAGTTACTGAAAGAATATACGTCTTGAATTCTGTAATTTTTATCAGGTAATCATTCTCTTTCACCTTTCTTCGCAAACATTCAAGGAACTTTATCAATAGCTAAGATGCCTTTATTTTGCCGCCTGAAATGCTATCACTGCCCCTTTTTTACATCGAATACAATCTCCCATTTAAGGCAGGCATTCGAGGGCAAAAAACACCCTTAGATAATTCCGCATCCATAATTTTCGAAAAACTGATTTCGCATGTTCATATTCGCGATAAATTGCTGGTCTCATCGTCGACCTTTGGTACTTACAAAACGTATCAAAGTCCAATATTAACTAGCAATCTACCAAATAGAATGGCATAACTGAGGCTGGCTCTCTGTCGCTATGCCTGCTTATTCCTGTATTTTCACAGTCGAAAAATTTTCTCAGTGGCACGCCTGATCACGTTTCAAGGTCGTGCGAGAACAATCTAAATGCCTAGGTCGGACAAAGAGGATGAGAGAGAAAATGGTGATTTGTGTCTGTCACGCGCAAATACCAGACAAGAGGGTGGTTTGTAAATTCGCTAGGTGGCTACCGCTTGCTAGCTGACTAACCTTGGAGAAATGATAATTTATTTGAACGTCGAATCCGGGTTACTTAAGGGGGAAAATAACATGATTTAAATGATTTGTACTGATGATGAAATAATTACCATAGTGAATAATATAACATATTTTTAGAGCATATACGAATATGATCCAATTTATAAGCGCAAACATTGAAAAATTCTAGATTTGAAACTTGATCGATCCTTAGTAAATTTAAATAAGTTCATATACTTGTCAAAAAATGTATGATATTTTTTAGAAATTAAAATGAAAGATATTCTATTTTGTCTGAATAGTTTTATCTTTCTAATGATGCGACAACAAGGGACTGATACCAGCAATTCTCCCAAATTTTCTATTTCAAGATATCAATTTTCTACCAGCATCAAATAAGTAATGCCGGTCTGTGAAAATTATGACGAATGAACAGTAATGCTTTGGAAATCAGTGTAGATCTACAGCTCAGATGAAACTCAAATGCCTCAAATATTTTTAATTGAGCACTAAGGTTCACAAAGAACTAAACCCATTATGGAAAGTGTTATTAGCATTTGACTTAGCCAGAAGGAAAGAAACCTGGATAACTCCCATTTTTCTCCCCCTTTTTGACCAAGACTAAACAGTGTGTTCGGTCAACTACATCACTGGATGTGAACTGGCGACCATCTATCTCGTGACTCCTAACTTGACAGACATAAAAGTTGACTGTTTCACCACTTCAAATTCGGAATTCTGCATTCATTAATCATATTTTTTAAAGTTCTGGTCACTGTGACGGCTTAAATATTTATACTGGTGTCCCCTTTGGTCTTGGTGAGTAATCCCTAAGAATCCTCTATGATATGAATTTTAAAAAAACAGCAGTTAACATCAACTCTAGATGATCTTGGTCTTTTTATTTCACAAATGCGCCTTTTCAGTGCTTTTGAAGAGTCTGTGATCATATATTCACAGTTAAGGGAGATCATTAGTATATATTATAGGTGCTTTACATGGGACAAAGATGCAATTACCCAAAGGAAATCTTGTCATACGGTTGTGTGCTTTTAAATAGAAACTTTAAAACCCTTTTCTCAATTTTTAATTCGCATTTATATCACCCTTGAAAGATTTCATTCCATCAACTAAGGAGAAAAGTTTTTGAATTACACGAAAGGCAGAAAAGTACTATGAATCAAATCTCTTTTTGTCAATTTAATGAAAATTTTAAGTTAGTACTTCTGAGGATTCGTAAGATTTGAGGAATTATTCCCCAAAAATGATTTTATCCTTAGATATGTCAGTCATCGATAAACCCATAAAAGAAGCTGAGGAGGAAACCGTAGTTTTTGAGCATGTAAGCATTTTTCTTGTATCATCACTAATCGACCTTAAAGGTCGGTAAAATTTCTACAGTATGTGGAGTCACCACGCAAAGAATTTGACAAGAATTATTCGAATTTGGTGCAGTATCGAAAAGAGGGAAAAAATGAAAATATAACTTAAATACGTGAATGTACTGAATTGCATAATAATGTAATAACAAGAATGTATGAATGCAGTAGTTCATTAGAACGTATGAACCAACCACGCTTGTCATGAGACGTGACAACGGAGAAAATTTAAAAAATAAGAAGTAATAATGCAAGTGAGGGTATGAATAGGACATAACTGAGTGGATAAGTAACTAAGGATAAGCAAATGATGGTTCAAATAACTCAAGGATTAAATTCGTCACAATTTCCTTATATTATTTACTACGAAGCGCAATATTACATGTCCGTTTGCTCATAAGGCGGTGATCGGGATATAGTTTTGGGAAAGGGTAGGGAATTTGGTCCATAGAAATCGAGATGATTAATTCTTCTTTTCTCAGTCCGAGGGACATTTTGTGAACCGTACATCCCCTAACTAAGATAATATCTTTAACTCGTTTTAAGGTAGTCATTATAATAAAACTAAGTCTATTTTACTATTACTCAAGAAAGTGTGTCCATAATTGGACTCTTTTACTCCATCAATTGATGAAAGTACAATTAACTTTATTTGTAGAAATCACAAATTAAAAGTGGGGCCTGGGAGTAAACAGAAAAGCCATGAATGATGATCAAACTCGCAACAAATTAATGAATTAAAACTTTTTCGTTAATTTTGCATTGGAAATCATGAGTACCTTCACACTCAGATTGAAGAATAACTTCAAATGGCGATAACTAAAAGTTTAAACTTTCAAGAACTCACAAGATAGGAAGTTAAGAAACCAGGTTTTTGAGCGCACAGATGGTGGTGGATCATTACGGAGGTCTTTGCTTAGATTTGACCAAAGACCGTCAAGGAGCGTAGTGCAAAACTCCAGGACACAGATTCTAATATGGGATCCCGAATAATTTAAGAAACTGCAGGAATATGTTAAAATCAAAATTATATTATGCGTGCTTCTTTTTATGTAAAAAAGATTAATAATTAAATTTTCAACCTTAAAATTAGAGTTGTTTTATAATCATCCTGTCACTAAACTTTAAAATAAAGTTTAAACTATATTTCCATCTTATTTTTTGAAATAAGGAGAAAAACTAGAACAATCGATTACTAATTAAGGTGGTCAATTCAAGATTATAGCCTATTTTTGTGAAAAGAGATAATTCAAAGATCATGAGCTTATATTACATGATCATCACATGGTGTATATAAGGGCGTTTCCATCCCTCAACAAAGCGATTGAAAATATTCGCATGAAAGTCAGGATTGTTCACACCCATAAGTTACTATCAGAGATCACAAGTTTATTGATTTGTGATCGTTCGAGTTAAAAGTACAAATAAGCGCGTTCATTCATCATGCATTCAGTGCTCGACATTCACTGCGTTCCTTCAGATTAATGGACTCTCATGACAAACTATCACACCATTTAAAGTTCATGCGAACGTATCAACAAAGTGCACTCCTTTTGAACTTTGGACTTCATGTTGCAATTATTTGATTGCATTAATTCTGCTCTAAGTTTTTTTAGGAATGTTGGAACATTGGAAATGCATTATTTTTGCTCGCTATAAAAAAGACACTTAAATTTCAAATTAAATTATTGTGAGCGGATAGATCAGCTATAAATACATAGTTGTAGACTACCTTACGCCGGAGCTCCTAGTTAAGATATTCCTTGCCTACAGCTGACTCCTTCTATAACCCGACCGTTTATAATGACCGATCCGCCTTCTAATACTACATCTTCCAGCGCTAGTACTATCTCTGGTAACCTATCTACCTACTGCATTCGTAGCTATTTCCGTCTTTTCCTCTCTTTCCGCCACTTCTCACTGAGTTTTTACCATCTCACTCTCTGCACTCCTGATTCCTCTAGTTATTATTCTTCCACACGCTCATCTTAGTCCTTCTCAATGTCTTATTTGATGACACTCAGGATTGCAGAGTTTAAAACGACTGATGATTGATTTAAGAATTAATAACGTTTATGTTTGGCAAAACAGTAACATCTGCGCAATTTTGATAATGGTAAGAAAATTCAGAGAATATAAAGAACCATGCTTCATCCGAATTCATCTGCTTTTTACCAAAATGGTGAGGTGAGTTCAGTGCATAAAAATCTGACACCCCAAGGTTCAAACTTCTAAATTTTACCTCCGGATTCTTTACTAGAACGAGCGGGCTCAGAATACACTTTGATTGATATCCACCGTAATTATATTTATTCAACCAGTAAATTGACTTGATAGGTTAGTCATTATCACTCATCTCGGTGTATCCATCCCTTTTGACAGCTGAAGAGCTGGCTTGATCAGCAAGGTTAACTCGGATTGATAATGGAAATTTTAATTAGCCAAATATGATAGATACCAGACGAAAATGAAATCATTGGTTGCCTTAGATAACTTAGATTTAAGTGAAAAAAAAACTATCACCTTATCCTTCCATAGGGTATCGAATTATGCTTTATAGAATTGTTCTTTCCCGTGGCTTGTTCCCATTAAATCGATTTTCTACTGGCGCAGAGGTCGTGGTGACTGAAATAACTTCATGTCTTTGGACCTGGAAACCCACCCTCCCCTCCCTCCTCCCCCAAATTCCTACTCTGCCAATCGGTCCGTTTTGGGTATTGTCTGTGGAAAACATTCAGACAGTGGGTGGACCTGATTTATTGTGTCTGAGGTGTTCCCATTTCTTTGTCAGGATGATTCAAAAACCCACCGATTGATTTCTGGCGCACAAAAGTGCTGACAGCCTTTGTGTTAACATCTACCTCATAATCATAATCATTTCTCTGCCTAAATGAAACCATTTTGCAAAGTTTGCTTTCGCCTCGTTGAGGAAAAGTGAGAATATGAAAAATACCTGGCTAGCGAAGTGGTAATATTTGTGTAGTAGGATTAAACTAGGCCTGAATACCATTTGGCTTATATTGTAATAATGGTGAACATGGAATAGTCGGATAGTCTGTTTTGTAAAACTAGGTTCCTCTCTAAGTTGGCGAACTTTAGTTCAAGGCAGACCTAGTGTCCAACATGCAATGTTTATCTTAACGTATACGGAGTGATTGAAAAGTAACGTTCAACAAAGATCTCCAGACGTTAAATCATCACATCTGCATATCATGAGGTTCAGAAATGAGTTTTCTGAGTACGAACATGAGTGGCTGTTACAGAAGTGCATAATCAGATCGATGCAATGACTGTCAAGAACCATTACGCAAAACTCAAGGTCGCCGGTTCTATACAGTAGTCTCGAGTGGTTTAAGAAGCTGCAGATGAGCCCTTATGTCCAATTAAAAGTTTAAATGACATCTCATGTTCGATTTTTATTAAAAAGGAGATAATTTGATATTTAAATTATTTGACTGCTAAAATAATGAGTTAACCTTCAATCAATCTGTGAATGTATAGAAATCGACTGAAAGTGAAAACTATAACTTACATCGAGCTTAAATTAATTAAGAATATGTTAAAACCTAATAAGAGGTAAGAATGGCGACACTTCAAACTTAAGTGGATGCGACGACCCTACCATCTGTTTTTCCAAATAGGTTCCATATGTTCGCTTTCAACTACTATGAATAACCGAAAAGTTTCACACAAAGTTTGATTTTTTCCAATCTGTTAAGAGTTCTCTGAGAAGGAAAAAAGCATAATCAATCAATATGCCAAAAATCTTCTGTAAGTCTAAGGTCCTTCAAATGTCATGGAAGTTTCTAAATCAAATTATTTTGCATTTACATTCTCATTCACTGCTCAGTTAATATAAAAACCATAGCATCATAGTTTTCCATTAATATCCTTAATGGAAAGATAATTAATACGGCCCCATCAAATTCATAAGCTGATATAAAACAATTCCTATTATCCTTATTTCTAATTTGTACTTAGCGGACAACTGTACTGCCACTCATTTAATTCGCTCTATCCCGTCTTTCACAGTATCGAAAATGTGGGCGCCTTTACACTTATCTTCCACCTTAGTATTACTATTATTTTGTTTCATAGATCTGCATGCACAATTTGTGTTTTTAACCCGAATCGGCGCAAAATATTTTCCCATAGCAGCGTATTGCGCGCAGAGAAGGAGAAGCAAGGCAGGATTTAGAATGACTAAGAAAAGCCATCCCCAGTATCTACGTCATATGATTCGCCCAAAGCCTAACCCGGCGTAATCTGATTCTCATACCACACACACGCGCGCTTTCCTTAACCTCAGTCAACCCAGTAATTATTGCCAGTAATATAATGTAATTACAAACAGCCATTCTGACCTTAATAATTAAAAGATGTATTGCGCGTTGATTATTAGGTTAAATGTCATGTCCGCCCTTGATTGTCCTACCCTGAAATGCTATGTTGAAATGGTGGTATTAGTCATACCGTACAAGTGACTAATAAGCCACGGGGGAAGATTTTTCTTCATCGTGGGGAGTTCTCTCTCCCTCTCTGAGTAGAGGAAAGGCAATAAGTTCTATCAGCTTTCCTCCTCATCTTCCTCTCTCCCTCGCCTCTGTCTAATTGGTAGACGGCAATGTGCAATAGCATGAAGATGAGGCTGAGTCATCACACGCCTGCTAGAGAAAAGAAAGGGATGCACGCTCCGTCACGTGGTTTGTCCGCGTCTGAGTTTTTTCTTCCCCATTGGATGTGGACACAGATGTGTGTACGAGATAGAAGTCTGAATGTCATGACAGCATACCAAAGGTGTGATTAATACCTGAATATGATAGGCTTCCTGTTTAAGGCGTACGTTCTGGCCATTCCCCGGTTGGAACTTCAGAGAAAAGGGATATCAGCAACGTCAGTAATACTAATAACATTCAAATGTTGGGAAAGAAAGAAGGGTATTGTAGTAACTGTAAATCTAATCCGAAGAACTACAAGGAGTTCTATTAGACGCTTTTAGAATATTTAGAAATGTACATAACATTACTTGATCCTTAAATGATTAGAACCTGGGTTCTTATTAGAAGCTCATTCCTCGACTGTATTTGGAATCTCCTGATGATATCGTCTTATTAATTTTAATACTTGTCGAAAATTCTCGCAAAATGAAACTATAATCAAGTATTTTCCTGGAAGAAAAGTAACATTATCTAAGTTAGCATCCAAATTTTGTACAAGGGGATGTAAAACCTTCATATGTTGAATATAAGGCTTTTGACGCGATATTCTCTTTCAAGTCTCCAGTGGTAGACTTATTTAATTATATGTAATTGAAAAGTAATTTCAAATAAAGATTTTAAGAGGTTTCTATGTCCAAAAACCACCAGTATTATCGGAACACTATGAAATCCGTAAATCAGTTTTTCCAGCGCAAAGTTTACTATGGACCATTTCAGATGTATATGCTCAGATCGATGAAGAACCACCAAGAACTGTCATACAATACTCACAGTTGCAGGTTCTACAATAGGGTCTCAAGGGGTTTAAGTAACTGCAGGGGACTGCTTTGGTAAAAATCATAGGCCAAATGAAACTTCATGCTATTGGTGTTTTTCTCATATTTGATTTTTATAAAAAAGAGTAATAGATTATTAAAGTAGATGTCAAACCTCTCAATCATTCTGTTTATTATTCAAAAGTTATTAATACTCGATTCACTTATCATTGGGAAAAACTTTCTTCATCCTCAAGCCTTCTGACAAACGGAAGTTGGTTGTTTGATTTCCCTTGAAGTTTATCCGAAAAACTTTCAGAAAAGAAACGCACTTTATGGCGGTTAGTAGTTGAATTATTTGTCTTGAAGTTTGTCGAGTTAGAGAAATGAAAGTTATTAGCTATCTACCCTATCAGTTCAATAACTACTGATTGGCATTTAATGCGCTTAGTTTTAACGCCCACGCAAATTGTGCTTGGCCATGTCTGGCATCTTCGTTTTGGACACACGTAGGACTAGGGCTATCTTAGACACCAGTTATTCAGATGGGATAATTGACAAAGCAGGTATGTATAATATGCTGGTGCTGGAGTGTGTGAATCAGTTAATCGGGCTTGGAAGTTTGTCGTCATAGTCATTAAACTAGAGCACGTCGAGGGGAAAATAAATGGAATGGAGAGCGATTGACTTACCCACAGTGCTATTTACCCTGGGACAAAAAATATTCTTCGCTTATACGTCAATGGACTTCTGCATACTAGGGAGGTTCATTTTGTTATTAATCAACCTTGAAGGGAGACATCAGTTAAACAGTTTCTTAATTTATATTCTTTCACTTAAACTGCGAAGGATTTTGTATCTTATTAATCGCTCAACTATTTTTCCTTCTATCGCAAAACTACATTTATTTTCAACAGCAAAAGAAGACATTTATCTCTATCACCTGATCTAAATTATGGTTTTTACGACTTTGGAACGTACCCTGAATTGAATCGGTTGATTCCAAAATGATGTCTGCTTAGACAATTCGTCTGACTACTGATATTCCCTCACTACTCTACTTTCTCAAAAAAATAGCAGTTTATCTGAATAAATTAAATAGGAATTAGTGCAAACTGTTCTCCGGTTCGTAAATTGAGTTTTATTAGAAAGTTTTTCTGACAAATGCTGCCCGGTTCCTAATATTTAATCCTGGTGTAATTCATCAAAAATTTTCATTTAAATATAGGAGAGTTTACTCCAATACTATGTACTATGCCAATTAATATCATAATACTAATAATTATACTTCGATTCAGTTTACTAAATTTTAAAAAAATATTAGAGTTTTCGAAGCTGGAATCTTCAATTATGAGGAGTTATTGGCTCACTGAATGTTGATAAACCCATCTGATTAAATTTTCTGGTCGGTTATTGATCGTATTAACGATACAGTTTGAACAAGAAAATGAAAAACTCTCGATTTATATTTACAAAAGGGGAAACCAGTGCAGTTTGAGGATTTTAGTCTTGAAAATCAAAGATTTCTCTTGAGCTCAAATTACGAGGGTTGACTTTAGATTACTTGAGAGTTTGAAATCAAACATTCTGAAGGTTGTCTTTTGAAAAAGTGTGCTAAATTTCAAATTCCATGAACAAGTATTTTCCTACCACAATTTTCGCAAGCTTACAAAGATTTGTCTGATTGCAAAAAAGGCGTTCATGTGGAACTGTACATGATTGTTCTTAAGGCGCTCGTAGCTTGAGTAGTAGTTTGTTCTGTTCAATTAAATTCAATTTCTAGGAAGCGAATATAGATATTTGCCTGTGACCCCTCGTTTCTCAATGCAGTTCAGAATTATCTGTTTGCGGAAGGAGGCATGCAACCGGAATTAAACAGATTTTCAGGACTAGAAGGTACAGGTATAAATTGTGATATTCAGCGAGAACATTTTACTTTTTGATAGTGAAGTTACTAAGAAGTTGAAATTATCACAGGAAAACTAGCATAAATGTTTAATAGTTTAAATTAATATTTATTTCCATTCGGGCTTTCTTCATTAACATAAATTAACAAGCTAACAAAATCTACTATTTTCTAGGTTATTATGCTGCCATAAACTGGGCTTGAAGAATGTTAAAGTTAGCAAGAGAAAGAGGCAATCGATCAGGATTCAGGCAACATTTATGAATGGTAATTCCCCAAGTTCAACATCCATCCTCAATACAAATCTTTTTGCCAAGAGATTGATTTAACAATCAAGCATGTTTTCAAATTTTCGCGTGATTGATTAAGGTCGTCCTTTTCCTCTCTCATTATCAGTTTGTTGGAGTTATTTTTTGTGAGTGAATTTTGCACTGATTGTTTATCTCTCAAGTGACCACAAATGGTATTATTCGTGATCACACAAGCGTAAACACAGAGAAAAAGAGCTAGAATTGACCTCGGAAACGAAGTGGTATCCACGTGGCAACATCGTTTTAGTGGCTTGCCCCCTCACTCACTCACTAGTTCGGACTGACCCAAAATAGGGACAAAGCAAACTCCTTTCAATGTGAGGAAGAGGCTGAGAGTTAGCATGATTAGTTGAGAGCTGTGGTTGAGAGTTGAATTCAGATATTGCTTGATGGCTCAGAATGGAGAAAGGAGTATAAGCCGCTAACTGCTAAGCTTATCCTAACCGCTCAGGAACCATGAAAATGGCATTTGCACAGCCATCTGATCCTATAAACTCGAGCTCTCTTCTGCTGTCACATAAATTAGAACTCGTGGTCATAAAAGTAGAAATCTCATGCAGTGGTCAACGGGCACATCAGAGGTCACGAGATCGATGTCCTATCGGTGCACACCTGCTGATATGGACAACTGCACCAGTTAACTCTGCTCAACAAGAGGGGTGGTAGAAGTGAGTTTCCCGTGAGAATGGCTCCAATATTTATTCCCTCTGTCCAAGCTAAATGCTCTCAGACATTTAGTAATAGTGTAATTCTTGCTAACAATCCCACAAGAATAATCGTAAAGAAGAGAAGTGAAATTTAAAGTTGTTTTAGCATTAATGAACCGCATTCGGTTACCTCAGAGAAACTGTTTAATGTACACGGTTGTTCATTAGTTCGGAAAAACAATTTCATCATTAAACGTTATTTTCAGTATTAAAGAGGAAAAATATAAAATTCATGTTAATATCGTCAAGGAAAAACAGTTAATAATTTGAATGCTTTCGTTTTCCCCTTGACAGGTGCGATTGTCCGCTGAACAGACTTTAAACTAAACATATTAGAACAAAAGTCTAATGAAAAGGCCTTAAATAAAAATAGAGACAAACACTATTAGAGTATAGGAAAACTCCTGGCAAATGTTAATCTTATCCCACTCGAAAGCCACAATAGCAGCCTCCTTAAATTTCTCCTTAACCGATCCTTTTCAGTCAAAGGGCTTCATAATAGAAAATTGCAGGTTATTCAATTATGAAAAAACCTTTTATAACCTTTAGTAGACGTGTATTTACACAATTCTCGAATCACATTTATACTTAGCGAAGGTCTGTCTTCTTAAGATTGCCAGAGAGAGAGATGGGGAGGCCATATTCATGGCATTCAAAGGAAATCGATAAATTTAAAGAAACTGCGCATTAAATAGATAACGCATCAACGTTAAAGTGAATGGAGATTAATTAGCAAAGATTCCTTGCACTTAAATTGCGAAGACTATCGATTTATCCAAACATAATGTAATTTATCGATCGATTAACTTACGTAAACACTAGCATAATTATTAGTGTTTAATTAGGGAATCTTGATTAGAAGAAATTTGCTAAAAATATTGTCAAACGAGTACATTTTCAATTGGTCATGGAAATCACAGAGATGGGAATATGCGTGAGGTTGAAGTTGCCTGGACTATGCAATCCTATCTCATCTTAAACATAGAAAGCGCGCCTTCATGTTGAATGGTACAAAAGCTCCACCAACAAGACACTATAGAAATTCTCTCCTCTATTTTTTTCATTCTTGTGCGACGAAATCACACTGGTTTACTAACCCGAATTTCGACACATAAACATCTGTTGCTAATTGGAGATGTTATGAGGCCAACAAAATTTTGTCAAACGTACAAAATATTGTGTAAATTACGAAACGCTATTGCCAAATAGTTGAAAAATTCCCATTAATCATGTAGCTGGTAATTACTTATGATAAATATCCCATCTCTACTGGAAGAAAAGCATTCACGAATGGGTCGGTCACGGACAAAGAAATAAACACCCATAGAAGTCTGCTTGCTGTAGTCATAAGTAATTCTTAACCTAAGAGTGCGATGATGTTTGACTTACTTTTTTGCAAGCTGTCAAATCCACTCTCTACTTTGTATACACGAAGTACCTGCGAAAGTGTCGTGCACATAACGGATCGATTTTTGATAGAGTAAGATTTGTCCCAAAATCTGCATATTTAGGCACGATATGGACACAGGGAGCATGATTAGATACGTTCATTAACACACCACAGCTCTCTTGTTTAGCTCCTCACGCAAAAGCTAGTGCGTATGTAATTCCCTCTAATTTGCATTGTCGAGACGACTAAGGCGCTTTCACGAAGCAATTTTGCATTAAGAGATAAAGCTTTTATACACATGCGCATAAAACGGTAACCACGTGCAATGCAGGCTCGAAACTCGAAAATTTAGTGGATTAATCAAGAAGACCTATTCATAGGTAAGAAAACATCAAGAGTGCACAATTGTTTACTCAAAGAGCAGGTTTTTTACTCGACACGCACTAGTGCACATGAGGCAAACACAAATCAAAACATCTTGAGAATTATTACCTTCCCGTTTTGTTTAACTCTTACTGATTCTGGCGTTACAGTTACACATGTATTGACAATTCCAGCTTAAACGAGGGGCGAAAACCCGCAGAGGAAAAGTTTATTAGCACGCCGTAGTTTCACCAACAAAAATCAGATGTTTTTCATCAATAATAAGTTGTCCAATTTCGCTTCTAAATGTGCTAGTAAAAGAAATGTAAGAAAATCCATAATTTTGGATACAACGCACGTGCGAATCAGCTGATCGGTAATTCGCGCGAAAAATTCTAGCCCAGATTTAGACACAACCCACGATCCACTCCACCTAAGCTAGTGTACATAAAAAAATGGAGATAATTCTAAAAGAAATACATTAACTGTATATGACGATAAAGTAGTATTAGTAGCATGAGAAGTGTCCTATAACACTATAGGGGTGGGAGAAAAGGAAGTGTTGACAAAACTTGCTGCGTGTATAGGAAAAAGGAGGGGAGGAAGAATGAGGTGGAGAGGAGAACAGAGAATGAGAAAGTATCCATTGCTTTACAAGTCTTGTTTTTGTAAGAATTGCTGCCACTCAGTACTTGTACGCGACTTTAGCTTTCTTTTTCTGAGGCTGGCGTATGGAGGTAGTGTTTATCATTTTGCTTCGTCAGCAGATTTTTCACGAAGCTCATTAGACAACACCGGATGTACAACTATGTTGAAAAGGAAGTCTGTAAAACAAGTTTACCATGAGCTGGACAGGAAGGAAGGTAGAGATTGGGGAAGACGGGGTAGAAGTTGAAAGTGGCGATCACAGATATTAAAACCAGATCTTGATACTGCATCCTTTTGTTCTCTCTCAGAACAGAAATAGTATCAAAGATGGCAGATATTATAGGTTATCTACTAACACACTTTCGATCAAGAGCACACACACGTACAGTAAAAGTCAGAAAGAGAAATGAAAGGAAAGTAATGAAAGAAAAATACCACTAGTATTAGAATCACCCAGAATAAATTATGGTCGCGTCTAAGAACACTGCTTCTTGCTGTTGCTGTTGAAAGACAAGTAGATTCATTCGAGATTTTTACGCCTCTCAGTGAAGTTGACTTGACCAATAAAAGTAGGAAGAGATTGTCGACTTTCTTTCAATTGTTTAGGGGCAGACAGAGAAAGGAAAAAAGAAATGAAGAGGAAAAACAAGAAGTATCAAACTTTTTGACAGGAGAAGACCCTAACATCATAAACAGCCCAGGTAGAAGCACCCTGGACAAAATGCATTTATCAGGTTGAATCAAAATAGACCCCACTATAAGGTGGGAAGAAGGAGAGGGTGGGAGTGGGGAGCGAGAAATAAAAAGAGATGATGGGAGTCTTTGCATTATAATAAAATAGGTTTTCGTGATGAGGGGGGACACCACGAGAGGGAGGAAGAGAGACGACAATACGGTGAGGGAGGAAGTGAGAAAGGATTACGTGCATTCACCTTAGCCGATATCAATTTCTGTGCATGGTAAGTGCATGCGTATTTGACAAGACAGAGTCAGTGCCTTTCACAGTATTATTTTTTTGAGATCATCCATACACACATACATAGGCACACATTCACACGCATACAACCTTAAGCACGCGCGCAGTGTGAAGAGAGAGGAATACTGAGAAGACACGCGGTGTGCTTCTATCATCTCATCATGGCTGCCAGAAAGAGATCTCTGTTGGGAAGAGTTGGGAACACGGGACAAGGAGGTAAAGGAAAAATTTTGGAGGAGAAGGGAATAATGAGAGAACTAAGAATGGCAAAACGGTAAGTAAAGACGGCGAGTTGAGTCAGAGTGGGAGAGACAAAATTCAATAGGCCTTGAAGTATTCACTGCCACAATTAGAGGCAGCAGTGTAGACCACCTCTTCAGTATTGGAAATTACTGGTGGTTCCATTTTGACAGCCGATTGATCATCTGAAGCACTCGTCGCTGTAATGACTTCCTCGAACCCTGAGTCAGAACTGCTTGCGTCATAGGCATCCGTTGGGCTCATTCCTGTGGTGCCAACTGACGTTTTCTCCTCCGATTTGTTGCGATGGTATACTGCATAGGTCGTTGTCTTCGTCGTTCCTGATGCCACAACTGAATCCGGGATGGCTTTCGACATTTCAGTCTTAGTTGTGACAACTGGCGAAGCGTAACGATGATTATCAATTGCACAGAATTGGGGCAAAATGCTATACATGTTTGAAGGCATGTGGCGCGATCCGTAATCCATCTCGGAATCTTCTGGAAACACAGAAAAAGGCAATAGTGAAAATAACATACAAAGACCACGATCGTCTGATAGCATAGGTCCATTTAGGGGTAATTAAATCAATCAACCTGGAGGAGTATACTGCTATTTTTTCGGGACTACGCAGTTATATCATAATCACGAGATGTAGTATGCCGAGTTCAAAAACGCATAATCCGATGAAGGATTGGTTAAATGCACTAATTGTATTAAAAATTAATGATAGTATCTCATATTAGATTAACATAGTTAATTCCATTTATATATTATTAAGTCACAATGTCCGAAAAAAAGTATTGAGGTTAAATATAAAAGGTTATCAAAATTCTAGACATGACCCCGAAATTTCACGCTTCTAGTTCCAAGCACGCGACAGATAATGAGTTCAATAATAGAATAAATGATTATACAATAAGTCATAAAGGCCATGTGTAGAGTAGGGGAATATATGAGGATACCCACCGGAAGAGGTCGTTAGAACTGAGCACTCAGAGTAGTTCCTATTGCGTTCACGCCAATTTTGAATTTTCTGGGTGCCATTACGTTTCGCTTCAATCTTTTTACGTAAAGCTTGGCGACGTTTCATGAGTTGTGAAAATCGATGCTTTTCACCGTCCTCACACGCCTCAAGATATTCGTTTCTTTGTTGCAGTTGCTATAGTTATCAAAATATATGACGCATTAAGGCAAGCAATTAGAAAACGATCAAATATAAATCAATATCGAACATGAATCATACCTGAATGGTTGAAGTTGCCTTTCTTAAAACCGTTAGAGTAGTGATCCTGGGAGCCTCGCTATCAAAAACTAAAAGTTCCTTCAGGGCATCCATACAGGTTCGTAAATGCGCACGCCTGTTTTAAATCACATTAGAAGATAGCTGAAAGAGATGCATACCGGCTTTTTTCAAGCTCATTGTGGGTACTTCTCGTTGAGGGAGCATTCCGTCTATGTACAGACGAAAATGAATAGGTTGAATAATGTGTAGCACCATCATCATAAAGGTGCCTGCTTGATCCATTACGCGTTTCCCACCGCTCTGAGTGGTGATACGCACTTTTTGATGACTCTAAATGCAAACAAAACAAAGAAAGCATGTAAAACACGTGTTTCGTGAGAAAATCATATGGAGATACATAAAGGCTAGACGAATAAGAACTAACCTCGATCTATCTTCTCTGCAGCCTGGAGCAATAGTAGGAGACCATCTTGTAAGGGAGATTCACTCATCAGGGGAACTCGAACCCAAAGAATCTAAACACAAGCCGCTACAAATGGGAGTGCTACCTAGACGCGTAATTTATAACAAGCTTCGTGTGTCTTATTGGCTAGCGCTCGCAATCAATAGAGCCACTGAAAACATAGCTCGTGGTTGACGCACTAAGCCTAAACCAATCAGATGCTACCCTTGGTTATACTACGCACCCACACAGTGATACGCTCGCAGCCCAAGCTAAGACGCACGTAACGCAGAGATGATTACGAAGTTTGTTATGGAAAATCCTTGCCACTGAGCCTAATGTGGTAGTCACGTGTAAATTTATTTCATTAGACTATCTTTTTCTTTTATTAACGATTTGTCCAGCGCTACGGTATTCAGAAAAGTCTAAACATTCCTAAATTCACTGGATATTACTAAGTACAGAATACATAGATAAAAAGGTATAATTTTAAACTTATTATTCCTCATAGATCTGTACAAAAACTATATTTGATTCTGCAAAATTGGTATACTAGCGTTTTGTGTACAAACTAATTATTATACTAATAAAGTTGTATTTCAATCGATATAACAATTTAAAATTCAATATTTCTCCTGTAGTCAATAATTATCCTGCGTTTGTTCATAAAAAGCGGGAAATTGGAATCTGTAATCGGATTTTTTCGCATTTTCCTCAAGGATAACAGTGGTGTGGAGACACTTTATCACGAGATTTTCCTACACGTGTCTTAGATTTGCCAAGTGTGATTGGTTCGCTTAAGGTCATCTAAACTGAATTTCTATTGGTCTGCGATTTAGCAGTCTGTAAAGCTGCAAAATGAATTTCTAAACTTGGGTAAATTCTTCCCGTCGTAGTTGTTTTAATAACAGCCAAAAACTGAAATAAGCCTTATTTCACATACTGTATCCCATTTTTAGACAGCATAATAGTGTTTATAAATTATTATTACATCATATGATTACATTTTGTGTATTTTGTAGGCGTACAAAATAACAGAAATCAAGTGTGGACCATTACGAACCATAGTCAAACTTAGTTCATTTGTATAACTTGCCCTAATACTAGATTAATGTTCACAAAAGGTTTCAAATGCTCAAGTTCGTATTTTTAAGATTTCGAAACTAGACGGTTTATTTACATTGAGATTGACGTCACATTAAATGAGATTTATTTTTACCAAAACATATCATTATCTCACATACTGATGGCGCCTTTTAGCACTAAAGTTTAATCGATCGGTTTAATTTAATAGTAATATTCTCATGATTGCGTGTAAACGCATACTCGGCAGTTGTAGGATTACACACGACATTCTCAATGAGAGAAAAACTTTATTAAAGCGTTCTTTAAAATCTATAAAAATGAGTTTTTGTCAAACAGTAATGAGTTTAAGTGCATTCCGTCATAAAAAAGAACATGGCGTTTGTAAATACAACGTTAATTTTCCTCTACTTAACACGAATTTTGTGATGGAAAATGTTAACGATAGAAAGTTAGAGATTAAGTAACTTTTCAAATTAGGGATTTTCTTTTCTTAACACATTTAGTAGAGTAAAGTTTAACTGCTCGTGCTGGGGGGTAAAAAAGTCGCTACGTCAAGAAAGAAGATTCCCTTCTTGAAGGCGCTTGAAAATTTTAACTTTTGTGTGGTAATTTGCTTGAAACCTTGTTGCAGTGAGGTTTTGATTTTTATTCTTTGGGTGGTAACTGCTGAATCACATACATAGAAGAGAAATACAACCTAAATCGCCAGCCAGCTACGTTTGACGAGCTATAAAGTGCCCTAGTTCACGGGCCAACAGTCTCTGTTTTTTATTGAGAGACAAATTTGCAACATTAGGGAACTGGAGAGTGAAAAGAAGAGAGTTTAAGGAAGAAGAGTTTTAAATTTGCACACATTTAGCAGTCGATCAGTCAGCAAGTGTACACACAGATGGTTAAACCAGGTCTATCATAAAATCGCAATCAGTTTACCATCTGGTAGTACCTCTCCCCTCATCCCCATCCTTCCAAACCTACTCCTCCTTAATCACCCCTCATCTCATCCCCTTTCACTCTACCACCCTCGTGGTATCCTCTTGTTAGGTCAATCCCACAGCAGCGGGGAGTACTTACGCCACGTAAGCTCTGTGCGTGTGTTTTATGTAGTATTTAGAGTGCGAAATAGGCCATAAGAAGTGGGTAAGTCAAGCTTAATCATTTGGAAAAACCCTGTACACTCCTTCATACGAAAAAATGAAAGTACTTATGTGAAACCAGAAACAGAAATCTACTTATTTCTTTTAATAGTAGTATCCATAACTAACAAATGGAGGCTTTCAATATCCATATGTTCAATTTAGAAGCACGTGGACTAAGAGAAGGAGATAGAATCAGTTTAACGATCTCCAATTTGAGCTTATCAATATTCATCTTAATGGATCTTGAACAAAATGGGGTTAAGTAGGGGGCAGGAAGGGGTGGAAATATGGTGGATCTGAAATATTCATGTCGAGTTTTAAGGTCGATGAGTCTCACAGACTGAAATATTTCACAGGAGAAGCATAATTCAAATAAACCATGACATATCTTTTTCTTCGTCTGCTTTTCAATAAATTCAATTTCTAGGTAATGCATTATCATCAAGTGTTGATCGATATTTTGATGGTTATTGAATTTTATCATATCAGATTTCAGTAGAGTAATGAGGACGAAGCTTACTGACTAATATTGGCTAAATACGAGGCTCTAGGATAAAAGTCAAGACAAAAGTCAGGAATCACTTTCCATATTTTTAGGTTGGCTAAACTTACACTACCTGAACCTACACTGTTCACCTATTAGTTGCTATCCCCAATCCCTAATATAAAATGTTTTTATGAGGGGCTTCAGGGAGAAAGCAAATTCAGTTCTGAAGAAAGTTATTGGGGAATCTTATGAAATACCCAGAAAATGAAAAGGAAGTGCCAAGCCGTCTTTTCTAATTTAAGCTGAATATTGGTAAGTTATAACTTCAAACTATGCATCAGCTGTAGTCTAGATTATCTAGCTGAAGGAATATTTTAATATATTTATTATCATATATATATATATAAAGACAAAACATATATTTTCCATGGGAAAGTGAATAAAATCTGCAAACAGCAAAAACAAATTAGTAATAATGGAGAACGGATCAAAAAGAGGACAAGAATAGAGTTTGGATACCAAAGGAATCTTTCTTTACTTGATTTTTGGAATCAGGTTGTACGCTATCTACTTAATGGTTGGTTCACTTTCTAAACACAGAATTTCATGATTTAGCCCATTAGATTACTAAGAAAAGTCTTGGAAACACGACGTCCGGGCCTTAGTAATCAACTGATTAAATAGGACGGTTGGTCTCACAGCTTAAGTTCATTTTTTTCCAAAAGTCGAGAAAGCAGACCGGTCTTACATGATATTAACATTGCAAAGCTGACTCTAACTTCTACTCTCTAAGTCTACACTTATAAATATTAAAATTTTCATGTCTAACTATAAGAGAGAAGATACTAAAGCGTGACGGTCTCGCCAATATTGATCAGTACTTGTGGTATCAAAAGGTGAGCATTTAATCTTTACAAGAGTCTAGGTGTCTTCCTTTTCCTTCAGTATCAGCTAAGAAGCTAATATTAATAAATTCAATCACCAATATTTGCCTGGGGAGGGGTGAACGCACGTTGAGGCTTAAGTCCACACATTGCCGAATGCCGGAAGCAATTAGCTCAGTGTTTGAATTCCACGCGAGGTCTCCGTACGTACGTGCCTATTTATCTCTCAGTTTCATGATTTCTTTCGCTATCTTTCTCGTCTTGTGTGGGGGCTCTGTGAATCATCATGATTCGGTCAAATGCGTTTAAAAAGCGGCATGCGTTTTGACCTCCCTCGGGTCATGACTCTGTGAACGCAAATGACTCCCTGTGCGAAACCTGTAAAATCTCTCTCGGGTAAACAGGCCTATTTAACCATTAATTAATAAATTGTTCAATTTTCGGTTTATCTTAAGGATCTATTATTGAGAGATAGAGATTAATGTGAACGAATTTCGACTGTTTGAGGAAGAAGCACTAAATGGACTACAAAATCATAAACTTTCTATGGGAAATCTAAACGATTTGACCATTTTAATTTTAGTTTTTGGAAAAATACCCAAACAACACAAATATCAAAGTAGGATCTCGTTTCATCGGGATTTTACTTAAAATGTTGGGTACGTTATAGGATAACCTTCGCCAAATCTTCCAGCTAAAATGCTGCGCTCAATTTTAGTTGATCGATATTTACTCGATAGTTTGTTGTATTCAAAGTTGATTAATTTGGTAAACGCTAGATCGCAGTTGTGTAATAATCGCCCAGAACATCATAATCTAAATTTCATTTACATATTTCTTTTCTTGCCGCCTTTTCGTATTTAACTTTCAATAACATCAACGATAGGGTTTGTGCACCTCAGTGCCTCTACGAACTGTGAAACATCTTAGTAATATACTACTTATATCAGTGGAACTATTAATTTATGAATAACTGATTAATGGTATTGTGAGTTAAAAGTTGCAAGTTAGAGTGGAATAATTTAACTAAATGAGAACTATTGAAATTCGGTGAATTTGAGGAAGTCTTATTGTTTATTTTCACTAAGAGAACAAATCAATTATTATTTATAACTTTCTCAAAGCTTATCATAAGCGTAGAAATTGTAGCAGAGTGAACATTTCAAATTTTTAATGCTACTTTGGGATAAAGGTGTTTACAAAGTCTTGTTCTTATCGGTTATTCTAAATATATAATTTAGCTATTAAACTATTTTTGGACCATGCTCTATAAGGTTATTGATAATGGAAAGATAGTGGATTAAGCAGCATCTGTAGAACATAATAAAACATTCCAACTGTTCCCAACACACCCCTATCACAACGAAACTGCGAAATTGGGATACTATAATTCAGACCTAAACGCAGAAGAATCACAAGACACTTTAAATAGTGCCTTGAAATGGAGACCACCTGCACATTCTTGATTTGAAAGAACGCATTTTTCTTTTTATTAATCAGCCATGCGAAATATGTAATCGCTAAATACTATAAAATTTTAATTTGTATGCAGGATCACCTGTAATTAAGGTATCTATGGAAACTATGCATACGATATATATCTCCTCAGTAATCTGATATTTGTCCATTCGAGCGTGCGAAGCTACCTTAGTAATGCCATATGAGATGCGTAAATACACATGACGGATGATGGAAGTCCTAAGAATAATTTGAATTCCTAATAGATGAGAAAAATGAAATCATTAACCACTTGATAAAACAACTAGCCTAAATGGTATTCATTCAGTACCCTATTGTTTAGAATAAACTTCAATGTATTCACGATAATTTATATCGATTTTTAATGCATTAGTTTGTGTGTTTGTGAGAGATCTAAAGTCACTTAAAATTCACCAGGTTTTGATCGATTGCAAACAACACGCATGCATGTGTGTGTTTATTCACGTTGGAAATCACTTAAAACGAAGGGCCTATTTTGTGCATGAATATAAAATGACTTCCACATCAGATTTTAAAGATCTCACTGATTTAGCACTTCTTTTGAGAGTTATGATGAACTTGCACCCTTAGAGAAAAATCAACGTCGCGGAAGCAAGAAATCGTTTGATAAAATCAATTGTCTAGGTCACCTCGTAAAATAGTGATTTTTTTACGCAGAAAGAAGCAAGAAAAACGTGATTTATTCCTAGAGAAAAAACACCAGACTCCATACCGCAACGCATAAATGACCATAAACACATTTCCGTACATGTGCACATGTTATCTGCAAGCAATCCTAGTGTCAAAAATAAACAAATTGAAATCGGAGGTATATGTCGAAACATTTTTTGCGATTAAATTCAAATTTGCTCTTTTGGCCTAGACTGGATTTACTAAGTCAGGGCGGGGACTAAAATTAAATTAGTCCTTACTGTAAATGTGTAGAGGGGTTTTATCTTAATTGAAATCTAACCGAAGGGTGAACGTTCCCTCAGACTAGTCAACCTTTCAAAAATAACATTCCTAAAAAACACCTGAAAAAATGAAAATCACGTTGACAGATAGGTCATCGGGGGAAATCGGCAGTTTTTTAGAATCAACTTAAATCCTATCAAGAGGAATCTAGGTGGCTTAAAATTAACCCTCATAAAGGCAGGAAGAGGATGCAGCCATTACTATCTGTGAATATTTCCGTTGCAGACGGCATAAACACAGAGTGGGTAATAAATTCTGCTCTTAATGCCCTACCGAGAATATTGGCTTCCTATGAAGGAGTAACACATATTATTGCCGCTTTGAGAGACTCCTAGGTAGTTCAAAGGAAGGACATAAAATTCCAAGCACAGCATATCTTAGCGTGATTACGTGTTGTAAAAATACCGGCTGAATAGACCAGGTGGAGAGCGGAGAAACAACTAAATAAACTTGAGATTTAACAAGACAGACACAATAGTAATAGTAATGTTTCACAGTTTCAACTGATATTTTACGACGACGAGATTGAATGGAAACAAAATTAATAATTATTTATCCAAGACATATCTTAATACATGAAAGATACAGGAGGAATGAATAATGTATTAACAAATATCCTAATCAACCCCTTCCTGAACGAGGTACTACTCTTTATCGTAAATTAGTTATATCAGCAGATTAGAGTTCCCACTGCTAGTATAAGATAGTTGCTCTAGGCTACTAAAATGATATAATTACTACAATTTATTACTTCTAACCATAGTAATACAAAGAAATAATACAGTCTTTATTTGTGGAAAGCAAATAAAGCTGGTTAATAGAGAGTCCACTAAAAGATAAAGAGGAGATGGTCGAAAAGATATTGAGAGTAAAGTCAAATCTTACTTCAGTTGATTTTTCATTCGGCTAGATTGCGTGCCAAAATTCAAATTTCATTATTTGTTCCGTGGAGCGAATCATCGGTCACAATATCTAATTCTTGTTGACCTGTTGTTTAATAATAGTGGAGATCCCGCCACTTTATTTTACTTTTCTTTTAAAGTCTGAGAAAGCAGAACTAGCCCATATGAAATTCTGCAGCTTACGGATGTTAATCTAGCAGAGCTGCAATGGCTATCCACAATTTAATCAACTGGTCAATTTGAATTTGTAGAGTATTCAAAACTTTTGGTTTCCTGGATTTATTCTCTATTTCTACTCGGGCCTCACTCTCTACTTCGTGTTTTGATATTTTCCAAATACTCAAGATATCAGAGCGATGAGGGTTAAAAGTAAGGGCCAAATCTCGAAACTTCGATTGATCTAGTTATTTTTCGGTTATTAATAATGTTAGCTTATATTTTACCCAAAATATTTGGGCTTGAATGAATCGATAGTACCGGAACCTTTACACATAAATAATTCGGTTTGAATATTATCAATAACTTAGTTGCTAACTGCAAAAATTTCTTGTTTTTATAATTTACAAAATGTTTGGGTTAATAAAGTTTTACATTCTTTTTCCCCATCCTACGATTTTGAAATACCTGAGTTGCTGAGCTATCCACTACTAATAAAAGCAATTTCCATAAAATACAAAACACCTTCCCCTTTTCTGATGTTGTCACTATTGAAGCTTAGTAATAACTGAAGTTTTAATCCACTAGATTCTCTTAAAACTAGAGTTAAAATGTAGAAGAGTAAACGTGATTGGAAGTCTTTTCCATTCCTACTAATTAAATTAACATCGTAGCTAACATTGGAAAATTTAGACATTTTGGGATAGGCATTACTAACCTACTGATTTAATCAAATCAACTCTTAGCACTTTTGGAGTCAAGCAAAATCAATATACTGAATCTTTAGATGGAAAGCAGAGAGAGAAAAAGAAGTTTTTAAGACGTCCTTAGTCGCTGTCGGATTATAACAAATGTAACTCAACCTCTGGAAGACTTATGAGGAGAAGAATGTTCAGTGATGAACAAATTGACAAAATTATACATTGGAAAAGCTGAGGAGGAAGAGAGTGTTTGAAGGGTTGTTTCGTTATCCCACATAAAGGGATTGTGAAAGTAAAATAGTAAATATAAATATATATGTATATATTCAGTAATTTTGAAAATGTGAATTAAATTATATTTTTTATATAAAATGTATTTTTTCTAATCGTAACCTTAATGAGAATATGTGCTGTTTCAAGACTAAAACCCAAACTCAATGGACAAAATATCTCAGCGATTAAAGTTGAATACGTAAACTGTGTCAGCAAGAAGTTAAAATCGATTGGAAAACTTAAGAATTAGGAAACAACGTTTCTTATCGATTTTAAACCGGTAAATTTGCACTTTGCATTAGCGAATAGTGTTTTAATAATGAGGTAACAATAAATATGAAAAGAGAGAGTAAGCTAAAAATTACTTTTCTTATCGATTAAATTGAACGTTGATAAGCCGATAAATGCTTAGTATAATTAGTTATTATTTGTTGGAGTTCCTTACATATTTACGTATTTAGCTTGCCATTCAAATCCACACTCTCATCCCGCCTCAAATAATATTTGTATATAAACGCAGACGCGACCAATCATTCACGTGCCTTGACAATACGCGAGAGAGCCAGAGAGCAAACGGCGCAAACGGAGAGAATATAGGAGACGGCGCAGATAGCTGTGCTAGAGACGACGGCTCATAGTGTATGCGCTTATGCGACTGCCTATTGATTAGTTTCTGGCTCTCCCTTCCCCTCTCCACCCCCACTCCACCCCCCACCAATCTGTCCACTTGTTTTCGCGCTTCTCTCCTAACGTATCCCGAGCTTTTTAGCCTACTCTCCCACTTCGGAAATATATTTTGGAGAAAACAAACTTCACTTCAAGCTTTGCTAGACTGATTTAATTTGGAAGGAGATATTATACTTTTGAGAATACACATAAATGCATTTTCGCGTTCTAAGATCACGCGAAAACACTTGAAATCGGTGACAGTCACCTTGATGTCTGAAAAGTGTTATTTTGAAATAGTAGTAAAAATTAGTTTAAGTAATAAAAGATAGGCAAAATTTAGGCACTTGGAGGGGATAAAAAGCGAATCTAATTAAGTATCATTTGGTTAAGCCTTTAGATTTTACTTTGCCAAGGAATTGTTTCACTACCAAGATCGTTTGATAGAAGATCCTGTCAAGGCTGATCGATCAGATTTTGGAATTTTAACTGTTATTTTAAGGAAAAAAAAGTTTTCTCGGTTTTCTTTTCTAAACTACAGTTGCGGTTTTCATATAGTAGTTTATTTTGTTTCGAATCCCTAAGCTTCCCTCCTTTTAACACAATGATCTTTACTTAAAATAAGGGATCTTATAGAGGTTAAACTATTGATGAATGACCGTTGTCTTTTAATATTTCAGTCAATTGCTGGAAAATTTTCGGAATTATTCACAAACAGCATATCTAATTACGGTCTATTAACTTTCGTACTGATTAGATTAACCTGAAAAAGTTATCGGTTATATGATATAATATCATCTTGATTAAATGTACTAAATAACTTTATTAATTCTTATGATTAACTTATTTAACATCCAAGGTCAAATCGGCAAATTCAATGTAAGTCCTCAGCTATGCGAGGAAGTAGGGATTACGATTCAATGTGGATTAATCTTTTTCAGCTTTTGCCCACTTAACTAGAAATGCTAGTTTACACACTCCGTTTGCTAATACAGTCGAATGACCTTGATACAATAATGATTTAATTTGTGCACGTATAAGTCAAAAAAGTTCAAAATTGTGTTCAACACACCGAAAAAATTACCGCTCAAAGCAGCGTCCCTGCCTTCAATTTTGTTTTAAACACTCATGGTAAGTTTACAGAAGTCAGACCTTTCAGACAATTTTGCATCAAGGCGATGCTAAGAAATAAGCGTGAATCGTGCTTGAAAACCAAAATTGCATTTCTGCAATTTTGCAATTTTGAACTAGTTAATTCCTCGCCCTTTCTCTCAACACAAGAGAGCTAAGCAATCATGCGCGCTTAGCAACGGAGACTCAGTGTTATAGTAGCAGCTTTTATCACCAGCTGCTTTAGAGGTTTGCCTTATTTCTGTAAAGCAGTGTTAACTATTGTTAACTGAAACAAAATTACAGTTACCATTCGATAATTATTTTATGATAACAAAGTAAGATGAAAGTTTTCCGAAATGAAAATAAAGTTTAAGACTTTTTTGCAATGTGATTGAGAAGTAATACCCTATTTTTCATAAAAAAACAAACGCTGGACAAAGGCATATAACACAGGGTTTCATTTGAAATCCAAATTGTTCACGTGCAGTTCTTGAACCGCTGGGGAATCCATTATA
Organism: Hymenolepis diminuta; assembly: GCA_900708905.1. NCBI lineage: Eukaryota > Metazoa > Platyhelminthes > Cestoda > Cyclophyllidea > Hymenolepididae > Hymenolepis > Hymenolepis diminuta. The sequence continues at coordinate 1,104,083 of CAADRB010000009.1, forward strand.
GAACCCCTGGTCGTGGGTATTGTAGGGTGGTCCCCGACGGTCCATGCATCCTTCAGAGCATTTAATTCTATTGAAATCTACCACAATCTTTGTAATCCAACAACTGATTTCCAAACTCCATAGCTTGTCAATAACCTTACGAGTTCTCAACATTTTAAACAAAAGGATGATAATGAAAAGTTACTCTTAGATCGCCCTAATGTCTCTGAAATAAGCTTTCTATACTACAGAATAAAAAGGCCTATGACCTTCATTTTGATTTTGAGATCAATAACAAGGTAAGGCAGATTTAGATGAATCTGAGTCGGATTTTAGCTTAGCCCTCCCCTCATCTTCTTTTACTTAAGAGTAATTGAATTATAGGATGCCATTTATCTCCTTAACTTTCCTAAATTTGCATGCCTATTAGCAGTCTACTGTTAAACACCTGAGCCCGTTATTACGATTATCGTTAATAAGCGCCTTCTCAATTCCCTAACACCGAAAATGGGTACAGAAAATTGCACACGCAGGTACAATAATTCAAAAACGCATGGTTTAGAATCCTTGTTGTGATTAAACAGCCAAATTTCATCCCATTTCCGTCTAAGCACCTGTTTATAATCAGACTAATTTTATTTGTGGAGGGTTATTTTTTCCCAATTGGGATAGTTGAGGTTCAGATAAAATTTTCCTAAGGCATTTTCTTTCCTGTGAGGGCTTAAAAAACTCCAGTCTTCCCTTCTACGTTTGCGTCTCAAAATTCTTAAGGGGTAAATTTTTAGTGTTTCTCCATCGTCGAGTGCCCCATCGATAATATTTTGAGAAGAATCTTAACTTCTCCAGGGATACAGTTTTGCGATACACCATCACTCGGCCTTCAGTATTGCAAATTAACATCCATAATTAAATGGCACAACATGGGATGCCTTTGTTTAATGGGAATGGTAAGTCTATAGTAATAAAATGCAAGTCTGTTTTAAGTGAAAAATAAAAAAATACGGGAATAAGATCAATTTTCGTACAGCTGCTTGCTTCCTTTAGCTCAGTTTTCACCATCAGACGTAAAACTATATAATAAAAGAGAAAATATATAGTAACGTTCTGTAAAATTTTGAAACATGTGCTGTCATAACTCTTCCAGAACACGTGAGAAAAGAAAAATATATGCTAAACCGGCAGTTTATGTTTTGAAGCTTTAAGTATTTTCATTTCTAGTTCCTTTACAGTGAGTTCCGTTTTATTTTACATACGCCATCTCGAAATGATGTGAAAAACCAATCCATACGAGTTTGATTTATTTATTTATTCCCCTGACAGAGCAAAAATAAATTTTAAAACATTCAAACGCGTAGGAAGGGAAATATAGTTCAGTTTTAGGAGGAAGTAGGAGCTGCATGAGTGAGTCGGGGAATCCGAAGAACCGAAATTCATCCCAACTCCGGAATCATCAGTTCAACTACACTTTCAAGTTTAAGTTTGACGAGACTTTTCTCATCTCAACAACGCTTTCTTTAAATGGAAAATCTGGATGACATAATGTCTTGTGAATTTTTAGCCATCCCTTTTACACCTAATTTTCGTTGGACTCATCTACTAGACAAATGACTTTATCAGCTGGGTGATTATCTTTGGGTATGGAAATTTTGAGATACCACTTTGTTAGCAAGGGTTTGATTTAATAATTTATAAATAATAATTGTTCAGATTGGGTAAAGCTATTTGAGACATTTGTCCTTTAAAGGAATTGCGAAAAAGAAACGGAACTGGAACACTTAAATTTCATTGAGTTTGCTACGTTTGATCTCTTTCATAATCAAAACTGGAAACATTGTTGAATGTGCATGCGAATCTTAGATTATGCCAACGAGCAGCTCCAAAGATAAAAGTGTTAACACTGCTAAGTTTTTTATCCGATCATTACTGGGCAAACACATTTTTTGACTGGTCTTTGAAATGGTCTAGGAGATAGACACTTACGACAGTCCTCACAAAATTGCCTTAAAAGCTAAGTTCCAAGTGGACGTCTTAAATAGCCTAAGTCGTGAAGCTCTCCAATGGAAAGAAGCTCAAATCATTTAATAACTCTTTATTTTCAAAATCAAAATTTGAAAATGTTACTTGCTTATTCGCTCATTGAATGTAATATTGTATCAAACCTATCAGGAAATTAGGCACACAACCTGAAAGAATAGTATCACCATAGAACTACGACTTCGTTCTAGTTCTTATCGATGGTTCAAAAGAAGTAACCGCTAAAGTGAACCCATTCGTAATTCAAAGACTTTATTAAAGTTTCACGGAAAGGTTTTTTAGAGGAATCCGCTGAACAAGTCCTTCAAGCTTCACGGTTTTGTGGGATGTAGCGTAGCAGCATTCAAAAGAATTTTTATTTCATTGCTACCAGACGCACTTGATATAAGTGGGTAAATAACTGGCAATATAACAATCTCAGTTAACCCCTTTTATTATTAGTTAGTTTCATTCTATTTTTTGACTTGCATTTTGATTTTCGCAAAACTGGGAATGAAATTAGGGTAAAAATTTAGTTCAGTATTTTCAATTGGAGAACCTGAAAATACGTATTAAAATGACAGTTAAAGAGATATACATCCAGATTTCATATCAAACAAAGTGAGAGAGAGAAATATATTATTTTCTCACAAGTATCCATCGGTGGCGCATCGGTCACCGTGCACGTCTGTAGTGCTAGCCGGAATGGTTAAGTCTGGCTACCATAGAGAGTGGCAGAATTCGAACCAATCAGGAGGAGGCTCCTTGCGACAACTCTCTACACAAGATAAGCGTTGAAAAAACTTTTCTTAAATGGAAATGGAAATTGTTTTCCCAAAAAGAAAGTATTTAAATATATTTTCGATTCCCATTTTTCCTATTCAGTTAAAGTTATTTTTCACTTCTTTTTAAAGCGTTCAAACCTTACATTGTCCGGTGTTGCCCTGTATCGATATAGGTTTTTTTAAACACGTATCTAACTCTGTACTTTCAAATTTGGCCCGATTCTTACTGTAAAATAATGTATAGCAGCTTGTTTAAAATGTTTTTAATATTCCGACATATCTGTAAATGAATCAAAATGACATAATTAGCCATTCATTTGCTAAAGCTCTGAATTTCATGGAAATGAAATCACCCAAAATTCTGAGATCAATTCATGAAAATTGGACTTTGGAACATTCGGAAATTTTAAAGTGAATTTTTTCCTTAGGAGAAGGTAGATAACTCAGTGCTTCCAGAATTCAAATGTTCTCTCGATATATTGGCTACATTAAGTACTCTATTTTGATCTTCATTTCTTCCCTTACTGAAATTATTTTGCTCTTTCACGTATTCTGATAACATTAAAAGACTGAAATTCTAAAAGTTTTAGTACTTTCATATGGAAAAGAAGAGTAATTGCTGGAAATTTAGTATTGTCGCTCGGGTACAATTAATTTATTCCCATCTGTATTATCTGTTATCTTAATTTGCTCATTGATTTTTACTAGTTTTCTTCTTTCTTCATTTCGTTCAGTCCATGACTCACTTCTAGTCCTTTCAGCGGTTTATTGGTTTTCCCCATTTGTCTAACACAAAGGTTTTGAGCTTCATTCTCTCAATCAAAATTTTGGTTTATTCGTTATTAGGTTATCGTCTTCGCTTTCTTTTTACCCAATAAGGATTCTGTCTTCTTCTACACTTGAGTTTGTGAAGTCTGAGAGGGTTATGGCTTGCTCAATTTTCTCTATCCAACGTTGGTTTCTCTCAAAGATATATGCATTCATGCCTATTAATAGCGATCCCTAAGCTATCGGCGAAGAACCAAACTTCAGTGGAAGAGAACGCACTATATTTCTGTAATCGAAAGAAACTAAGAAAGAATAGAAATCCCCACATTCACAGTTGAAACCAAACGTTTCAGGAGTCAAATACCGAATAGTGTACTATTCTCTCATCCCTTATTACTAATGTTAAAATCATGGGTTTTGTTTATTATTGAATTAATTAGTGACGCCAAATTTACGATTTGAAAGCCCGTCTGAAGCGTACAAACCTTTTCTTCCCGAAAGGCGCTGCCGATCAATTATTAAATATCGCTCGATCGATTAAAACACATACAATAACCTCAGATAGCAAACTGGTGGATAAATCACCTACCAAATAGCCTTTTTATTCTCGAACAATAGTAATTATCTTTAAAAGTTCCATATTCAACCATGATCTTACACTACGTTCCGGTCTCTTATGTATGCGTGGATGAACATAAATAAATAAACACTTGGCAGTGTGACTAAACCATAAATGGATATTTAGTGTATATCTATGCATGTGGATTATATCTTATAAGCACTCGGCTTTCAAGGACTGAGTGTCCGCGTTAATAAATCTAATTCTACAATAAATTTTCGGGTTGACTTGTCGACAGCGTTCACCACCATGAACAATGTGTGTATCACGGTAGCTAGGGCCCCTTTGTCTCTGTCATTGTAATGATGTGTATGGAAGAGACCTGAAGGAGGAATGATGGCTATCATTGAGTGTCTATATGATATTTTTTGGGTGGATTCCAAAGTAGTGAGAAACGTTTATCATCCACTTTAGTTGTCTCATCAGTTACTTTGATGCTCAAAAGTTGTTAATTGATAAATGGATGGACAAGTAACCTGTGATCTGGTTAGACTTTGGATTTCGACTGATATTCCGTATCATTTCCCTTTTATGAAATGACCGCAAAGAAGTGAGATTTAACGGCGTTAATCGTGCATAACACGATTAGGCATGAATAAGTCATGTGATGCAATGGGGTTGAATGAAACGTGATACACATTCGGGTGTGTTTTCAATTCATTTCATGACTCAAGTTCCAATGTGAATGGAGTTATATGAATTTAATTTCCGGTGGTTAATATTTAAACTTGCATTAGCAACATTGATAGTGGTCGCCTGTACATCGGGGACTTAATTTATCCATTGTAGCCGATGTCCATGGACTAACTTAGCACTTTGCTTCCTGAAGAATACAGCTAGTTTCCTTTCTATTCTTTTTGTATAACCTAACCTCAAGGTACAAAAAGTGTGCCTTTCAAAAGCTCGGGTTTTGAAATTCTTGAAGTCTACTTAACTACAAAGTGTCTGTACTGAATTCGAATTCACGCGTTTGAAACTTAATATCTAGGCGAGTTCAACGAAGCTTTCGAATTAGAAAATGGACTAATTTATTAAGTGATGGGTGGTTTCATTGGAGGTTCAATAAGAAAGCAAATAACCATATAGTTTTGAGGAAAAATCTGCTTCAATATCAACTTATTATTCTCAGATCTTATGCAGTTTTTCGCTTATCTGATGATTGTTATGAAAATTCATGAAGAAAATATCGATCGCACATATATCTATTAAATAAAATACGATATTAAAGATCTAATTCATGTCTCTTCTCCTTTCTTTTGATAATAATTAGTGTAGGAAAGGAGATATTTCATTCAGAAGAGGAATAAAACCGAAAAGTTATTGCTATAAAGGAGAAAGTAGTGTGAAGGAAAAAATCGAAACGTAAAACAAGATGAAATAGATGGAGTTTTGATTCACACTCGCATATCTAAAGAGTTTGTTTAGCGGAAATGAAGAAACCATGGTGATTTAAACAAAATTCCTGAATGCGATCGAGTATATCAAAATAAAACAGGCATTCTATTTATCTATTCTAGCATTTTCGAAAGTTAAAAAATAAGACAATATTCCTAGCCTAGGGAACCTTCCATTATCAAAGACTGAAGCTTATACATGATTTAAAGTAATGTAAGGAAAAAGAAGAATATGCTATTTTAGGGTCAAGAGATTGAAAAATCATTTAACGAATGTTTATCTTGGGTGAAGGGACTATGGAAGTTCTTTTCATCTATGGAAGAGGTCCCGCATGCCACTTTATTTCAAATAAAATAACGAATAAACATCATTTAATAAATGAACCCTCAAAAGTTATGATTTAACCACCTTTGCCGCAATGGAAAATACCCTGTTCAGGTGGATAAAATTTTTATTTGGGTTTTAAGTTTTCAAACGGGACATAACTGTCTTATGGGAGGACAAATTCAAAGTAACTTAATACACTTCTGTTATAGTTACCAAACTTCTTGCTTTGGTGACCGAAAGCCGCCAGGAAATTGTCCCACTGTATTGAAAATTAAGTAACATTAAAGGTTAATTTAAGAGTTAGCTATAGAGTTATAAATTCAGCCCTCTTGCTATGTGGGAGAGAAGCAGAATCAGTTCTAATCATATAAGCTCTAGTGATAGTTGAGAAAACATTCATGTAATTGATTTGACAGACGTGACTTCTGTTAACATTATGAAGGTAATTGATACAGACAGGAGACCCCGAATGCGAGGTAGGTATATGGCAGAAACAATTTGTGAATTTATTTAGCTGAATGTTTTGCCTCACTGTGAATATGTATATGTTTTGGATTTGCTAACATGAAGATTCAAATCGTGAGAAGCCAATAATGTGCTTTTTTAGAAAAAAATAAACAGGAAATCAACTTTTAAACTCCCCGTGGTCATAAAATCAGGTAAAAGAACCTTTCAAAAGAATGGGAAAGAATATAACACATTTTGGAAAGCGTTTCCAGAATTTATTTTGAGTAGAGGGTTGACATCTTGGAGCCTCCCTAGTAAAAAATTAAATACCGTTACCCCACCTTGTATTAGCCAGACTTAACTAGTGCTCTTAGCTACTCCGATCACTGGCTGTGCACAGGTGAATACTAAGTTAGTTACTTCGGACTTAGTAGATGAACAAGTTAGCTTTATTGCCACGATTGAATTTCTACTAGCTGGGTAGTATGGTGGTTTGACGAGTTTGATTAACAATTAGGATAGTTAATCTGAAATGAACGTAACTGATCCATGAGACAGGTCACACGAGCGCAGAAAAACAGAAAATAAAGAGAAAAGAGAGTTAAAATGAGATCATTTATTGAATATTCACTTCATTCCATTCTTCTTGGTTAAGAAGGAAGTGAAGACCAGGAAGTTTAAAGGGGGCAATTTACAGGTTTTTCACTCGATCTAATCTCAATAACTGCAGCTGCTGCATTTAAGTTTCTTATATTCTTGCATTATTTTTACTGATAATCCATTTTAAATAGGGCTGCTATTTTAAATGACATTAAATACATATAATCAATTTATTGGGTTTTTGAGAAACAAATAACGGACACGTTTAATTTATGTTCTTAAATCTTGCATGATTAAAAAACATATTTTGTTGAAAAAATATTACAACTGTTGAATAAAAGGGCCTGTTTTGACAAATATATTAGAAAACATAAACAAAAGAAGTAAAAGCTTTTGATTTATTAATCGAAAAAGACTTATCTTTTAGATGACTCTTGTTTTTATGATACTTTTTACAAAAATCAATACAGAGTCATTTTTAGGGTCAACATTTGCATCGTTCAATTCTTGTTCGAACAAAGCCGTTCTTTGTCAGTAAAAGAGGCTTCTATTAAATTTATTAGACAAAACGTAAAGTAAAGACGAAATGAAACAGTTATTGTAGCAAGGTCAACTGAACGAAAAAACCAAACATATAAGCTTAAATTGTATTTAAATATCTTCATATAACCCAGTTTGAAAATCAAAAAATTTTAAATATAAACAAGAGTACTTTAAATAAACATATATAATATTTTCTTGAATTTTCAAAGGTGTATTTTACTTCAACTTGCATTTCCAAATGATCAATAATTCTCTGTTTCTACTTTCGGAAATAAACACATCACTTACATCTCGTCATGAAATGGGGTTTAATTCATGTTCGAACAAAGCCATTTTAAGAGATCATAGTTTCTGTGCAAGTGCTAACAGAAATTAGTACGCAAAGGACTGAATACAGGATAATCTAGATATTATAGCATTAGGAAATAAAGGCACCGAAGAAATGACTTAAGATTCTCTTTTATTATTGCTTAGAAGGACCTTATCATGTCATTGAGACCTAAAAGAAGGTAGCAAGCTAAAAGATGCGAGTATCGACCGAATTCGGTACAGTTTGCACTGTAATCTCTAGATCATATGTTAGTGAGAGTTGGTTCTCATCAACTCTCCAGTTTCTCATCTAGATCTGAGGTTATGAGAGGCAAAACAAAAGTGAGGTGTTTGATAATCGAGGTGGCTGGGGATGAGTCCAGCAACCTCGACTTATTATGAAGAACAGAATTTATTGGGGATGGGGATAAAGATCAATAAAATTTGAAAACAATCAAATCGGAGATGTCTCCAATCCGACAGATAATGAGTTCTGGTAGTAGTTAAATGCAGATTAGGGGAGCTCCCTACGTCAGTAGATTGACTAGACCATGCTTTGTGTTGCTTCTTATTAGATACCAAGTTGAGAGATCCGATAAATAGCCGAATTTGGCATTGCAGAAGGTTAATCAGGCCAATCATTAGCTTATCTGGTTAAATTTTTCGAAGCTGAAACCGGTTCTCATATTCCTAAGTAATTGAAATATATTCCCCCTTTAAGATTAATTGAAATTTGTACCGAGAAAGCCTCAACGTGCAATCGGCTAATGATAAACAACGCCTTGTTTTGATATTGATCTAATACTTAAATCTTTCACTCAACCAGTGCATGTAAACGAAGAGTAATGTAATTAAGGAACTGTGGTATTTATGATTGCTGTCTCAAACGAAAGGTTTGCTTGAGAGATTTATATTCCTTTGCAAGCATACAAAAGAAACGCATGACTTTAATGCAGAGTGACCCTTTTACAATCTAAAAGCCCGATATCCCAGTTTCCCAGGTAGGGATGGGGGAAAAAACGCCCCAGTCAGTTAAGCGCAAAACGAACTTTAATAGTGACCTTGAAGTATGCAAGCGGGCCAATAATATTAATACAAGCAAAATAGAGGACATCAATAATAAAAATTTTATTTTCTCAAGGGGAAAATTTAATAAAATATTTTTCTCATAACAAAATAATATTTCCGCCTTGACAGACCCTATTAATGTGAAAACTATTTCGACGTGATACATATTAAGGACAACACCCATACGCAAATCCTTTAAATGCTTTTTCTCTTTTTGAAAAGTTTCTCATTCATTAAGAGGAAGAGATCACGCTCACATACATCTGAGGGAGACAATTTAATAGGAATCCTTTAGTTTTAGTTTACCAAGAAGAAAAGGCAAATTTGTGCATTTCGATCCTGAAACCACGATTTGCAGTTGCAGTTAGGATACCCTTGATTTTAAAAATTTCAGTCTTTGAGATTTTTAGCCAAGCTTTTAAGGCAATTGGTCGAAAATTGAAGTAAATGTTGGTTTATAATGGGAAGATATCCAATCAATTGCATTTTAATTCAGCCATGCATAGTTACGGTTATCCATGTAAGCATATACTGCTGTTAAGTAAGTTGTAACAAATTCTAACTTAGGTTAGGTGGACGGCAGCTGGATAAAATTAGTCAAAAGGGTGCAAAAGCGGGCGAGTTTCGACTGCCAAAATTCCTCAGTCTCTAACGAGTTTTGGAAAATTGACCTGGGACTTCCGACACAGTGAATGGCTGCAGTCACTCCCTCCACTAACATTGAGGGTGTTCCACATCTGTTAATCAGAGCTAAAAGTCGTATTATTGAAAATAGTTTGTTAACTCATTATATATAACTAATAAATCAGTCTTCTAAAAGCAGTAAACATACAGCTGCATTCGATCATACTGCCGGCAGAAAAGTATCAAAATTGAGGGAAACAGTGCAGGAGATGGAACAGACTGAAATAGATACTTTCAATCTCTCTCCAATTAGTTAAGCAAAATAATGGAAGCACCTTGTGAAAATATAGCAATATAATATATTGGTCAATCTGCAGAAGTCATCATTAAAAACCATTTTAAGGGGTATTAAAAACTTGAAGCCAAAGTGCTATTGTGAATGGTGAAAACTTTCGATAAAAATATCAATTACCTTTGATCCCAATATTGAGTAAAAGAAGTTTACTGTCATTATTATTGCCTATCTGATATCAATGGAAGCCCATTGTGAGACTTACACAAGGGGCAACAGAATGAGTCCATCCATTAAAGAGATTATAATTCATCCATTTATTTGAACGGTCAAATCGAGTCTTGCTGTAAGGTTTGAAAATAAATGAATGAAGCAGTGAATCACTGTTGTTAAACGATAAAGTTAATGCAAATTTTTCGAAATGTGTTTTTATGATTCCTAGAGAGACCTTTTGAAATCATTTCTCAGACCGATTCAAAACTAATTTCTTTGCACGTGAAAGTAGATCTTTCAATATCACTAAATCATCAGTTATTACAACTCTGGTCGTAAATTTTAGATCTCAAAACAATTAACAATTAGTACTGATATAAATAAGGAATCGAATCCCATGCTGTCGCAATGGGGCTCTTTAGTGTCTCTTAAGGAGGTCATAAAAACCCGCATTACCCTCCACTACCCACTAAACAACACATTTCACCTGTTGGCAAATATGCAGGTTTGCTAGAGAGAAACATTTACTCACACTGTCTGCTTGCGTGTCTGCAGAGCACTGAAGAGTAGAAAGGGATCTAAGCAAGACTATGATTACGTAGGATAGAAGGAATGCAATGGGGCTGAGTTATAGCTTTAAGCCACGCAGAGGTGGGAGGCATTCTGGAGAGCTAACAGACTCTTCTCTAGGGTGACGAAATGTGGACACGAAAACAAAGCACGTGTACTGGTTAAAATGGGGGATGACTCAAGTCCCTGGGAAAGCAGTAAGCGGACACGTGAGGGGAATACGCGCGTGCCCACTAATCATTTCCACCTCGGGAATAAGAAAAAAACGTTTCCTTCTAATTTAGTTATTAAAAAACATCAATCAAATGTCGGAATTTTGTCAAAATAAATTCACTATCAGTTGTTCGGGTGAGGGAGTTCCTTGTTTTAAAAGAGCATTCTAGATTCTAATTATGGCATTTCCCTAAGGTTTCGAAAGCAACAAGTCGTCTCTATTTGAGGACTCAGAAAATATGACCGAAATAATTTAACAGATGACCAATACACAACTACAGTTAATCGATTATTTTAACGAAAAAATGGAGAATAAATTCATAATCGTCCTTGTTTCTATGTCAAATTTTAATTGTGGAATTCGTATTGGAGATGGTTGTGTGTAATTCAGAACATACGCTCTAACTTTAAACTACTTCACAGTGTAAAAATTAAACGACAGTCAATGTTGGTTAAGATTATTGATAAGAAAGTTCGTAATTCATTTCTCCTTTTCTAAGGTTTCCCACAAATTCCGTAGCTTTAATTCTTGTCAATTAGATGTGTCATAATTGGTCAACAATAAAGGTTGAAAATTTTATTCCAAATCGATAATTTTAAAGTTAACAGTCATGGATGATCACCAGCGACAGAAATAACGGGAATAGCCGACTTACAAAATATGTTCTTTTCTCCCTTAAAGTAATCAAAATTTCATCTGAGGCATTGATTTTCATAAATTAGACTATCCTGTGAAACAAATTTCATTGTTATTTTTCACCGGAAGTATAGAAACTCATACTTCGGTTTAAGAATCGTAAATGAATTTGCCATATTTATCCCATTCTCTCGTTGCATAAACAGTTAAGCGTTCGTCGTTACACTAATCTAGATGGTCTGAAGCACCCAGAAACTTACCGAAATCCGTATAAATTTCCCGGGACAGTAAATTTTATCGCCTTTCTCTAGAAAAGTAAGTAAATAGCACTTAATACAACTGGCTTAAAAATACACACTTTTAATCAAATTTAAATAGTTTTTGGAGGATCTGACAGTACGTTTTTCAGACAATGATAGAATCTTAATTAGCAAAGATTGATGCATTCTAATTTCCTTTATTCTGTCATTCACTCATCCAGTTAGTCTCTACTCATACCAACCAAGTAGGATCTGGGGGGGGGGGGAGGGCGAAAATTCTCGCTTCCATTTGAACTCCTATTTTTCTTTTATAAATTGTGGAGCGAAAGATAGGTATATCCTCTTCTGTCTGCCTTGAGGGTAAGTTGAAAAAAGATTGCGGCTAATTGTTAATTTCAACGAAATTGTGCATCAAGTGGCAAAAAAGAGTGGCTGTTTTTAGGCGGTGTTAAAATATTGAAAACCCTGATTATTCCGCATGATTTATTTTGGCTCTGCAATCGATCGACTTGCAAATTTCAATTATGCATTTTGCTTGTTTTTTAGAACCTTTGTTAAGGAATCTGCCAATTTATTAACTCATTATAAAGTTCGGAAATCAGTTGTAAGAATAAAAGGTTGCTGATGTGTCACGACAGTGGTAGATGCTCAGAACGATACAAAGTCGGTCATATAAACTCAAGACCGAGTGATTCAGGAATCCATTTGTAGAAGAGTGTATAAAAATAGATAATAATAAATGGGTAATAATTTATTTCATTTAACAAGGTAATTAATTTTCAATCCCTCTGCAAATATAATTACTTCCTTTAGAGTGAAGCTTATTTTGAGTCACCAGATCCCAAGGAGGTCGAAAACAAATCTTACACAAAGTCAGAGATAAGGCAACTTGACCAGGACGCCAAGAAAGTTTTTCGTTAGATCAGGTCTTCGTTTTTAAAATAGGCGACAACGTCAATTCCCGTATCAGATAAAGCAAATTTACATCTTAAGAAAATTCAATCGGGAATGGCGAAATATAAAGCTGCTAACTGTGTGGGAAAAGAAAGTAACGTCCCCTTGCTATTGACAGGATCACTATTCCTAATAATTAACAAGGACTTCCAGTGTCTAATTTTTGGTTATTTTATGTTCTCTGACAGACAAAGGTGGTTGAAGTGCTATATTATCATAATGTACTTTTTAATGTTAACAATGGATTTATTGAGAGCCCTTTAAAATGATTTGTAAAAGCAGCAGCATATATTCTATTCGAAAAGGGGTAATTACCCCAAATCCCATGGATCAAATCCCCTTAACATTTCCCAAATCAATTTCCCTGCGGCTGCAGCTATGAATCTGCTTGTCCTATCGGTATATTGTAAATTATCATTATTAGTACATGGATATACACATGTCCAAGCTCTATTTAGCTAGTTAAAGAATCTTATTACCTGACGAACAATGTACACCCACTGAAATAGAATGTTAATGACATTCGAAGGGCTTCGATTGGACCTTGCAATTATTACTGTACTTTCTCCTTACCACTGCTTCATTTATTAACCATTTTTCCCTCATATACTTTTCATTCTCTGTAGAAAAGAAAATAGTTTATATAGTGGTAAGATTAATTATGGCATCATAGTTGGGGATTAATTACAGAAAGAAGAAATAATAGTTATAAAATAAGCATTATTAGGTATTAGAAAAATTGATCATTTGCTTAATTCAACTTTATTTAAAAATAGGTTTTGTCCAGAGTGTTGTGAATATTAGATAAAGATTATTAATCGTGAAGCGATTTTTTTAATCTAAAGAATTCAGCTAATAAATCTATTTATTAATTTTGATGGAACAAGGAAATTATTCGATTAAATTATCTACTGCGGAAGTTAATATGATTAGTGATCGATCGGCTTATATGAAGCCCAGAGCAGGCCAAAATAATATGAATCGACCGAGTTTATAGTTAATTTTGCATGGCTTCAGCCATCAAGAGTTAAATGGAAAATGATTTTGCAATTTTTAATCATAGACAACCATAAAAACATGGGTAACAATGCAATATAACAAAATGAAATGGAATAGGAGAGGCAGGAAGAGAAGCAGAAAAATAAATCGGGCACATCTAAAGTATTTTAATTTATTTGAATTTAGGTCTTATCAAGCTGTTTGCTTTTTATCATATGAGTATCGCTGACTACATCATGTACATGTCCCTTTTGTTCCATAGATCATGGTTCAGAAAGCGATCCCTAGATCTTGAAGCAAGTTCATTTTTTGCCAATTCGTGTAAATCGTTAGTCAAGGCATTTTAATGAATTTTTCTGCTTTTTATTGTGAAAATTTTCTTGCCTAATTTCCCTAAAAGAAAATTTATTTCTTCTCGAAAGAGCATGGAGTACCATTAGGATAAAAGTTTCCATTGATCAATTCTAAGGCAGTGGTTCCGATGTGTGCATGATTGTTTATATTAAAACCATCTCGAAAATTTGTTCCTTGTGAAGAAAAATTTTACTTTTCATGAGAAAAATGTTTCACTCAGGGTCGCATTACAAAGAAATACTATAAAGAACATTTAGGGAAATTCCAGATAAATCCGAAGGTATTAGTCATAAATTTCTCTCTCTAAATTACTTATTATGCATATTTTTCCAACTTTTAGTGTTGGGTGATTCCGTACTTTCTCACTGCAGGATGTTAGTAGCGTGTTCAAATTTTAGTGC